>CM038224.1:68041787-68369946 GCA_021442155.1 Cymbidium sinense | reverse complement strand
TACACCCCAAAAAGAAAAGAAGGTAGTCGAGCTTTGCCATTGTACAACCAGCCCGACCTAGAACTAAAAGTTTGGTCTATGGGGTCTTTATCAACTTCAAGATCATCATCTTCTTCAAGGACCTCCTTAGGCTCCATTGACACCACTATATGGGTACAATTAGCTCCTGCTAACCCTAAACCCCATAGATCCTAACCTATTTCTAGGCTCAAATTATATTTTAAAATTCCAAAATAAAATCCTAAACCTAAAAAATAGGCGTTAGAAAAACATACACCAAGTTTATATTTAAAACATATATAAGCATCATGCCAGCACCTATCTATTAGGCTATGCTTAGGGACTTAAGTAGCACACAAAGTAAATAGCATTTATTTTTATATTTATTGGTCCCTTTCCCTGAGAAAAGTATTAGTCTAAAAAAAAAATGCCCTAACATCTAGACTGACGAACAATCTTAGTCATCTAGTCTAAAATAGTACACCACAAATAAGAAAAAGTACACATCACATCGACACATAGGCCTAATCTAATTCTAGGGTTGGTGACCTAGTATTCTAGTAGGTGAAAAGAAGGCTTGTGTGGTAAGTTTATTCTAGGCTTTGTTTCATTTTAAGTTTGATTTAAATTCAAAGTTTGTTTAATTTTACCATTGGATGGTTTTTATTTAAATAAATGATTTTTTTTATTTCGTTTCAATTTTAAGTTTATTTTTATGTTTAAGTTGAATTTAGGTTTTAAAGAATGAAGAATAAGATAAATTATGCTTAGAACATAATCCATTTCAATTCCTAATCCTAATCTAATACGAAACTTTCATCGAGATGAAAGTTTATTCTAAGTCAAACTAAGAACCTAAGTATCTTAATTAGCCTATATACTTGAATGATATAGTAGAATTGATTTGATTTGATTAATGTTTCTTTGATTTGATTTGGATTTCAAAATTTGAGTTTGTCTAACTTCATGCATATTCTTTGATGACTTTTGGATTTATTATATTTTAGTTTGATTTGATTAAATTTTGATAATTCAATATCCTTTAAATTAATATCTAATTTCTTTCTTTTAGGTTTCAAGTTGAGATTTTAACTTTGTATGATTAATATTGATTAGATTATTTCAATGTTATTTAGATTCATTAATCTTATTGTTTCACTTAAACTTGTTTTGGATTGGTGAATATATTCTAATTAACTTATGATTTAATTGAAGTTTAATGTGCTCTTTTATTTGAATTTCAATTAAGGGTTTAATTCATTAAATTTAGCCATTTAGTTTATATATTGATTATTATTTTAGTTTGATGATCATTTAGATTTAATTTAATTAATCTCTTATCTCAGTTTAATAGGTTTGTTTGTTTTGGGTGAGTTTTATTTTGTTTGATTTATTTTGATATTGATTGGAATTAAGAGTAATTGGATATGCTTTAGTAACTTTAGAGTTTATATTTAATGTTATACTTGTTTGATTTGATTATGATTTATTTATTTATCAATTTGATTAGATTAAATGAATTGAAATCTTGCTTTGATTTTAATTAGGTTTGATTATTTATGATTAGAATTTCATTTAACCTCATTCATCTATTATGTTTATTATAGTTTGGTTAACATCTAATTAAGAATTCATGTTTTGATTTGATTATTAGATTTATATATTTAATAGTTAATTAGCTCTTCTCATTCAAGTAGGTTGAATTAGATTCAATTTGACTATGTATTAAATTGATGAAAAATTACTTTAATTTCTTTTGATTTGATTAGTATTATAGAATTAATCAAAATGGAAGTGATTTATGATTATGTTCAGATTTAAATTGGTTAGATTTAAGTTTAATTTATTTGATTAGGTTTATGTTTAATTTGTTTGATTAGGTTTAAGTTTATTTAGTTAAGTTCAATTTTGAATTAAATTAATATTTAAGTAAATTTAATTTGGTTCAAGTTTATGTTTAATTGGATCAAGGTTTGATTTGATTTAAGTTGAAAATTATGTGATATTTACTTGATTTAATTTAGAGTGTGGTATTTAAGATTTTAGTTTAGTTATTTTAATTCATTATAGTTTAGCTTTGATAAATTCAATTAATGTTAATTTTGATGATTTATTAAACCCTAATTTAAAATAATTTTTTTAACTTCAGAGGATTATATTATTTTCATATGGTTATTTGATGTTAATTAGAGTGGTTTAAATCACTTTGTCATTTTTCTAATTTTCTAGATTTTTAAATTAATTATTTTATGAAATTAGGCATTTGAACTTTGAAATTCAATACCTCTTAATTCTTTTATCATTTTGATTTGCAATTTTTATGATATGTGTATTTTAACCTCAATTTCAATCCCTAAAAAGTTCAAATTAATTTGATTAATATTTATGGATTAATTAATAAATTTAGTGTTACTAAAACTTAAATTAAACTCACAATACCTAACAAAAATTAGGGATTTTAAATTAATTAGATTCTTCTCAAAAACACGAATCCAACAAGCTCTTATGTCCAATTTTTCAATGAGTATGATAATTTTTATGATTTTTTGAAGTTTTGGTGAGTTTAAGTAATTTTTAAATTCAAAATCATTGAATTTTCTATTTAACCTAGTCAACACCACATGGCACTGACGAGGCATGTTTTACGCATGCCAGCAAAAGATTGGTCCACACCACTGTCACGTGTATTATGAGCGGGAAAAGCATGGGTTAGATCGGACTGTCTAGATCAAATCCTAAGATCTAAAGGTTGAAATTAAATGCATCTGTCATTTTAATCACCATCCATCCTATTTGAGGGGGATCGGATGGCTCGCTCATCCTCCCGTGGGATGGAACGAGAGGGAAGCCATTGCCACCCCTCCAAGCACCGATTTTTGGCGATTCTCATCGAAAATCATCCATTTTTTATTCCAAATCATTGCATATTGCAAATGAAACATACCTATGGGTTTAAATCCAAATTTCCCATGACTTCACTTCACAAACTATCAAAGCATGAAAATTAGTGGTGGGAGTTGGCGGTTACCTCACTGAAGCCCATGTCCGACGGTGTTGACATTTCGAAAATGTTTCTGGGTGTGGGACGGAGCTCTACAATGAAGCTGTTTGCTTGCCTTCTCTCTAGTCATTGGAATCCATTCAGCCGTGATGCTTGATGTTTCTCGTTAGCAAGAGGATTGGGAAATGGCTCGATTCAACTCTCTTGATGATGGTGAAGGTGTATGGATACTTCTCCTTGGGAGAGGAAAGCTCCTCTCCTATTTCCATGGTTGGTCATCCCTTAGCCATCGAGTTTGGCAGAACATCAGTATGATGGTGGCAGAGAATCCATGGAAGGATTAGTTGGGCTCCTTTTTGCCTTTGGAATGATTGTGTGTGCTTGGAATGAAGAGAGCCACACTCATTTTCCTTCCTCTTCTCCTTTTCTCTTCGAGCCCCATCTCATTCACCTTTTTTTTATTTTCAAAGTCAAGGATGGTGCCTTGGATAAATGGGAAGCTTGGAGTGTAGCTGAAGCGGGCCTTCTATTGATTGGAGAAAATCTCATTTCATTGAATGAGGTATGGAAGAGGGAGGAGGTTTGACTTCATGTGCATGAGTTTGTCTTTTCTTTTCTCCACACATGGCTTCTACCTCTTCCCTTATGGCCACCTCACCTTTTTAGGATGATGATTTGCTGCCCAAGTCAAGCCCTAAGTGGGCTGAGTTGAACTTCATTTCACTTGAGTTAAGTTTGAATTTGAATGTTTGGTTTGATTCATTTGAGTTTGTTTTAATTTATATTAAATTATGTTAATTTCATTTGATCAATCAACATTAGATGGTGATTGAAATTATTATCCTTTGAGTGATTTGAAGCTTAATTGATTCATATTATACTTAGGTTTCTTGTGATTTTAGGCTAGTTTAATCTATTTGACTTAAGTAAGCCTCTTGATTTTCTTAACCTATTTGATCATCTTTTAAGTTTGGATTTGTATTTAATTATATTTGAATGTACTATTATTATTATTATTATTATTATTATTATTATTATTACTATTTATTTTTCTTATTTGTTTTCATTTGATTTGAATTATATTTTGATTTTCACCTAAATTGACCCATTTTGAATTGAATGAGTTGAGTTGGATTTGATTAAGTCAAATGATCGATTTGACCCAATCAAGAAGTGTTTAGGATTCAATCACATTTAATTGAATGTTTAAGATGATTTAGAATAATTAATTTCACTTGATTTGATGTTAATTTTGATTTTGATTCGCTCTGACCCAAATTGAGCTTAATGGGTTCACTTAAGTCAAACAACCGAATTGGTTAAATTAAATCCAAATAATTATCAAAATGGTTCATTTATGATTTTAAAATATGCTTGGAGTACTTTATTTGAATTATTTATGATTTAGTTTGGGTTTGAGTTCAATAGAGTTCATTTGGGCCTATTCCAATTAACCTATTTGAGAGCTTATTGGATTTAGATTTATTTATATTTGTATTTAAGCATATTTATTTGATGGTTTTGAGCCTTTGGAGTAATTCTATTTGGCTAAATTTTGGTTCGTCAATTTTTGATTTAATGGGGCCCACATGGATCAACTTTAGTTCAAATGACCTATTTCCCACTTTGAACCTCATTTGGATTTATTTTTGAGTTCATTGATATTCATGCATTAATTCTGTGTTTTTGGTTCGATTTAATTTGATTTTATTTGGACTTTAGTGATTTTGAGCTTAAATGATTGATTTAATCAACCTAATTATCTCAACCAAAGCTCAATTGAATTTAGATTTTAATTCAAATATGTTTGATTTAGATTTCTATTGAGTTTCATTAGAGTTGGGTTTAATCTGGGTTTATCTGATCCGATTGGGTTAGGACTTGTCCTAAAAGGATCTATTAAGATGTCCTAGCATATTAAGTTTGATTCGATTTCAAATTTGAATTTAGTTTTAAGTTTTAAAGTTTGATTCGATTTGTTATTTTATTCTAGTTTGTTTACTTAGCCACTAAGCAAAGTGTCTTAAGTGCCTAATTAGGGAACTCCTAATCTAAGATTAGGGGACCTAATTACTAGGATTATGAATGATGTTAACCTCATCCAAAAATGAGACCAACAAATGGATCTCTAATATGTGTGGTGGACTAGCAATAGTACACCACATGTTGACCGAACTAGCCAACAGATCCAATAAAGATTACAAGCAATATTGCTTCTGAAGGTTTGAATTTTGGTGTTAAATTTGAGTTTTGTATTTGATTTTGAATTTCATTTTGAAATTAGTTTTGATTCTAATTTGATATTTTGCTTTGAATTGGGTTTGAAACTTGAATTTTTAATTTAGTTTTGATTTATTTTGAATTGATTTGAAATTTGGATTTTGAACTTAGTTTTGATTTTGTTTTGAATTAAATTTGAATTTTAGATTTTGAATTTAGTTTTAATTTTGATTTGGTATTTTATTTTGAATCTTAAATTTAATTTTGATCATATTTTGAATTTTATTTTGAATTTGATTATGAAAGATAAGCATAAATATGCCTTAGAAAATCTTAATTCATTCTTAAGGAAGTCTAGATTCCCTAATTTCTAAGAAGAATAAAGATGTTATTATGAAGAGATTCAGTAAAAAATCTAGTCTTAACATGATAGTGATATTCAGAAAAGATGCCTCGAGGGGCTTATTCTTATCCCGACTATCACAAAGTTTGGTTATCTTTAGTTTTCAATGACTAACCTAAGAAGAATGCATGAGAACTTACATCTTCCTAGTTGAAATTAGCCAAGGGGATAGTTTTGATAACTAACCAACCTAAGGGGAGGATCTATGAATGCCT
This sequence comes from Cymbidium sinense, assembly GCA_021442155.1. Lineage (NCBI taxonomy): Eukaryota > Viridiplantae > Streptophyta > Magnoliopsida > Asparagales > Orchidaceae > Cymbidium > Cymbidium sinense. The sequence continues at coordinate 68,364,107 of CM038224.1, read as the reverse complement.
ATGTTGAGATAGACTAAATCTTATATTTTATTTTGTTTTTTTTATTTTTCATCAATTTTCTATGACTAACCTAGGAAGAAAGCATGGGGACTCACATCTTCCAGAACTAGTCAAGGGATAGCCCCAATGATTAACCAAACTAAGGGTGATCTATAAATTCCTATACTGGGATAAACTAGATCCTATGATTAGTTTTATTTCTTTTCCCATCAATTTTCAATCACTAACCAAACAAGAATGTACAGGGACTCACATCTTACTAGGTGGAACTAGCAAGGGGATAGCCCTAATGACTAACCAACCTAAGGGGTTCCCATGTGATTAACCTAGAAGAAAGCAGCTCACATCTTCCTAGGTGAAACTAGTCAAGGGATAACCTAATGATTATCAGGTGGATCTATAAATGCTTCTTAGGGATAGATCAGATTCGATCAATGGCTAACCTAGCAAGATAGCATTTAAATCCATAAAATAAGGGGATATCTTAAACCAACCAACAATGATTTCCCTAGGGGGGACTCACATCTTCTAGGTGGAACTAGTCAAGGGATAATGATTAATATGATCTAAGAATGGATCTATTATGATTTGTTTTGATTTCCCATCAATTTTAATGGCTAATCCAGCAAGAAAGCTCTGGACTCACATCTCTAGGTGGAACTATGGGTGACCCAACCCCCAACCAAAGGGACTCCAAGGGAAAGCATGTGGACTCACATCTTCCTTAGGTGGAACTAAAGGGGGATCTATGATGCATAAAAGTGATATGCATTATTTTGGGATGATTTATGCATGGATACTACTTGTCTAGGATGGTAGTTAAGGAGGGGCCATGGATACTCCTCACCAAACTACACTGATTTCAACTAGAAGGATGCCTCTTGGGATACCTAATCTAGTCATACTAGAGAGATAGGATGCCACTATGGATACTTACTCCTACCCCTCATAGTACTGAAGGATTTTATTTTTGATTTCTACAGGATGCCATTGCGAATACTTACTCATGTCTAGAATGGTAGTTGGGGAGGATGCCCCTATGGATACATACTCCTCACCAAACTACACTGATTTCAACTAGAGAAGGATGCCTCTTGGGATACCTACACCTAATATAGCCATACTAGAGAGATAGAATGCCATTGTGTATACTTATTCCCACCCTTGTAGTACTAAAGATTTTGTTTTTGATTTTTAGATAGGATGCCACTGTGGATACTTACTCCTGTCTTGGATGGTAGTTAGGGAGGACTCCACTATGGATACTTACTCACAAAACTACACTCAGCAGAAGGATGCCTCTTGGGATACTAATCTAGCCAGAGATAGGATGCCTCTTGGGATACTTTCACCTCTATCTAGGAGTGATGCCACGTGAATACTTACTCTATCTAGGATGGTAGTTGGGATGCTGTGGATACTCTTCACCAAACTACATTGATTTCAACCAGAGAATGATGCTTTTTGGAATACTTACACCTAATCTAGTCGTACTAGAGAGATGGGATGCCACTATGGATACTTATTCCCACCCTCATAGCACTAAAGATTTTATTTTTGATTTCTAGATAGGAAGCCACTGTGGATACTTACTCTTATCTAGGATATTTTAAATATAGGAATGGTGTCATGATGACTTAGTCCTACCCTATGGATAGTAGGAATGGTGCTAAGATGACTTAGTCCTACCCTATGGATAGTAGGAATGGTGTCACAAAGGGTTTACTCCAAACTTATGGGAATGGTGTACAAAGGCTTACTCCAAACCCAAGAGATTTATAGGAAGGGTGCCATGAATGACTCTCATTCTATAGAGAGTAAGAATGGTGCCATGAAGGGATTACTCCATACCCAAGATAATCATATGAAGGGTTTGAACCTAGTGTATGATATGTCAATGGCAAAAGAACAAGATTTTATAATTTTCAATCATCTCAAAGTTCTATATGATCATGTTAAATGTCTAATCAATTTTAGACAAGACATCATCTGGCATCAACCTAAGAGATTTATTTTCTAAGCTTGCATGTAACATTTTAGTTCAAAGGCAGCAAAAACTAAGGTTGAACAATGCTTCTCAATTGATGATATTTTATTTTTTTTTTGTGTAAATATGTAGCTTCCATGACATTCTCTTAGTTTTCTTCATTGATTTGAGTCAAGGAAACATTAAGAAGTTTCTATAAAGCTACAAATGATATATATATATATATATATATATATATATATATATATATATATATATAATTCTCCTTCATATATAGACATTCTCCTTGTCTTCTTAAGAGATTTCTTGAAAGCTACAATATACAAGCTTTGTAGTTTTACAAGAATGTGAGTAGAAGGACAAGTAGACTCTTAGATTCTTCCAAATGTACCTTGACATTTCTTATCCCTAAAATTTTGAATTATTTGATTTAAGATAATAAAAAGTTGACATTCTCCTGATAATTCTGAAATAAGTCATTTTAAGAAAAAGTAGCTTCTCTTGAAAAGACTTCTTTTGAATGATATTATCACCAAGTATTATTTGAAGGATAGTTTTGATTAATTTTGATCCTCTAGATTCCACTATGGGTTTTAAGAAATCCCTTAAAGCCACCTCAAAGGAGCATTCTAGGAAATTCCCTTTAAATTGGTCTAGTGCAATAATTCTCAAGTTGTAAGGATTTTTCTTTTCTTTTTTTTTTTTTTTTTTTGATAAGATCATCGATGTCACCTTTGATTATGAGTGAGGCTATCAAAAATTTTATTCATGACATTTTGATAAATTTCCCTAACATTCCTCAGACCAAACAACTTAATGTGTAATAGAATATCCTTAAAGGGATTCTGAACGTCATATACTTTTTATCCTTAGGGATCATCTTGATTTGATCGGATTCAGATAAGTGACCCTCAAATTAGAATATTATATATGGATAGAAGTTTTATCCATTTTGAGTTCAAGTATGAATACCAAGAATCCATCTTTAAGGCAAAGCTTTGTTTAAGTTTATGGAATTGACACATATGCCGATTTGACCATTTCTTTACTAAGACAATGTTAGACAACCAAGAAGAATATTTTCTTCTCATGTAAGGCCATCATTGACCATTTTTTTTTAGCAATAATTTGCCATTTGAAGTCTAATCGCATGTGTCAAGAGATTTATTTTATTAGAATAGCATAAAGCCCAATCAGGAGCTTATAAACCGCTATATATAGAAATAACTTGATTAAACTCTTAGAAATAAATAACTTGATTAAGTCATCAATATTCATTTTCTAAAGAATGAGCTTATAAATCAATTTTTTCTTCTTCTTTTTTTGTTCCTAAATATATTTTTCTCATAACTCATCAGTTGTGGATTTAACTTTTTCTTCAAATTTTGGGGGATGCATCTCGAACTTGAAGACTATTTGAATATCCAGCTTCTCTTAAATAATACTTATCCAAGGAAATAGATTATTCTATAAAGGGAAGGACAAGTTTTTGATTGCAATTAATTATCTTATGATAGATAATCTTAAAATTTTCACATTTGGATTTTGTACTTTCTTCCTAGAATTTGATTTCTTTTCAACTTCTTCAATGTGGGGCTATTCTACTTCCAACTCTATCACCTAGTGTTAATGTAGGGGAGTTAGAGCCAAAGTGCCCACATATTCATTAATATTTTCATACAAAGAGAGGTCAGACTCATCCTTTTTAGCTCTTGGACATGCTTCTCTTTTTTGTTAGACTCTAATGAGATTTCAACTTTAATAAGGCCTTAAATATATTTGACTCTTCATTTGAACAAGTCTTCAAGTCACTACAAATCACAGAAGATTTATTTTCTCTCTCCTTCTTTTTTTTTTATGTTATTTTTTTCTTTATTTTTATTTCATTTTTTTTAAATTTTTGGCTTTACTAATGTTAAACTTAATAGAACCACTAATTTGCTATTCGGATAAATAGCAAGCAGCATCCTCGTAAATCCTGACTTCATGAATCAAGAATAGTTATTCATCTCTTTTAATGATATAGTCAACTCCATGATGTATATATTTGATTGATAGGTGAAGAAGAACACCATTCTACATTCATGACTTCAAGGTTTAAAAGAGCACAAAAGATATTTTGAATCTATGAATTTTAACTTGATTGCAAGTCATCACTTTCGGACAATAATTGGATTGAATTTGAAACCTTCTTCCTTTTTTTTATTGGATTCACATAGTATCATCTCTTTAGAGTTGATCCTATGTGAATTCATTCTTAAATAAGATATTTAAAATTAGTAATGTTGATCGATGCACCCAAGTCAACGAACATTATGAAGATTTTAGAGTATCCATTGACCGTTAAATAGAAAAGTCAATTTTATTTAGCAATTCCCAGTAGTAGATCTTCGTTAAAGAAGATAACCTTAGGAACTTTCTTATAGTGGAATGCCTCATCGGAGAAATTTGCTAGTAGTTGAGCAAGACAACTCTCTGAATTGAGTAATGCCTTAATTAGTGATTCCTTCATTTTCTTAAAGAAAATAAAGGTGTCACAACTATTTAATTTTGTAAGCAATTTCTTAAGATGAGCTAAACCATTATTAGCAATTCTTAAAAGAATATATTTTTCTGTTAAGAAAAAGATTCTTTTATAGAAGCTCAATAGTTTAGGTATTATTAATGACTTATTTGCTATTCTCTCTCTCTCTCTCTCTCTCTCTCTCTTATTGTTATTTGAGGTGGTAAGACAACCATTTCAATGTTTAATTTTGATAATCTTTTCTAAATTGAAAGGAGGAGAGTAGGGTCAACTCCTCAATGGTGTCCTTGTGTTCTCCTATTGAACCAATTGGAAGACTTTAACTTAATGTTCAAAGTCTCTCCTCTAAGAATTAGCGATAGAGCATCACTATCAGGACCAAGTTTGTTTAGTATCATAAAGTCATGAGATTTTGAAAATTAATTTTAGAGGGATCAAAATTTTCATTATATATATATTTTAGAATTTCTTATCATTTTTTTTATCAGAGAAGTCAGCTGAATTTTCTTTTCATTATCTCTAATCCATTTATTTTGTTATTTAGGGATAAGAATGAAGAAGACATGGAGTCTAGCTATATCATCCTTACCAACATATATATCTGCTTTTCCTTGACTCTCTTAAACTTTTAATAATTCATAATTTTTGGAGGGTCTAAGAGGGAATCATCTTTGAGTCTCTCCCTATAACTAGCTAATTAGCTAAAGTGGCTAACTTCTAGGTTTCTTGGTGGACATACAAAAATGGTTTAATAATAAATTTTTTTGAACAAAATCAAAGCTAAATTACATTCATCAACACGAGAAGCATCCTTAGTGGGGATATAAAGTTCTTCTTTGATCTCCATAATTGACCCATGCTTAGAGTCAACATGGTATCCTTTTTAGATCACAATTATCCCTTCTTAAGGTTCTTCTCAAATTAATTTTTGAATGTGAAATAATCTTTGATCCTGTATTGCATCACTTGGTGGTAGGGGTAATAACTAAAGTTAGACCCACTTCCATTAGTTTCAAGGATTTTGAAATTTGAAGATCTATTTATTTAAAAAAATTCCTTTATTTCAATATACATTCCAAGATAGTAAACACTTGGTATGTATTAGAACAAAGAAATATCGCGTTTGAAGTCCTTATAATAACTCTCTTTAGCTTTTATCCAAAGCTAAGATAAAATCAAGGACAAGGAGGGATTTATAACTTACTTTTCAAAATTCATAATTTCTCTAAAAGATGATTTCAACTTTTAAAAGATGATTTTATTTTTATTTTCATTTTAGAATGATGTCAAATCTATTTTGACAAAAGTTGAGTCTAACAAAAATGACTTCATTTTGAACTTTAAATTATTTGAATTTTATTAAAAAAAATTATGGGGACAGGTTCTAGGACCCACTCATTTACCTGTGATAAATGAGGAGTTCTAGAACCTAAGAAGGATGTTAGGTGAGCTCAACCAAGGATGAAATGGAGAGGCACCCAATGGAAAGAAAGGCACCATTGGTAGTACTTCTAATATATATAGAGATAAAAGTCAATTTTAAAGATGGAGAGAGGAACTACTCTGGCAGAGTCAAATATGTGAGAATTTTATTTGGAACACCACGCAGATCTTCGGGGTACTTAATTAGGTAATCAAATATGTCATTAAGGGATAAATGTGTTATCTTGAAAGATAAACATAATACCCTATAATGGATTTCATTACTTAATAAGAACTCCTAAAGCTGATGGGTCTTCAATATATTAGAGATTCTTCCCCTAAACTATATGGAGAGATAGAACAGGGTTTATTTTATTGCAGGGTTCATAGTTCTCTATAAGGGCAAGCCCCTATAGTTAATTACATCTTAGAAGGAAAACAATTCCTCCTAAGAATACTCTAGATTAAAGAAATTGACTTTCATTTCTATGGATTTCAAAGTATACATTAAAAGGATGGTTAATTTAGAAATCCAAGTGGAAACGCTTCAAGGGGGAAGAGTTCTTTTCGAAAGCCAAATGGGATTGAGTAGGAAATTCTTTTGGATACTAAGAAACCTAGTAAGTATTTCAACTATCCTATTATTGGGCTTTATATTTTTGAAATTGAAATTATTTAGAATTTTGAGTTGATGTTTTATTAGAAATTTAGGACTTAGATTCTAAAAGCACAAGACTGTAGAAATGCCTAAAATTTGAAGACTTATTCCAATTGGATGCTTTAGAACTTGAGTTTAAAAGTACTTTTGACATAAGCCAAAGGTTAGACCTAGTCTAACTTTTTATAAATTAGGGAATTATCGATTCTCTTTCTCACTTGAGAAAATAAACTTATCCCACTCATCTGGACTTACTTCCTGCCTGGAATGGGTTGCCGACTAACACTACCTAAGCAATTTAAAATCATGTAAGCTAGTCTTATGCAAATGTAAGATGGTTGGGCTATTATATTTAAGAAAAAAAAGTTAAGAGCTTAAACTCTCACCCTAAGAAATTAGATCATGTGTGGTATGCATTCCATGACTTAGACTAATGTAATAAAATTTACAACTTTTTATTCATTTTGACTCATCATTTTTGGATTCAAGTTTGAGAAGATTTATGCCTAAATGCATGATGAAAATCGATTATGGGCTAAATCAGAAAGAAGAGGTGTTCTCCACTATGATGGAGTACTCTCACAGGTCAAGCCTGTCCCTTATCATACAAGAATGGAGACCCCCTATTTGCAAGAGGGAAATAATATGCATGCATGATGTTGAAATATACAACTTTTCAGGTAAGGGTTGCTAAATCTTTTATTTCTTAATTAAAATGATAGGATTTATAGTGAAGTTATGAGTTGATTAAATTTTAATTAAAATTATTAATTGGAGTAGAAATTTAATTTTCCTAAGAGCCTAACGCATCCATGCTTTATTGCTAAATACAATAATAATAGAAATAAATATATGAAAAGCATGCAGTTCTATTGTGTACTCTAAAATAAATCAAACCAAATTTAAATAAATAAAATAGGCCAGTATGACCAAGTACCACTATAAGAGCACAAAAGATATTTGGAACACCATGCAGATCTGTGGGAATTTTATTTGGAACACTATTATTTGAAATATATCATTAAAGGATAAATATATTATATCGAAAGATAAACATATTACCCTGTAATGAATCTGATTACTTAATAAGGACTCCTAAGGCTAATGGGTCTTTGATATATTAGAGATTCTTCCCCTGAACTACATAGAGAGGTAGAACAGGGTTTATTTTATAACAGGGTTCATAGTTTCCTATAAGAGCAAGTCCCTATAATTAATTACATCTTAGAAGGAAAACAATTCATCCTAAGAATACTCTCAAATAAAGAAATTGACTTTCATTTCTATGGATTTGATAGTATACATTAAAAGGATGTTTAATTTAAAAATCCAAGTGGGAACGCTTCAAGGGGGAAGAGTTCTTTTGGAAGCCAAATAGATTGAGTAGGAAATGCTTTTGGATACTAAGAAAAGTAAGAATTTCAACTATCCTATTATTTGGCTTTATATTTATGAATTTGAATTATTTAGAATTTTGAGTTGACATTAGAAATTTAGGACATAGATTCTAAAAGCACAAGGCTGCATGCCTAAAATTTGAAGACTTATTCTAATTGGATGCTTCCGAACCTGGGTCTGACATAAGCCAGAGGTTTGACCTAGTCTAATTTATTTAAATTAGGATATTAGCAATTCTCTTTCTCACCCGAGAAAATAAACCTATCCTGACTCTTCTGGACTTACTTCCCACATAGAATGGTTTGCCAACTGTTGACCCCACTTTTGGAGCGATCTCTCAACTTCCTCAACAGAAATTTAGGACTCTTGTAGACACTAAGAGCTCCTTAGTCTTAAGACACTTCTAGTGATTAGGTGAACACTTAACCTAAGCCTAGAGACTTAGAAGGATTAGCCATGGGAATAGGTCATGCCTTAGGGATTTAAGAAAACTTGCCTACCCCATAACCTTAGACCCAATCAATGCTTCCTTCCTCAAAGAAAACCTCCAATTCAAATCTAAATTATAAGTAAATTCTAATCAAATGATTGAAACCCATGATCAAATTTAAATTCCAAAACCCTTCCTAATCCCTTTGATTTTATCTTATAGACTTAGCCTTAATCAAATTCAAATCAACCCCTAATTCAATTAATTTTCTCAAAGACCAATTCAATTGATTTTCTCAAGAGATCAATTCAATCTGAAATAAAATCTCAAATCAAATTTCAACCCTAATTTCAAATCAAGTAATTGAAACCCAAAATCAAATTCAAATTCCAAAACCCCTTCCTAAGCCATATGAACCACTTTCATATGCTTAGCCAAAACCCTTTTAAAATAAATCAAACTTGATTAATTTCTTTATAAATAAATTATTCTTTCATTTATATTCAGAAGTATAAATAAAATCAAAATTCAAATGAGCCAAATCAATTCAAACTAAATCAAACAAATCGAGACCTTTCTTAAGCCATATGGACCTACCTCCATAAGCTTAATCAAATCTCAACTCAAATCAACCCAAACTCAACTGATTTTTTATAAGATAATTATTCCTTCATTTATATTTACAAATAGAAATAAAATATAAATTCAAATGAGCCAAATAAAATCAAACTAAATCAATTCCCTACGTAAGCCCTTTTGATCTTCATCCCTAAACTTGGTCAAATTTGCTTCCAAGTCACTCGAAACTCAAGTGATTTTCTTATAACACATTTATATCTTTATTTATATTCACAAATATAAATAAAATATAAATCCAAATAGCCAAATCAAACCCAAGTCAAATCAAATTTCTATTTTTTCTTTTTGCCAATTTCTTGGCTAAATGATACCCAAATCAATTAAAACCCATGGATTTCTTCATGAATTAATCATTCATCAATCACCTACCCAAATATAAACATAAATTATAATTATCAAACAAAATCTAAATCAACTCAAGTCAAGCCCATGTTGACCCCTTTTGACTTAAAATTATCATATGAACCAAAATCCATTTGACTCCAAACCAATTGCAATTGGATTTATATTTTCATCCTAAACCCATATATGAGTTCACCTCTTCCCCTCTCAAGCCAAAATGAACACCCTATGGACAAAGAAAATAAGATCTCTCCCATATCAACCTTGGAGACTCTTGCCATAGCCTCCTCCACTCCTGGCAAACCATGTGGACCAGATGGACAAGTCCGACATTGGTGGCCAGAAATTGGGATTGAATCTTGTCCATCCACCTCAACCATTGAGGGGATATACCCCCTCAATTTAAACAAAAATTGATTCATTCATTTTCATCTAAGCCCTAGAGACTGAAACAAAACTCCTCAGCCATTTCCAAAGCTCCCAAGCTCCTCCATTTCCTCCCTTCTCAGTTTTACATTAACCCAAAATAGGGGAGGCTTCCCTTATTTTGAATCCATTCATCCCTCAACCAAACTCCAATTAAACTTGCACACACCTTCACCACACCTAATTGAAGTTAAGCAAATCATCCTTTGAGTTCCAAAGCCATCGGAAGCCATGCTTTGATCAAGACTGAATGCCAAATAGAAGGAGCTTGGCCCATAGAGCAAACTACCTCAAGTCAAAGCTCGTGCGGCTCAACAGGGCTTCATTTCTACCAAACGAAGCTTCCCTCATCAGAACCACGTCACAAGTGAGGTATGCCATTAAAATCAATCCTTGAATGAAAATAGTTTGGATCTTTGTGAAGGAAACTTGCATTTGAACCCATCCTAGCCATTGGATCCTTGTGGATCCTTCGTGAAGGTGTGGGTTGAGTTTGGAGTGGAGAGCTCGCGTGAGCTTGGATCGAGCTATCCATGGTGGATGGGCTCCATCATTTATTGCTCATGGAAATAAATCATGGCGTCCATTCGCATGATTGGAATGGTCTCGATCACATTAAATCCATATTTAATCCTCCTTCAGAGATATAATTGACGATCTTAGATCGACGATCCAGAAAGCGCATCCAATGTCAATGTCTTGATTTGACAACTTAAATAGACTATCTTAATGTACCACGTCAGCAGTCATGTGGTGCCAATGGAATTAAGAGTTAATTAGGGCTATTTTAATTAATTTTTATGGATGAAACTTCTAAAAATCATGACTACTCCTAGAGAAATCTAAAAAAAATGATAGCTCATTTTAAAGATATTTTAAAGGAGAATCCATGAAAATTATTATTAATTAATTTTGAAAAGTAATTTCTACTTAAATAAGGTTTAATTAAAAAATTTATTAGCCTAATTACTCTCTGATTAATTATCCAATTAATTTCAAACTTTCCAAATATGTTTAGGGGGATGACCTTTGCCTCCTATATTTTTCTTGAAATTTATTGGATAGTTAATTAGGAAAATTGATTGATTAAGCCTTAATTACTCTCTTACCTTAATTGATAATTAATCAAATAGTGAATTAATTAATTAATTAATTAAGCTCATTGAAACTTAGGGAAAATGGTTGGGACCCTCTCCCAATCTTTCCTTAAGTCTCTCTATTCCCTCTTTAAAATTAATTAATTAAGACTCATTAATTAATTAAATCAATCAAAATCCCAAATATATATAGAACTTTAATTAACTAATTGAAAGATTTAGGATTGAGACTTAGGCTTCCTTCTTTGTCTCTTTCTAAGTCCATTTCATATTATTAATTAAGATAATTAAAATTAGATAATTAATGAACTCAATTAACTTGATTAAACCTACCTTCTTTAATTCTTGGGTAGTTCTTTGGGTGTTCAATAACCTAAAGAGAGAGTATGAAATTATGGTTAGCTCACATGTGTGAGAAAACCATAAAAATTAATTAAGTGAGTCCCTTAGCTTAATTAACTAATTATGAGCCAATTGCATTACCTCCTTTCATTTCTTAGGAGCATTGCTAATTTTACTTTTCATGGTGCATATCATGTTGGCTCATCATTATCTAGTTAATTAACTTAAGGTGATGTAGGTAAGGGTTAATTAATTGATTTAATTCATACTTAACCTAATTAAAACATAAAATCAACCTAATTGCTTTTCATTAAACCAAATTAACTCACACATGGGGATTAGGATTATTAAAACCTCTTTCACATTTCTTAAATCAATCAAACATGAGATCAAAAATGGCTTTAAGAAACTTTGATTTATTTTAAATAAGCTTATTTAATGTGATTTTCCTTAGGAATTAGTTAGATTAAATGAAATTACATATTTTTGTTTCTTATTTTTTTTTCCAATCATGTCAAAATGTTGTATGCCACTTGTAGTCATGCATTCATTTCTTTCAAATTAATTAAATGAAAATGATTATTTTTATGTCAATTTGCATTGGTTGGCTTAATTAGAAATATGTGTGTCTATTATCACTATTAAATCTTAAATATATTTTCAAAAAAAAAAAAGCTTATGAATGAATAATAATATATATTGTGACTTTAGTTAAATATACATAAGAGATGCATGTGAATATAAGCTTTGTGTATGAAGTAAAGTCTCTTTCTTTCATTCATGTGTTGATTTGCATAAGTTTGAATATTAATAGGTATATTAGTCTGGACATTCCGGGGATGCAAGACTTTAAGTAGCCCCAAAGAGGTTCCTACCTCCCCGGTCTGATCAATGGTCGCATTCATTTGATTTCATTCTTATACATCTTAACATTGGAATTTAGATACCTTTAATTCATTTACACAAATAAATCAATTCAATTAAATTCTATTTTTGCATGGTTTTCTATTCTTATAGTTGTTTTACATCCATATGTATTTAAGAATAGTGGGTATATTAGTCGGACATCCTGGGATGCACGACTTTAAGTACCCCAAGGAGGTTCCTACCTCACTCTCCTGGTGTAGAACAATGGCGACGTACTTGCTTAAAACTTTCATACATTTGAATGTGCATTTAGCTAATGAATGAAAACCCCATTTTTATATTAAAAAGACATGCATTCATATTTTTGTTAAAATGGTGCATGGTTTTTCTATTCCTTTAGTTGCTTATACATCCATATCAATTTATGAATAGTGGGTATATTAGTTTGGACATTCCAGGGATGCACGTCTTTAAGTAGCTCCAAGGAGTTTCCTACCTCACTCCCCTGGTGCAAAACAATGGTGTCATACTTGCTCAAAACTTTTATACATTTGAATGTGTATTTAGCTAATGAATGAAAATCCTATTTTCTATTAAAATGACATGCATTCACATTTTGTTCAAGTGGTTGGGTTGATTAGTCATATGATTTAGAGTTCTTTTTTTTATGCTTTTGTATAAGGATTTAGATAAAGCTTTAAATTAATATGACAAAATAATTCAACCAAATGAAACATCAATTCTAAGTACATTTGCTTACATTCATCATTTAAGTGTGCTAAAACATAAATTGCATGTATAGGTATGTTTATGACTTAATCACATGCATGTTATATATGATGGAAAGAAATGAACAAACATGTGTTATCTGATAGTAATTAACTCTAATTAATCTTAAGATGCATTTCTTATTGAATGAGATTATTTAAGGTGAACCTAAACTTAGGATTAATTAAAATATTTAATAAGTCATTAAAGAGAATTGATTAATTAATTTGTTTTAGATGTGGCTTAAGGTAGGGATGAAAGAGAGTGATCCTCTCTTTTTCTTCTCTTTATAACACTTAGTTGTTAAGCATAGATCAAATAGAACAAAAAAATATCAAAAAAAATTTATAAATCAATTAAACCACTTAAAGTGAAACCATCCTTCAAATTAAATCTCTTCATACTTAGAAAATTTCAACAAAGCTTAGTTAGAACATACCACACAAGCCTAGACACACACATTAGAATTAAGTCACCACTTCTAGCTTTATGTTAGGGTGGTGCATGGTTTGATGAATGTTTTTGTGGTATATTAGGGTGCATGTCTGTGACTAGATAGTAGGCTATGATTAGGTTAATCATATTTTTTGCAGGAGATTGTGCTTAAGGGGTGCTTAAAATAAATATAAATGCTCTCTTTTGCAGGTTGCTTAACCCTTAAGCATAATTTATATTACGATAGGTGGATTTAGTTACCCATGTGTAGGGTGCTAAGTCCAAATTATATATGCTTGGGTTGTATGGTGTGTGTTTAGCTAACACTTATCTTGCGGTGTAGTTAGATTTACTTTTTCTCTTTTTAATGTAATTGTGCATTAGAAATTAGGATTAGTGTTATAGGGGATTATGATGAGCAGAGGCTAGAAGGCTTTTCCCTAGGAGGCCTCGTGATGCCTTTGAAGAAACTAAATCAAATGAAGCAAAGATATGGAGATATGAAGATATGACGATATGAAGACCCCCAATAACATTTATTCATTTTTGTAATTATAATTATTCTTTCATATCGGGATGTATAAGGATAGAGCTTCGGTGACTCATTTCTTTTTTGGGTTGTATGCGAGACCGCCTATTATTCTTTCTTGTTGAGTTTATAAATTGATTGATGCTTTGTTTATAATTGTGCAATAGAAATGGCATGTATTTACATAGTTTCTTCATATATGATGATTTAATGTGTGGCCTGGATCTGCTTAGGCTCTTGTGGTAAAAATTTTATTAGACATTTTCTAAGAGTATACTTCCATCTTTGTGGATAAAATGAAGATAGAAATATACTCACATTTGAACACCATAGATCCTTGATGTTCTTATTAGTGGGTGATTATGACATTGAGGAGATGTATTATCTCAAAAGATAAAATCACCTACAATGGTCCTAATCACCTCAATAAGAACTCTAAGGACAATAGTGCATATGTACTAGATTCTTCTCTTACTTTTGAAAAAGTAAAGTAGGGTTTATTTTTAACTGAGTTCGTTAAGTTCCCTATGGAGAAAAGCCCTCAAAGTTAATTACATCCTAAGGATTGATATTCCTTAAGAATACTCTCGATTAAGGTAAATGATCATTGTCTCCAAAGATTTTGAAAGGGTAGAACTATCAATCGATTGATTTACTTTTAGAAAGTAAAGTGGGATCGATCAAGAGGAGGGAGTTCTTATTGAAGCCAAATGAAAACAAGTAGGGGATGCTTAGGATACTAGAAAGCCCTAAGCATCCCAAACTACCCTATGGTTGGGCTTTACATTTTTGAAATTGAATTAGTTTGTTTGAGTTGAATTTTTATTAGAATGTTAGGGCTTATAATTCCATAATGTAAGGTTATGGAAATGCCTAAGAGGTGAGGATTTATTCTTATGGTCCATAGAAGGGAGAAGCAACTCTAAATCTAGGGAGCTTTGGAGAGGGCCAAAAGCACCTAAATCTAAAGGCAAAATGGGTATTTGGTTTACCTCCACAAGAGAGGATAAACCACCGACTTGGACTTACAACCCTAGGGTGGTACTCCTATGATTTTAAATTCATGTAGGTAAGTTGTATGCTTTATGCAAGATTGCTAAGTTATTTATTTTAGAAAGAGACTAAGTCCTTAAACTCAGAGACTAGATCATGTAAGGGTATGAAAAATGACTTAGATCTAATGCAAATAATATTACATTTTATTTTTATTTTGGACAATCATTTGACTCAGCTTATAGGATTCATATGCCTGCATGAGAAATAAGATTATGGGCCAAAATTGAGATAAGGAGGTGTATTTTCACCATGGCTCTCGTCAAGCTAAGTTCTCTGGGAAAGGTGGAAGCCCTCCAATCAAGAGTGGATCAATATACTTTTATGCATGATGTTAGAAGATAAATACTCATCCAACTAAAGGGTTGCTAATTCATTTATTTTGATTTAACTTAGGCTTTAGATGAAATTATGAGTTGTTTAATTTGGTAGAAGATTTATTTTTCCCTAAGAGCTTAATCATCATCCAGGCCATACATCAAGCAAGAAAGAAACAAGGAAAAGGATGTCATCTTAATGCACAAGCTAAACAAAACATCAAAATTTTATAAAGCTAACGCAAAAGAATAAAAGACTATTTGTGGTCAGGCTCCACTGTACAAACCCAAAAATAAATTGGGTAGCCGAGCTCAACCCTTATACAACCCAGATTATAAATGAATTAATTACAATTAAGTAAGAAAATTCATGTTATGGGGGTCTTCATTCTTCTTTTCTTCTTTCTTCTTCTTTTCTTCCTTCTTCTTGGTTCCTTCTTTTGGATGGTTGGAATGTGGATGCTTCAAAGGCTTCACATGGTACATAAGATGAGATCTTATGACCAATGCTCATCTTAATCCCCAATAACAATCATTCCAAAATACTAATTATAAAATTACATGAAAGGAAAAGTAAATCTAACTAACACCTACAAAACAGAGATTAACTAAACGAACCATACAAATCGCAAGTATGTATATTGGACTTAGCACCCCACACATGGGCAACCATCCACACAGTCCTATTGGATTATGCTTAGGTATAAACTTGCACAACAAAAAATAGATATATTTTTTATTAACACCCCTTAAGCACAATCCCCTATAGAAAATAATGATTAGACTAAATCATCCTATCATTCATTCTACGCACATACACCCTAACATCCAGACTAAAAATAATATATTACAAAATAAAAGCAAACATCAAGCCATGCACCGCCCTAACCTAAAGTTAGAAGTGGTGACTTAGCCTAATGTGTGTGCTGTTTAAGGTTTGTGTGGTATACTTAGCTAGGCTTTAAAGTTTAGATTTCCTAAGTATGAAAATGTTCAACTTAGGGGGTGATTTCATTTAAAATATTTAGTTATTTTGAGTTACTTTTATTTGATGATTTTTATTTGGTTTAAATGAACCTACTTAATTACTAAAGGTTGTAAAGAGAGGGAAAAGAGAAGAGAACTTCTCTTTTCTTCCCAACCTTAAGTAATTTCTAAAGTGGATTCATGTTTGATTTTTGTTTACTGAATGTTTTATTATGTATTTTAATTAATCTTAAGTTTAGATTAACTCTAAACAAACCCATTTGAGAGGAAAGGCATTTTAAGATTAAGTAAAGTGAATTAATATCACAAAATACACATCACTTCATTTCTTTCCAAACATGTATAACATGCATATGGATGCATCCTAAGCATATCTATACATACAAATAAAAATGTTTAGCATGCTTTATGATGAATGCTAAGAAATGTTACCTAAGAAAGTTGGAATGCTTTATGATGCATGATTTTCATTAAGTAGAAAAGAGGGGTTTCTTTTATCCATTATTCACATGGACATGTGCATGTGTGAAAGGCATAAGTGAGTACGGAGACATTATTAGTACCAAGCGTTTAAGTAAAATACCTACTTAGGGCTACTTAAAGCCTAGCAATCTCGAGATTGTCCAGACTAATATACCACTTTCCTTAAATACAAACACATGTATAAAAGAAATGAATGGAAAAAGAAAGATGAAAAAAGTTTGTATTTATTTGTTTATTTCATTTATGCAATTTATATGCACAAGTGTGGATGTCCTTCTTAGGTAATAGCATAGGATATGAATGGGTTAGGCAAGTGTTGTCAAATGAACTATACACTTTGTCAAATCTTATTCAAAACTGCTAAAATAATAAGAAGGAAAGCCACACTATGCACATCTTCATATTTATGTCCACATGAAAGCTTATAAATAATTATAAGTAGCACACTTTTAGTTTTAGGTGTTTGATTTATAAATTTTTTTGAAAATAGTTTTAGATTTAGTAGTGATAATATCCATTCATATTTTTACTTTAGCCAAAATATAATTTGACATAAAGAAAATATTTCATTTTCAATTTGATTTTAAAAAAATATGAATGCATGAATTTCATATGACATACACATTTAGCATGCTAGGAAAGAAATAAAGCAATAAAATCAATGTAAATTCATTTACCCTAATTAATTACTAAAGATAATTGAATCAAAGTTTGTTTAATATGATTTTTATTTTGAATTTTCTTTATGTTTGATTTGGGAAATGTGCAGAAATGTTTGATGGTCCTAACCCACTTCCCCCATATGTGAGTTAATTTAGTTTGTTCTTAGGATCATTAGGTGATTTTTATATTTTATTTAGGTTAAAGTGTGAATTAAGTATGTTAATTACCCCTTACCTATACCACCTTAGCATACTTAATCAAATAATTATGAGCCAATGAGATGACATAAAACCACACAAAGAATTTAAATCAGTAATGCACCTAGAAAAGAAAAGGGGCCTAATGAAATTGGCTCATGATTAATTAAAACTAGGGGTTTAATTTAAGTACTTTCATAACCTCACACACATGTGAGATTTTGATTTTCTTAATGTACTTAGGTCATTGAACACCTAAGAATCTACCCAAGATGAATTAGCTAAGTTCTAGAAGGCTTAAGAATTTTATCAAATTAATTAGGTAGGTAATTAGTCAGTTAATCCTTAATTAAGTTTAGATTAAGGAAGAAAGAGGGGGTTTTAGGAATAGCTTAAGGAAAACATCCCAAGATTATTCCCTAAACCTCTTGTTCAATTAAACAAACTTTAATTAACTCAATTAAGGGGTTAAACCACTAATTATACACTTAATTAAACTTCATTACATTAAGAGGGTATTTAGAAATTAATCTAGCAATTCCTCTAATTAAACCACCAATAAATCCCAAAAAAATTAGGAGAGGTAGAAGTCATCCCACTAATCATACACATGAAATTTAGAATTAATCAATGGGGGTAATTAGAGGATAATTTGCAAAATTAATTTCCCAATAAAACCCAAATCTAGAAATTAACACTGTTCAAAATTCATTGAAATCAATTTTATAATATTCTAAATTTAAATACCTATCATATGCAATTTATTTCACATTTTTTTATTTTTCTACACTTAGATATGCATTTTTGAAGATTTTAAGCTTAATTAGGTAATTTAAATCCCTAATTATATAGTTAATCCTGTCGATGCCACATGGAGGCTGACGCGGCACGTGCTTTCCACATTGCATGATGAGATTCGCTATTTAAGTTGTCACATCGTAGTGCTGCATCAGTGATGGCGCTATGTGCTTTCTCCCTATCCGTCTGATCAAGGATCAAATGACTGAGGTTAGATTCACAGTTCTAAAGGATTACAATGTGGATCCTATGTGTTTTAATCATGGCCGTCCATCCAAAATGCACGGATGGACGTCCCATGATTCTTCCCTGAGATCGCCTGTGAGAGATGGCCACCGTCCAACTTCCATGGCATGATCCAAGCTCAATTGAGCTCGGATTAATCTCAAATTCAACCCACACCATCACCATACAATGGAGATCATATCTAATGGATAGATTCTTATGAGATAAAACTTCACTTCTTAAAGGACCATACCATGGAAAAATTGAGCTCGGTTTAATGGCTTACCTCGCCGGAGGCTATCACCAGTGCTGGATTCCCTTGGAGAAGCTTTGTCTAGTGGAGATGAAGCTTTGTTGAAGTTTGAGGCTTTGAAAATAGATGGATCTTCCTAGAAGCCAACTTCACTTTCACTTGAGCTCGGTCTTGGTTGAACTAGCACCTCCCTTGCCTTTGGAGCTTGGAAGAAGGTTGGGGTGAGTTCGATTTGATCCTTTGAGGGTGCTCAAAGGAGGAATTTGCTTGGTATTGGGAGTGGAGTAAGTTGAATTTCAGCTTGAGTTCCCCTATTTTCAATCTATGAAAATCGAGAAAATGGAAATTCAATTTCACTCTAAGAAGCTTGGGATCACTTGTCAATGGCTCCTCTAGCTTCCCTAAGTTCAATCGAGAGTGCTAGAATGAAATTTAGGTGAAATAAGGGAGAGTATATCTCCCCCTAGAGAAATCAGATGGCTAAGCCTTCTCTTACTATTTTGATCCAATACACCCTATTCAATAGGTTTAATAGGCTATTAGAGGTGTCCTTGTATACTATTTGGTTGGGGAAGGAGTGGAAGTGCTTGCATGTGCTTAATTTCATGTGCTTAATTTGGGTCATCCCATGTGCTTAATTTCATGCAATTGGTCAATTTTACCCTTAGGTTGGGTTGGGATGACCCAAACCCATTGGAGGTGCACCACTATCCACTTGGCCCTTTGGTGCCAAGTGGTCATGAAGAGAATTTGACCAAGTTCCATGTGAATTGGCCAAAATCCTATCCTAGGGGTAAATAATTATTTGGCTTGGATTTCAATTTGAATATGTTGGTATGATTGAAAATGGGTTAGCCAAGTTTCATTGAATTTGGAGTTAGTTTGATGTGATTTGGCTCATTTGACCAATTGGTCAACTTGGGTCAAGTTGACCAATTGGTCAAATTGGGTCAAACCAAGGGTTGGGTCAAGTTCATATGACCATTTGAAATGTTTTGGTGGCTTTGGTTTGATTCAATTTGGTTTAGATTTGAATTTGGTTAATTTGATTTCATTTAGGTCAAATGGGTCAAGTTGACCAATTTGACCCATTTGACCTATCTGGGTTAGATCATGGGTTGGCTTAGGTTTCAATGGTCATATGAAGTGGATTGGTATCTTTGTTTCCAATCTATTTGGTCTATATTTGAGTTTGGCTCAAGACCCAGGTTCATGTCATTAGAAGTTAGGTCTAGTTGGCTAATTGAGGCTTTGGTCAAGTTCAACAATCATTTTGGAATGAACTTGACCCATCGATTTCAATCAATTTGGCTTAGATCAAGTTTTTGATGCATTTTTACTTCTTAGGTCAAGTTGGGTCTACTTGGGTCAAGTGGCCAATTGGGTTAGGTTAGGCTTAAATGTTGACTTGGTCAAGTTTAAACATTGATCATGAATGAACTTAGATCAATGGTTTCAATCAATTTGGCCTATTATGGGTTTTGGCTATGTTGGGTTTCATTTTGGCAAAGTGTTGACTTGGTAAACCCTTAGGTTTGACATAGTTTGACCCAATTTGAGTGATTGATCATCTTATGATGATTGTTGCTCGCAATGTGAGGCTTAGATGGGCTTAGTTCAATCTAATTTGAGTAGGATTAGAATTTGGCTCATAAGGGGTACTTTAGGTCGCTTTGGGTCAAGTGAGCCTAAAATGGTTGGTCAAAGCTTGATTGAGTTTGATTGAACTCACATATGGACTTATGATTGAAATATAAATCCATTTGTATGTGGTTTGAAGTCAAATGGGTTTTGATTCATTTGATAGTTTCAAGTTCAAAGGGTGAACATGAGTTTGACTTGGGTTTGATTTTTGAATTGAGTTTTGGTTAAGTGATTGAAGTTTATATTTGGATTCATGATTGAAGGATTGATTTAATCATGAAGAAAAATCAAGAGTTTGGCTTAATTTGAATTTGATTTGGCTAAGTTCAAGATTTTGACTTGAAAGGCTTAGGTTGAATTTTGAATAAGTTTGAGTTTGATTTTTGGATTTGGTTTTGAATATTTGAATTTATATTTCATTTATATATGTGAATATAAATGAGATTATAAATGGGTTATGAGAAAATTTTATGAATTTGAAATGATTTGAACTTAATTTGTGCTAAATCCATAAGAGGGAATCAAAGGACTTAGGAAAGAGTTTTAGAATTTAGATTTGATTTTTGGGCTTAGTTTGATTGATTTGAATTTATATTTCATTCATATATGTGAATATAAATGAGAATTTAAATGGGTTATGAGAAGATTTCATGAATTTGAAGTGATTTGAACTTTATTTGGGTTAAGTCCTTAAGAGGGAATCAAAGGACTTAGGAAAGATTTTTAGAATTTGGATTTGATTTTTAGGTTTAGTTTGATTGATTTG
Organism: Cymbidium sinense; assembly: GCA_021442155.1. Classification (NCBI taxonomy): domain Eukaryota; kingdom Viridiplantae; phylum Streptophyta; class Magnoliopsida; order Asparagales; family Orchidaceae; genus Cymbidium; species Cymbidium sinense. The sequence continues at coordinate 68,342,857 of CM038224.1, read as the reverse complement.
AATTTATATCTCATTTATATATGTGAATATAAATGAGAATATAAATGGATTGTTAGAAAATTTCATGAATTTGAATTGATTTAGATTTGATTTGGGCTAAGTCCATGAGAGGGAATCAAAGGACTTGGGAAATATCTTGAACTTGGAATTTCAATCATAAACTTCAATCATTTATTTCAATCATGGATTTCAATCATAGGTTTCAATCATGGGTTTCAATCATGTGGAATTGATTTGAATTTAGAGGAAATCAATCAAGTTGAAATTGATTTAAGTTTTGTTGTTGATTTGATCTGGAGTTTGACTTGAAGGAAGGAAGAATTAGGTGCAAGCTATAAGGTAGGAAAATTTTCTTAACACCCCTAAGGCATCACCTAATTTTATGGCTAACTCTTCTAAGACTCTAGAGCTAGGTTGAGTGTCCACCTAATCACTAGATGTGTCTTATGACTAAGGAACTCTTAAAGTCTAAGAGAAGTCCTATGTCTAAGATGGAGGGATTGAGAGCTCATTCTAGAAATGAGGTCAACAGCTCATAGGAAAAAATAAACAATCATAACTTATAATCTAATTTTCTAAACAACTCATAATATCATTTAAAGCCTTGGTATTAAATCAAGATAATTAAAATATTTAGCAACCCCTTAGCTGAATGTTATATGTTTAATATCATGCATATCATCTTGTTTCATTCTTGCAAAGAGAGGGTTTCCATACTTGCATGATAGGGGAAGGCTTGACCTTTGAGAGTCTCCCTTGTGGTGAAAAACACCTCTTTCTCTCTGATTTATCCAATAACCCTATTTCATCATGCATTTAGACATATAAAAATCCTATGACCTGTGTCAAAATAAAGAGTCCAAAAATTAAATAAAATTTGATAAATTTTGCATTAGACTAAGTTATTATTCATACCACTCATGCTCTAGTCTCTTAGGGAGTGGGTTTAAGGACTTTAACTTCTTTTTTAAATAATAACATCCTAAACATCTTGCAAAATATATGACTTGACCACATGGTTTTAAAACATAGGAGAAGTTAGCTAGATGCCACTCTAGGTGGTTATAAGTCCAGCATGTCGGGTGATTTTCCCTACTTGTGGAGGTAAATAATATACCCATTTTCTCCTTAGATTTAGGTCATGCTTTAGTTTTGGCCAAAGCTCCCTAGATTTAGGATCCGAGGTTATTGTTCCCCTTGTGCTACACGGATAAATCCTCATCTCTTAGGCATTTCCACAATCTTGTATTATGGGATTATAAGTCCTAACTTTCTAATAAATTTCAACTCAAATACATGATTCTCCTCAACTTCAAATATATAAATTCCAATCATAGGATAATTTGGGATCCTCACTAAGCTTCCTAGTACCATGAGCATCCCCTACTCATCTCATTTTGGCTTTGATAATAAGTCTCTCCTTTTGATCTATCCCACTTCATTTTTTAAACATAATCAATTTATTGATAGTTCTATCTTTGAATTCTTTTGAGACAATAATTGCTTACTTTAATCTAGAGTATTCCTAAGGAACTCACCTTCTTTAGGATGTAATTAACTATGGGGGATTGCCCCTATAGGGAACTTTAGAACTTGGTTTAAATAAATCTTACTTTATTCATCTATGTAAAGTAGGAGAAAAATCTCTAGTATATTCGAAGTCCCATCATGCCTTAGGACTCCTTATGAGGTGATTAGGTCCATTATAGGGTAGTGATTTCTATCTTTCAAGATAGTGCACTATTCTTGATATAATACCTCACCTTAATAAGTACACACCTTGATTTATGGTGTCCCCCCATCACACACACACATAAACATGACCATTACAAAATAAACACAACTAAATTTTGCCACTCAGGATGGTTCTCTCTCCATCTCTAGTAGAATTATTGTTATCTCCAAGCATCGATAGTGCACTTGTCATATAAGTCCAAGACTATCTTTCCTTCCATTGGCACTTAGCATATTTCATTCTTAAGCAAAGCTAACCAACATCCTCTAGATTTTAGGACCTCACTCCCTGTAGGTCTTAAATCCCATATTGTGTTTCCCAATAAGCAAAAAATAATAAAATTAACTAATAAAAGGAGATGACCAAAAACTTAGAACCTCCTCACCACTAACTTGGTGAGGCAAGGTTTAACCAATATTTAAGTAAGATCCACTTTCCAAAAGCACTTTTTCAAAATTCATAATAAAATATTTTGCATAAAATTCATAAGAAATTTTCAAAAATCATAAAACTCATATAATCAAACCTTATCTAACAATCCCCATGATTGTTACATGGAGGTTCTTTTCAAAATCAAAGTCAAAATAATTTTTTCAAGAAGCACATTTTTGAAAATATCTATCTCCATTCAACATGCTCAAATTTGTTGAATTAATATTCTATTTTCAAAATAAAATTATAACATAAAAATTGAAACTCCACTTAACATATTTCACATATGCTAAAGTTGGAGTTTCCCTCTTTTTCAAAAGCACACTTTTGGAAATGACCACCTTCAATCAACATACCCATAATTGTTGAATGAAGATTTTATTTTCAAATAAAATCATAGCATAAAATTGAAACTTCACTTAACATATTTTATATATGCTAGAGTTGAAGTTTCTCTCATTTCAGAAGAAAGAAATCACACATGAAATCAAGACATATCATTGAACTCTATTTAGCATATCTAAATTTGTTAAATAGATTTCCTTTTCAAAACACATATCATAATCACATTTGATTTCTATTTAACATACCAAATTTATTAAGTAAGAATCCCATTTTCAAAAATCATATCACATTTGACTTTCACTTAACATACCGAATTTGTTAAGTGAGAGTCTCATTTTTAAAACATAAATCATAATCACTTTTGATTCCTACTTAACATACCAATTTGTTAAGTAAAAATCCCATTTTCAAAAATCATGATCACATTTGGCTTTCACTTAACATACCAAATTTGTTAAGTGAGAGTCCCATTTTCAAACATAAATCATGTCACATTTGATTCCTACTTAACATACCAAATTTGTTAAGTAAGAGCCCCATTTTCAAAAATCATGATCACATTTGGCTTTCACTTAACATACCAAATTTGTTAAGTGAGAGTCTCATATTCAAAAACAGAAATCATATCTCATTTGGCTCCCATTATACCAAATTTTATTGGTAAGAGTCATTTTCAAACACAAATCATAATTTTGGTTTACTTAACATACCAAATTTGTTAAGTGAGATCTCACAAATCATATCACATTTGGCTCTACTTAACATACCAAATTTGTTAAGTGAGATTCATTTTCAAAATCATATCACATTTGGCTTTCATTTAACATACCAAATTTGTTAGAGTAAAAACCCCATTTTCAACATCAACATACATCACACACATAATCAATCATCACAAGCAAAGATTTTCACAAAATTTCAAACATACAATCAAAACCTTTCTTAGCATACCAAATTTGCTAAGTAAAGGTTTTCAAATCAAAATTTTCAAACAAGATACACAACACAAATATCTTCAATCTCTCCAAATATCAACCCCAACTACTTAAATTGGTTGAGCATGGGTTCTAAACCAAAATGATATGGCAATGACTCTCCTCACATATCAAAATCTCTGCAATGAGCCCCACTTAACATAACTAAATTTGTTGAGTGTGGGTTTAAATTTCCAAATCAAGTCTAGAATTTATTTCCGAAGGTGAACACCAAAGCAAGGGACTGATTCAGTTATGTTTTCAACAAATGCAATTTTCAGCTCAATCAGTTTATGTTTAGCTCAATTCAGTACACATGCCTCCTCACAAGTTTGTGTTCTCCTTCTCGCCCGGTGTTGACTTGGCCCTGGATTAGGCCGAGCTCACCTTGACCACTATGCATCTAATTTAGTTTGGTCACGAGTTTGAGGCTGTGTGAGTCACTTGTGAGGGGACAGTCCTCATGTTAGTTAGCAGAGAGGAGGTGGCAGGACAGACGCCACTTATTCTCTTTGACATGCCTTCTGAACTTGAGTTCTCAATATTGAAGAGGAAGGTAGTAGAGGTCCCTAGGCGAGAAGCGATCAGTGGTAGTGCCAGAGTGTCGGTGGTTCCCTGCATTTCTCATTGTTCATCTATTTCCCGATGAGGGCTACCACCTCCTCGTTGGTCCCCTCAAAGGGGAAAGCTATCTTGGCCTTCGAGAAAGTCTCCCTACCTTTGAGGTTGGTTCCACCCCCACACTTACCCACTGTAATAAAAGAAGGTTAAGCGGCATCACGGCGGCATGTAGAGGCTAGCATCCCATGTTGCAGAGGAGGGCTCACCCCAGGAGGTCTCTCCCTTACTTAATGGTAGAAGTTCCATCCCCTCTTAGGCTCAGATGGAGAGGAGGATTACAAGAGGATTACAGCATCACCTCCACCACCCATTTGAGGTACGGAGGAGAGGAAGAGGCCTATGTCGGTTTTTTATTGCATAGGCATAGCCCATGGATGCTCAAAGTCCGGTGTATTATTTGACTTGAGGTCTTTGATCCCCAGGAGCATTAGGGATCAGATACATAGAGCCAGATACATAGAGGCCTGAGTGGCAGTTTAGGTAGATAGGAGAGAGAGGAGGAGGTATGCCCGGCAGTTGACAGCCTCCGCACTTGTGGATTTCCTAGCTCGGTAGGCTACCAAAGCCAACCATACCGATAGTATAGTACTCACAGGTGCAGTTAATTGAGGGAAGTTCTGTGGTAGTGTCTCCACCACCACACTTATCATCCACCTTCATGTTCGGCATCTCTGTGCCCAAGGCACATAAGTCAACATCGGGGGAGAAGAAATCCTCATTAGTGATCCGGCTATGGCCATAGGGTCCCATTCCATCTACTCCACCCATTGAGGTGAGGTCGAGCTCTCCTTCTCGACCTTCCACTTCAACTATGGTGAAGAAGGAATGGCGACCCAAGAGCACCATAGTCATTCCACCACCTCCACCACAGTTGGCAATAGAAGCAATAGCAGAGGGGGAATGCGACAGTTCTGTAGTTCCTATGGCATTATATCCCCCTAGGGATAGCACTCCACTGATAGTGGGCAGTCATGAGCATGTATCTTTTAGCGAGCATAGTCCTCACAGAGATAGCACTCTAGTGGCGGGTAGTGTCAAATGCATTTCTCTTAGTGAGCATAGCCCTACTACTGATCAATAATTAGTGTTTGTGCCAGCACAGTTAGATCGTTCCTTGGATGACATTCTAGCACAGTATTTTATAGAAAAGAGGGAAATCCTGGGGAGCAATCGGTCTGATTATGAGGAGGAAAAGGTCAGTTTTGATCCTGATGAGGATGATTTGTTGGAGGACTCATTGAGGTCCACATGGTCGATACCAGGAGTTCCCTCCATAGAGACCAGTAGAGTTAGGAAGGCAATGTGGTTGAAGAGGATGATGCCATCCATTCAACCCAGCACCTCTCCTTGAAGAGGATGATCATCAATGATGGAGAAAGGAGGAAAGACTTGTTAGCAACCATCCTTGCTCCAAAACCAGCCTCAACCCTACATATCGATAGAGGTAGATCATCCGAGTCACACATGTCCTAGATCACCAAGAGCACTTCTCTAGTAGATCAGGACAATGGTAGCTTTCATAGGAAGGTGGTGGATAACACCTCCATGCATGAGAAGGATATCAAGCACATAGTGGAATAGGTGAGGAAGCAGCTGGGAGGTGCATCTATTCCAAAGGGTAGACCTACACGGAGGAATTTGATGTGGTCCAATATCTAAGGGTTTGTGCCTCCTTCTTTCAAAATATTTTATGGCAGTGGGAACCCTCGCCAACATATTGCACATTTTAGGGCTTGCTGTTGCAATGTTAGAGGGAGCGATGCCCTTCTTTTCAGATTATTTGTCAGTAGTTTAACAGGTGTTGCATTTGACTGGTATGCCAAATTTCCCAATGATTCGGTAAAGACATTTGCTGATTTGGAGCACCTCTTCATCAAGAGGTTTGTTGGAGCTCATCAAAGGGTGACTGTAGGTGATCTTATTGTAGCGACACAAGTTTTTAATGAGTCTCTTGTTGATTATATTCTCAAGTGACACAACCTAAGCATGAAATGTGACGTCGACCACGCCATTGAAATTCTCTCAAGAATATTCCGCGGCTGCTTCATGCTTAGAGCTTTACAGAACATTTAAAAACTACTTAACAAGGTGGTTAGCTTATAAGAGGAAGCCAAACAGTTGCCTTTCCAGGACCAGCCAACGAAGCCCAAACCTCAGAAGGCATTTAAGAAGAAACCAGGGGTAGTCACAGTAGTTGCTAAGGGGAACTAGCTAGGGTTCAGTCAGATAGGCCTCAAGCTCAACAGCCTCCTCTACCACCTCCTCTGCCACCGCCTCGGCCATCATATCTACACCTTACATGATCACCTCCTCCTCATTAGCATCCTCAATAGTAGTATTCTTACCGTGTAGCTAACCTACTCTTGTCGATGGGTTGAATAACCTTATTCATTTAAGAGGGATGTAGTCAGGAAGATCTTTAAGAATCTCTTAAAGAATCCTGATTTCTAGTTACCAGAGCCTAAGAGGCCGGAGGAAGTGGGCAAGAGTCATAATCTAAATTATTGCCCCTACCACCACATGTTAGGCCATGTATTAGGAGATTGCATTACCTTTAAGGACAAGATTAAACATAGCTACAAGTCAAGTGCCATTGTTATCCCCAAGGAATACCTATTAGAACAACCTTTTAGTTATGTTAGAGTAATCCTTGGGGATACATGCGATCCTCTTAAGACAAAGAAAGATTAGGATATCTCCCTATCCCAAACCTCCAAGAAAATCATTTCTAAGATCATAAAATTACTCTTACAGGTGCATGAGGTAGCTTAAACCTCCAACTTCAAGGAAGGTTTACAAGTTACTAAGGATAACTTAAGGTAGATAGAAGCCCAACAGTAGCAACGATAGCCTCCACTTGGTTGAGATAGCATAGTAGCGCAACCACCGATCGGTTCCATCACTCTTTCCACAATTGTAGCTATAATTCCTCCATTTAGTTCTTCTTCTAGCAATCGTATTGTATCAGTGAAGGGGGTGCCAAATCCCTTACTCCATTTACTTTACTTAATTTTTACTTTGTACCTCCATCCAAATCTAAGAAATCAATGAAGAAAGCTGATTCCACTTACATTTGTGTGATGATCTTCCTGGTTTATTCCTATAGAAAGCTCTCCTAGCCAGATTAATAATAACTCTAGTTCTGATCTCTCTTCTTCTTCTGATTTAGAAATGGATTATCCATTCCTAAATCACTCAGGTTTGCCCATTGGGATTGAGTTGGAGTCATCATCGATGATCTCATAGGAGAAGCTAGGTGAACGATGAGCGGTAGAACTTTCCTAAACTATCATTAAGTCCAAGTCAACCTTCATAATGGCAAAGTTCTACCTCTAGGGTAGCACCTCAGGATATGGGTAAGCAAGTTATTGGTTTAAGTGAATAGACAACCCCTCTACAAGATGCTCCACCTATGGACATGCTTGTGGAAGACTAGCCCAAAGTTGACTACAATGTCTTCGCTCAGCTGAGAAAGTTGCTAGCTAAGCTAAGCATATATGATGCCCTTATCTTTTCCAAAGAGAAGAGGGAGTCATTAATCAAGGCCCTTCTTGAACCAAAAATATGCTTAGCTCAGCTGATCACTATTGGAGAGGAAGCATGTTATTCAAGAGAAGATCGTGAAGTTACATTCATCACTGAAGACCTACTTTTGGGAATAATTGAGCACAACCATCCCCTCTACATCACAGTGGATATGGGAAGATTCAGACTCTTTAGGGTGTTAGTTGATCCAGGTGCATCAATGAAAATTATAAGTCTAAAGACCCTTGCCTACTTGAGGATTGACATCTCTGAACTCCGAGGAGATCGGATGATGTTAAGAGGATTCAATGAGCAAGGTGAGAGGGCTTTAGGCTCCATAGTGTTGCCATTAGAGATAGATGATTGGAAGATAAAGGTCAAGTTCTAGATAATTGATTTAGATACATCTTTCACTACTTTGCTCGGTAGGCCTTGGATACATGAGAACAAGATGGTTCCATCCTCTCCACATCAGTGCATCAAGTTTCAAAGAGGTGGAATTGAATATTATGTCAAAGGAGACTTGAAGCCATTTTCAGTTAGGGAGATCGAGATATATGAGGATGTGGCCTACTATCTTCCTCAAAATAAAAAAGTCTACTCTCGCAAAATTGGTGAAAGTCTAAAAACAAAAGAAAAAGAAAAAAAGAAAAAAATGAAAAAGAAAAAGAAAAGAAAAATGAAAAAGAAAAAGAAAATGAAAATGCAAGTGAGTGAGAATTATACATTGAGGAAGAAGTAGAGCTAGATGTTAGATTCTACCAAGTTTGTTCCTCCATATGGACATATGGGTAGGATGACTCGACCCTCACCGGCAGAGGAAGGGATAGATCTAGAGGCAGTTCTAGGTGGAAGACCTCCTTCGGTGGCACCAATAGGCTATGTTCCAGCTCACGGGAGTACCCCACTATCCACATAGATTTAGAATCCAATTCGGAGGATGAGTCTCATGTGATTAGCATGCCAATCAACCCCTCTCAGCGGGTCCCTTTGGATGTGACATTCGAGCCAGACAGCGATGAAGACTATGCCTTCAAATAAAGCATGAGTGTATCCAAGTCAGTATTATGTAGAACAGTCAAGCAGCAATTGGGAATCTTAGCTTTAACCCCACTTTCCTATCAGAAAGTTGAGGGCTTGGTAGTTAAGGGGGCCCCCAAATCATCCACAGATGTGAAGCCAAAGAGGTTTTTATTGGGAGCATTATCTTCAAGTCAGGAAGCTGATGTAGAACTTGAGGATGATTCATATAAAATTTTAATACAATTACCTTTTGATTGGTATTCGCCTTGTGTTCTTAACTTAGAAAAGAAGGGGTTAATCCCACACACTTGGTCTAAAAATAGGTCGGATTACTTTGAAAGAATATGGGACAACCAAAGCAAACATCCTCAATCAAGACTAGGACTAGGATTCATCACAGTGGGTTTAGTCGATGATGACAATCATTGCCTAGTCATCACTAATCATTTAGAGTCTGATAGGTTCTTTTCAAATCATATTAACTCATAAGATGAGGTATGCTTAAAAACTTCAAATGATCCAAATGATCTTGAAGTCAAAGATGCACTGTCAGAGTTTGTAGAAGAGATCATATCAACCATCAATGAACTCAAAGAAATCAACTTAGGTACAAAAGAAGATCCACGCCCAACATACATCAGTCTCTTATTGAATGAAGAAGAAACCAATGACTTAGTTAGGATATTGACTGAGTTTAAAGACTATTTTGCATGGAGTTATGAAGAAATGCCTGGTTTATCTCCTGACAAAGTAGTCCACAAACTAGCAATAGATCCTAATGCTAACCCTATCAAGCAAGCTCCTAGGCGCATGCGATTAAACATCGAACAATAGGTCATTTTTAAAATCAAGAAATTAATCGATGAAGGTTTTATCAGGGAAGAAAAATATCCTACCTGGTTGGCTAGTGTCGTTCTAGTTAAGAAAAAGAATGCCCAGATTCGCATATATGTCAGATTTAGCGATCTAAATAAGGCATGTCCTAAGGATGAATTTTCATTACCTATACCAGAGCTGATGGTGGATATTGCCTCATCTCATGTAGTATTCTTTTTTATGGTTGGGTCATCTAGCTACAACCAAATTAAGATGGCCCCCAAGGATGAAAAAAATCTTTGCGTTTTGTTCTCGATGATGTCATTTATCATCAAGTTGAATATTATGTCGATGATCTTGTAGTCAAAACTAAAGAAAAGGAAGACCACCTCTTTGACTTGAGAGTAGTTTTCGAACAATTAAGATAATTTAACCTTAAAATGAATCCCATGAAGTGTGCATCTGGAGTAGCTTCAAAAAAATTCCTTGGGTTTGTTGTCCGGAGCTGTGGAATAGAAATTGATTTGGAGAAGATCAAGGATATCTTAGAAATGTCACCCCTTAAAAGTCTAACTCAACTCAGATCACTTCAAGGGCAGTTGGTGTATCTAAGATGCTTTATTTCTAACTTATCAAGAATATGCTAGCCATTCTCAGCACTTATCAAAAAGGATGTTAAGTTCAAGTGGGATGATAAGTGCCAGTATGATTTTGAAGACATCAAGCACTACCTAATGATGCCGTTCTAGCGCCCTATCCAAGCCATTGATCTTTATGCATTAGATGGCTCCATTGGCACTTTGTTGGCCCAAACCAATGACGAAGTGAAAGAGAATGCACTCTACTATCTCAGGCATCATCTAATCCCTGTCGAGGCAAACTACTCAACTATTAAAACGCACTGCCTAGCTTTAATCTTTGCATCCCAAAAGCTACAACATTACATGCTTTCCCATAAGGTGAATCTGATCTCTAGGAATAATTCACTGCAATATCTCATGACACGGTCGATGCTATCCAGACAGTTGGTGCATTGGTCCATGATTTTGTCCTAGTTTGACATTACTTTTGTACCCCTCCGTGTAGTGAAAGAACAAGCACTAGCAAATTTCATAGCGGCACACCCACTTCCTGCTAATTCTCCGCTTAGTGATGACCTCCCCGATGAACAAATCATGAACTTAGGGGACACTAGCATTTGCCACTGGGAGATGTATTTTGATGGTGCAGCTTCTTTTCAAAAAGGAGAAGAACCATGATCTACTCTTCCAGGAGAGGAAAGGGTAGAAATAGTTGATCTAACTTTGGACCATGATTTGATGAGATTCTCATATCATCTGTCCAATCCATGCACCAACAATGAAGCTGAATATGAGGCTCTAATTACCGGTCTAGAGTTAGCCATTATGTTATGTGTCCAGAGCATCAACATCTTCGAGGATTCTCAATTAGTCATCAACCAAATAACTGGGTCTTATAAGGTTCTGAAGCCTAAGCTCCATCATTACTACAAGTATACCATGGAGTTGTTGGCTTAAATCCCAAAGGTTACTATGGTGAATTATTTTATCTTCCTCTATCTTTTGAAAAATAAATGAAGATAAAAAATATACTTGTTAGACACTACATTGATCTGCACATGTTCTCATTAGGGTGATCAGGTATGGCATTGAGGAATGATGTACTATCTCAAGAGATAGAAGTTACCACCCTACAATGGATCTAATAACTTAATGGGGACTCCTAAGGACTATGAGTCTTTGGATGTACCAGAGATTCTTCCCTTACTTTACATGAAAAAGTAAAGTAGGATTTATTTTAAACCGAGTTCATTAAGCTCCCTAAGGAGGCAAGCCCCCATAGTTAATTACATCCTAAGGAATGAGATACATTAAGAATACTCTCAATTAAGGTAAATGATCATTGTCTCCAAAGATTTTGAAAGTAGGACTATCAACAAATTGGTTATTTTTAGAAGATCAAGTGGGATTGATCAAGATGAGGGAGTTATTATTGAAACCAAAGAGAGATAAGTAGGGGATGCTCACGATGCTAGGTAACCTAGCGAGCAACCCAAACTATCATATGATTGGTCTTTATATTTTTAAAATTTGAAGAGAGTTAATTATTTGAGTTGAATTTTTATTAGAAATCTAGGGCTTACAATTCCATAACACAAGATCATGAAAATGCCTAAGAGGTGAGGATTTATGCTTGTAACCCGTAAAAGAAAACATCCACCTTTGAACCTAAATCTAGGGAACTTTGGCAAGAGCCAAGGCACGACCTAAATCTAAGACAAAAATGAGTATACGGCTTACCTCCACAAGAGTGGATAAACCACTCGATTGTTGGACTTACAACTGCTTGGGGGTGGTTGCCAACTAACTCCTCCTATGATTTTAAATCCATGTAGGCAAGTCTTATGCATTTATAAGATAGCTAGGCTATTGTTTATTTAGAAAGAGACTAAGTCCTTAAACACACTCCCTAAAAGACTAGATCATGTAGAGTATGAATAATGACTTAAATCTAATGCAACTTTTTGTTCAGTTTTATTTTTATTTTTGAAGAATTTATTTAACACGGGCTATGGGATTCATATGCCTAATGCATGAGAAATTGGTTATGGGCCAAAATCAGCAAGAAGGATGTGTGTTTCCACCATGGCTCTCAAAGGTCAAGCCAAGTTCCCTTACAAAGGTGGAATCCCTCCATTAGCAAGAGTGAAGCAAGATACTTTTTTATGCATGATGTGAGACATACAACATCTAGCTAAGGGGTTGTTAAATCTTTTATCTTGATTTATAACCTAGGCTTTAGATGAGGTTATGAGTTATTAATTTTTAATTTTGAGTTGATTAATTGGATAGAAAATTTATTTTTTTCTAAGAGCCTAATCTCATCCAGGACATTCATTAATCAATAAAGAAACTAGAAAAAAATATGTCATCTTAATGCACAAGCTAAACAAACATCAAATAAATTTATAAAGCTAATGTAAAAGAATAAAAGGCCGATGTGGTCGGGTTCCACTACACAAACCCGAAAAAAAAATGTGGGTAGCCGAGCTGTACCCTTGTACAACCCAGATTACAAATGAATTAATTATAATAAAAAAGGAATTCATGTTATGGGGGCCTTCATTCTTCATTTCTTTTCTTCTTTTGGTTGGTTGGGATGTAATTCCTTAAAGGCTTCACATGGTACATAAAACATAGTCTTATGACCAATATTCATCATAATCCCCCATAACATTCATTCCAAATCTTAAATGCAAAAATTACATTAAAAGGGAAATGTAAATCTAACTAAACCTGCAAAATAGAGATTAGCTAAACATACCACACAATCCCAAGCAGTTCTAGGAATAAATTGGACTTAGCACCCCACAAATGGGTAACAAAGTCCACATGTCCTAATTTAGATTATTCTTAGGGGTATAAACAACACATAGCAAAAAAATATTTATATATTATACTCTTAAGCACAATCATAAGATAATGATTAGACTAAGATCATCCTATCATCTAGCCTACTCACATGTACCTTACAATCCAGTCTAAAAATATTACATCGTAAAACAAAATCAGGCATCAAACCATGCATTGCCCTAACATGGAGCTAAAAATGGTGACTTAGCCTAATATGTGTGCCATTTAAGGATTGTGTGGCATGTCTTAGCTAAGCTTTAAGGTTAAAATTTTCTAAGTGTGAAGGATTCAACTTAGAGGGTAGTTTCATTTAAGTGATTTAGTTGATTTTTTAATTTTATTTTGATGATTTGATTTGGTTTGAATGAACCTACATTTAATTACTAAGTATTGTAAAGAGAGGAAAAGAGAAGAGAACTTCTCTTTCCTCTCTATCTTAAATAATTTCTAAGGTAGATTCATTAGTGATTTTTTCTTAGTGAATGTTTTATTATGTTTTTTAATTAATCCTATGTTTAGATTTTCTCTAAATAAACCTATTCAATAAGAAAGGCATTTTAAGATTAATTAAGGTGAATTACTATCACAAAACACACTACCATTTATTTCTGTCCAACATATGTATCATGCATATGAATAAATTCTAAGCATATCTATACATGCAATGTAAATATTTAGCATACCTTAATGATGAATGCTAAGAGATGTTGCTTAAGAAAATTTGGATGTTTCATGATGCATGATTTTGTTATGTAGAAAAGAAAGGGACTCTTTTATCCATTAATTAATCAAATGCACATTTACATGTATGAAAGACATAAGTGAGTACAATGCCATTGTTTTCTACACCAAGTGTATAAGATACAAGACCTTCTTAGTGCTAGTTAAAGCCTCGCAACCTCGGAATGTCCAGACTAATATACTACTTTTCTTAAATACATGTGCATGTACAAAAAGAAAACAGATGGATGAAGAATCATGCAAAAGATTTTTGTTTGTTTGTTTGGTTTTGGTTGTTTAATTTATATGTGTAAGGTGAGGATCCTTCTTAAGTCATAACATGGGAGTGCATAGGAATAAATTTAAGCAAGTGTTATGTTCTTTTCAAATGAACTATACACTTTGCAAATCCTATACAAACCCATGTTAAGAAAATAGAAGAAAATCACATAACACATTTTAAACTATAACCACATGCAAGTTTATAAATATTTATAAGTGGCATACCTTCATTTATAATCTATGATTTCTAGCTTTTGAAAATAGTTTTTGATTTAATAGTGATAATAGCCACCCATATTCTTATTTTAGCCAAAACATGCAATTTGACATAAAGGAAACATTTCATTTATTTTAATTTTTTGAAAAAGATTTGAATGCATGATTTCATATACCATACAATATTTAGCATGCTTGGAAAGAAATAAAGTGATATAAGCATGTAACTTCATTCACCCTAATTAATTCCTAAAGATAATCTTATGAAATAAGATCATTTAAAGTGAATCAACATTTCTTTAAAGATATTTTTATTTTTGTTTTGAGTTTGATTTGATTTAGAAAATTATATATGAGGAAGAGTTTGCTAGTCCTAAACCATTTCCCCCATGTGTGAATTGATTTAGTTTAATTTTTAGGACCATTGAGTTGATTTTATATTTTATTTAGGTTAAGGTGTAGATTAAGTCCATTAATTACCCCTTACCTACATGACTTTAACATAATTAACCTAAAAATTATGAACCAACATATGATATGAAATCACATGGAATTTAAATTAGCAATGCATCTAAGAAAGAAAGGGGTCTAATGCAATTGGTGCACAAATATTGATTAATTAAGCTAAAAGGTTTAATTAAGTACATTAACAACCTTCCTACACATGTGAGTTGAAAATGATTTCCTTAAATTTATCTCAGACTTTTGAACACCTAAGAATCTACACAGCAAAGGATTGATTAAGTTTAGATTGATTTTGAAAGTTTGATTAAGCTAATTAAGTAGATCATTAGTGGATTAATCCTTAATTATGTTTGGACTAAGGAAGAAATAGAGTTTAGGGAATAACTTGGGGAATATACCCCAAACTCATTCCATAAATCACCTACTTACTTAAATAATATTTAATTATCTTAATTAAGTGACTAAACCATTGTTCATACTTAATTACTCTTAATTACATTAAAGGGTGATTAAAGATTCATTAATTTATTTCCCTAATTAACTCATTAATAAATTCTAAGAAAATTGGGGAGGTAGAAGTCATCCCCCTAAACATGCCTAAGAAGTTTGAAATTAATTAATAAAATGATTAGGGAGTAATTAATATTATTAAGTTTTTAATTAAACCCTAATTAAGGAAAATTCACTATTCAAAATCAATTAGAAATAATTTTATATTATTCTTCACTGAATTATCTTTAAAATGAAGTTGAGTTTGCATTTTGTAATTTTTCTACATTTAATTATGATTTATGGAGTTTCTGTGATTAAGGGATAATTAAATAGCCCTAATTATATAACTAATCCCACGCATGGACCACGCACGATGCGTTTTCCACGTGCATGACGGGATTGGTTATTTAAGTTGTCAAATCACTACCACGCCGGTATACTTTCCCTAGTCATCCGATCAAGGATTGGACGGTCAGGATCAAACCCGTGGTTTCAAAGGGATAAATAAAAGGATCTAGAGTATTTTAATCAGGGTCGTCCATCCAAAACACGCAGGATAGACAACCAATGATTCATCCCTGTCTTTGCCTGCAGGAGACGGAGACCGTCCATCCTCCATGGCTTGATATGAGCTCACTTGAGCTCGAATAAGGCAGAGACTCAACCCACACCATCTATAAGCAAGGAGAAGAACATCCAATGATCAAATTTTAATGGGATTACAATTTCCTTTACAACAAACCAAGGATTTTTCTACTTAAGCTCGATTTTGAGGCATACCTCACTAGAGGCTATAGGTAGCTTCGTTTAGTGGAGACGAAGCCTTGTTGAAGGTTTCAAGCTTTGAGAGGAAGTGGATCTTCCAATTGACCAAAGCTTACTTCTATGGCTTGCGGCTTCGATCGAACTCTCCCTTCTCGTGGCTTGGAGACTTCAAAAAAGCTTTGGGTAAGCTTAACTTGGTGTCTTGATGGTGCTTGTAAGAGCAATTGGAGTTTGATTGAGAATTGAGCAAAGTTAAAATCTCCCTCACCTCCCCTGTTTTAGTTTTGAAGAAATCCAAGAAGGGGAAATTGGAATGTGCTTAGGAATTCTTGGGGAAACTTGGAGAAGTTTGCCTTTGATCCTCTAAGCTCAATCGAATGCCAGGAAGATCATTTGAGTGGAAATGAGGGGGAGTATTTCTCCCCCTACTTGGATTGGATGGCCAAAGCTTGTTCTTCCATTTTGATCAAATTACTCAAATTGAATTGGTTGCTTAGGTTGTTAGGAGCTCCATGTGGTTTAGTTTTGGCAGAGGAGTGGAAGTATGGAGGTGCACATGGGTTAAAATGAGTGTGGGAGGTGATTCAAGTGGAGAAATTTGATTAGAGGGGTCGATTTAGCCTTACGTTGGGTCATGGCTGACCCAAACCAATTAGGTCATGTGCACCACCTCCCTTGATGTCCAAATGGTCCACTAGGAGGATGTCAAGTAGCCATGAAAAGGATTTGACCAAATTCCAAGTGGATTTGGCCATAGGTTGCCCTTGACCCAAGGGTAAAATGGTCATTTGCCTTTGATTTTGATTTAGGAAAATTTGAAATGATTGAAAAATGGGTTGTGCTAATTTTTAATGAATTTGTAGTTGATTTGATATGATTTGGCTCAAGTTAACCCATTTAGGTCAAAATGGGTCAACTTGGTCAAGTTGATCAAATTAGGTCAAACCATGGGTTGGGTCAAGTTCATATATGACCATTTGAGTGATTTGGTATCATTGGTTTGGTTCAATTTGATTTATATTTGATTTTGGTTCATTTGAGTTCACTTAGGTCAAATGGGTCAAGTTGACAAATTGACCCACCCAATTGGGTTAGGTCATGGGTTGGTTTAGGCTTGGTTGATCATTTGAAATGTTTTGCAAGCTTTGGTTTCAATCAATTTTGGTTTGGTTAAGTTTCAAGTTGATTTGACCTTTTAGGTCAAGTTGGGTTCATGGTCAATTGGGCTAGGTTGGGTCTAGTTGGCCAATTGAGGCTTTGGTCAAGTTCAACAAGTGATTTAGAATGAATTTGACCCATTGGTTTCAATTTGGCTTATCAAGATTTGATATATTTTGACTTTTAGGTCAACTTGGGTCAAGTGGCCAATTGGGTTAGGTTTGGCTCAAATGATGACTTGGTCAAGTTCAATCATTGATTATGGACTGGTTTTGATCAATGGTTTGAATCAATTTGGCCTATATTAGATTTTGGCTAGTTTGGGTTTCATTTGGGTTAAGTGTTGACTTGGTCAAAGGCTAGGTTTGACTTGGTTTGACCCAATTTGAGTGATTAATCATCCTATGATGATTGTTGCTCACAATGTGAAGCTTAGATGTGCTTAGTTCAATCTAATTTGGGTAGGATTAGAATTTAGCTCAAAAAGATGCTTTAGGTCACTTTGGGTCAAGTGAGCCTAAGTGGGTCAATTGGCTTGATCAAGGCTTGATTCAAGTTTGGTTGAACTCACATATATACTTATGATTGAAATATAAATCCAATTGCAAGTGATTTGGAGTCAAATGGGTTTTGATTCATTTGATAATTTCATGTTCAAAGGATGAACATGGGTTTGATTTGGTTTGATTTTTGAATTCAATTTTGGTTTGATGATTGAAGTTTATGTTTATATTTAGTTTGTAATTGAAGGATTGATTGTTTGAACAGAAAATCCAAAGTTTTAGATTGATTCGAGTTTGATTTGGCTAAGTTCAAGAATTTGACTTGAAAGAGTGTAGGTTGGGTTTTGATTAGATTTGGATTTGAGTTTTGAATTTGGTTTTGGGTATTTGGATTTATATTTCATTTATATTTGTGAATATAAATTGGTTATGAGAAAATCTTTTGAGTTTGGAGTGATTTGAATTTGATTTGAGCTAAGTCCATAAGATGAAATCAAAGGGGCTTAGAAAAGATTTTGGATTTGGAATTGATCATGGGTTTCAATTATTTGAGATTTCATTCATGATTTGAGAAAATCCAATGGAATTGATTTAAGGTTTGATTTGGAACTGAAGTTGATTTGAGTTTGAAGTTGATTTGGATTTGGAGTTTATTTGAATTTGAAGTTGAAGTTGATTTGAATTTGAAGTTGATTTGATATTGAGGTTGATTTAAATTTGAGATTAATTTGAATTTGGAGTTTGATTTGAAAGAAGGAAATAAGGATTTGGTTCAAGCTATAGGATAGAAAAGTTTTCCTAACACCCCTAAGGCATAACCTCTTCCTATGGCTAACTCTTCTAAGTCTCTAGGGTTAGGTTAAGTGTTCACCTAATCACTAGAAGTGTCTTAAGACTAAGGAACTCTTAATGTCTAAAAGGAGTCCTATGTCTAAGATGGGGAGGTTGAAAACTCACTCCAAAAGTGAGGCCAACAGTTACCATCTACAAGATTCTTCGAGGAGAAAATGCAATAGCAGATGCATTGGTCAAGCTTGCCAAAAAGTTGGCATGTCCAGAAGATGAGTCCATACCAAAATAGGCAAGTCTTGTCCCTTGTTGACACCAAACTCGATGAGAGACTCTCTCTTGAAGGGGAGGTTGCCGTTGCCAAAAAGGATGATGAGTCAGATTGGAGGTAACCATTCATGGATTATCTAAATATAGGTAAACAACCTCAAGAGAATTCATTAGCCCATCAGGTGAAGCAGAGAGCCCTCTCATACACTCTCATGAATGGCACCTTATACCAGTGATCTTTCGATCATATGGACAAGAAGCACAAGATCAAGAAGATCAAGTTTATAATAAGATGAAAGCCAAGATCAATAGACTAGGATACTACTGGCCTTCAATGATCATAAACTGCATGGATGTAGCTAGGAGATGCCACCAATGTCACGTGCACGGTGTGGTCTTACACTAACCACCCAACATTCTACATCCTATATTGGCCTCATGGCCATTCGAGTGTTGGGTACCGACATAGTGGGTTTGATCGATCCTCCTTCTTGCAAGGGTCATTGATTCATTCTAGATGCTGTCGACTACTTTTCCAAGTAGGCAAAGGCAATCCCACTTAGAGAGGTCACAACTCAGCATGCGCTCCATTTTTTTAGGAACCATATCATATATAAGTTTAGGGTGCCTCGATGAATTATATTATATAATGGTACTACATTCAAGAGCACTAAAATCAATAGTTTTGCTTGGAGACACAGCATATATTGGAGATATTCTACCATCTATTACTCGAGGGAAAATGGCATAGCAAAAGCCTTCAATAAAACTCTCATTCATATATTAAAGAAGACACTCGATGACAACAAGAGGTAGTGACATGAGTAGTTAGTCGAAGCCTTGTGGACTTACCTCACCAGGTACAGGACTCCAACTCAATCTACCCCTTTCTCCTTAATGTGTGGGTTTGAAGTAGTTCTACCATTAAAAGTCTAACTCTCATCATTAAGGATAGTTGTGGGTAGTAAAATCACAATGAAGCAGAATGCAAAGTTGCGGTTAGAAGAGTTCGAAGGTTTGGAGGAGATACGCCTCCGAGCAAGCTAGAACCTTGAGTTGTATAAATCCAAATGATTCAAGCTCATAACAAGTTAGTCCGTCCTAAAGCATTTCAAGTAGGAGAGCTTATTTTAGTTCTAAGGAGACTAATTGTTGCCATCAAAAGATGGGAGACAAGTTTGAACCCACATGGGAAGGCCCTTTCACCATACAAAATGCCTACCAAGGAGGATCTTATTAGCTTATAAATTATAAGGGAGAGTGCCCTATGCTTCCAATCAACGGGCTCTACCTAAAGAAATATTACCTATAAATCTTATTTAAAAATAATTATCAATAAAACTTCTTTTCATCTCAAATTCCATCTCTTCATATTGGTTAGAAATATCTTTGCTTGTGAATCCCTCATAATGTGTTTATGGTAGGTGTAAGGAACCCAAGCAGTATTCTATACTTTAGCAACACAACACGAACACAAACTACACACAACCATATAAAATATACATATATCTTATATCTTGGGCCATTTTGATGTGGGATAACGCCCCCTGTGGCACCCACTCATTAGCTGCTCTAGGTCGGGCGATGTGTTACCCTATTAGTGCATCACCCCAGTGGCCCCTTATTCAGAAAGATGTAAGTCTGCTACGCTTTCTTTTTTGATTTGACTGTTGCACATCGATGAGCGCCTTGTTAGCATGGTAGGCCTTACTACATGATCAGTAAGCTACCCTCATGTTGGCCTTGTTTAAGAGGATGTAATTTTGCTACACCTTCTTCTTAAACTAGCCATCGTGAACTGACTTGGCCAAGTAGATGATTAGGGTAAGTCCCCCAGTAGCCTCTTTCCTCTTGACTACTTAAAGCATGTGTCCAGTCCTTCTTTGACTCCCTACTTAGTAGTCGCCCTTAGGTCGGGTTGATCTGTTATGCTGTCAATGAGTTGCCCTAGAGGTTGGTCCCTACTTTAGAAGATGTAAGTCTACTATGCTTTCTTCTTAAGTATAACCGTTGCATACCAACGGGCAGCCCTAGGTTAGATAACACCTATCGAGATGAATACATACTATCCCAGTAATCAGTTCCACTTTATAGAGATATAGGTCAACACGACTTCTTTCTAGATTGACAATTGACATGGCACCTTAAGATTATGGTTATGTCGACAATGACCCACCGGTGGATATACCACTCTGGCGGATGTAAGACTGCTACACTTTCTTTGAGTTCAATACCTAAGCATTATTTTCCTCAGGGATCTAGATAAATCCCCTAGCGGTACCTCCCCTTTGGGCACTCTGTTTGGATCATGTCCTTTGCGACCCAATTTAGACACTACCCGAGTTACTCTTGGATTGGATAGTCCCCCTTTCCAAGTAGCTACCCCTACGATTGGAGAATTTATTTTGTGAATATGCATATTCTCCCTTGGTCCAAGTCTCGAGATACTAGCTAATATATAAGCTTCCTTTTCGATGGTCCCTCGCACAATAACAAGGTCCACACAAACATATAAACAAAACTAAAAAATATATCTTCGCTTGTGGATTAGGAGCAAAACCCCCAAAGATACATTTTTCCACATCCTAGGGCGGTGTCGAAAACTCCCTATAGGAATCACCACTACTTTTGAGTGAGATAAGTCCCCGTCACTCTCTTAGTCACCTTAGGTCGGTTTGACTTGTGCCACCAATGATCATGGTAGTTGTCTTTGGAAGATGTAAGTCTATTATGCATTCTCCTCACGCTGCACATCGACGTTTAGGTCGGATTTATAAACATCACCCTAGTGGTTCCTTTTTTAGGAAGATATAAGTCTACAAGCCCTCTTCCTAACTTGACCATTGCACATCGAAAGGCACCCCTTAAGTTGGTTAGCTCTACCTCACGGCCGGTAGACTATCCCTTTGGATTTGTAAATCTAAGATAGAACTAGGCTGATATTAACCCCTTCTTAGTGGATCCATCGCATACTGATAGGGTCCATCTTAAATTAAAATGAAACTAATTTTGACTATTCTTTAGTTGATATGAGTCCACAATGACATTCACTCAATAGTCGCCTTAGGTCGGGCTCAATTTATTATTTTAGCAAACGATCACCCCAATGGTTCCTCATTTAGGGAGTTGTAAGTCTATAAGCTTTCTTCCTGACTTGGCCATTGCACACCAAAAGGCAACCCTTATGTTGGATGGTCCTACCTGATGGTCGGTAGACTATCCCTTTGGATTTATAAATCTAAGATAGACCCAGGCTGATATTAGCCCCTTCTTAGTGGATCCATCACACATCGATAGAGGTCTATTTTATCAAAATCACCATCCCTCTTTAGTGGAATCTAAATTAAATCCATCCACTCTTATCCCTAGTGGATACACAAACCAAAGAAATCCATATATTGAACCCACCTTATCCTCAGTGAATCTGAGCACATATCTCTAGCATATGTGCCCTCAAAACTAAATCATATCCTCTCTAGTGAAACCTCGAATTATAAGCCAATATATCAAATTCTCATCCCCAGTGGATGCCCTACCAATTAAATTAAATCAAATTCCTCCCCAGTGAGGAGCAAATCATGTCCTCTCTTTAGTGGAGCACTCATAAAATCAAACTAAATCAAATTCCCATCCCTAGTGGATGATTTGAGCCTGCTTCCCTAGTGGAAGGTTCATGCACTCATCCCCAGAAATCTTTTCTCCCCAAATCATACCAAACCAACTCAAACTCTTATCCTCTATGGATAGTCTGGACCTTCTTCCCTAGTGGAAGGTTCACATGCTTGATCCCTCAGTGGATCCTTTCTTCCTCTCTTATGCCCTTGGGATAAGTTGAGTTGTATTGCACTAAGATCTTGAATCCTTCTACATCTCGGGTTTAGGAGTAGATCATTTATGTTAGTTCTTGCAATTCTTTGGACGTTGTTGATCATCTCAACACCAATGGGTGGCCACAATTACACCTATTGGGCATCCTTTTGTTGACCTCACTTTTGGAGTGAGCTCTCAACTTCCTTATCATAGATCTAGAACTCTTGTAGACACTAAGATTTCCTTAGTCTTAAGACATTTCTAGTGATTAGGTGAACACTTAACCTAAACCTAGAGACTTAGAAGGATTGGTCGTGAGAATAGGTCATGCCTTAGGGATTTAGGAAAACTTGCCTACCCCATAACCTCAGACCGAATACATGCTTCCTTCCTCAAACCAAACATCCAATTTAAATCCAAGTTATAAGTCAATTCCAAATCAAATGATTGAAACCTATGATCAAATTCAAATTCTAAAACCTTTCCTAAGACCTTTGATTTTAACTTATGGACTTAGCCATAACCAAATTCAAATCAATCCAATTCAATTGATTTTTTCAAATAGTTCAATTGATTTTCTCAAGAGATCAATTCAATCTCAAATTAAATCTCAAATTCCAACCCTAATTCCAATTCAAGTAATTAAAACCCAAAATCAAATTCAAATTCCAAAATCCCTTCCTAAGCCATGTGAACCACCTTCATATGCTTAGACAAAACCCTTCAAACCAAATCAAACTTGATTGATTTCTTTATAAATCAATCATTCCTTCATTTATCTTCACAAATATAAATGAAATCCAAATTTAAATGAGTCAAATTAAATCAAACTAAATCAAACCAAATCAAGACCTTTCTTAAGCCATATGGACCTACCTCCATAAGCATAATCAAATCTAAACTCAAATCAAACCAAACTCAATTTGATTTCTTTATAAGTAAATTATTCTTTCATTTATATTCATAGAGGAATATAAATAAAATCTAAATTCAAATGAACCAAATCAAACTAAACTAAATCAAACTAAATCAAACTAAATCAATTCCCTACTTAAGCCCTTTTGACCTACATCCCTAAACTTGGTCAAATTTGCTTCCAAGTCATTCCAAACTCAAGTGATTTTCTCATAACCCATTTATATTTTCATTTATATTCTCAAATATAAATGAAATATAAATCCAAATAGACAAAATCAAACCCAAATCAAATCAAATATCCAATTTTAGCCTTTTAGTCAATTTCTTGAACTTGGCTAAATGATACCCAAATCAATTCAAACCCCATAGATTTCTTCATGAATTAATCATTCTTTCAATCACCTACTAAAATATAAACATAAACTACAATTACCAAACCAAATCCAATCAACTCAAGTCAAGCCCATTTTGACCCCTTTTAACTTGAAATTATCATATGAACCAAAATCCATTTAACTCCAAACCAATTGTAATTGGATCTATATTTTCATACTAAATCGATATATGAGTTCACATCTTTCCCTTTCAAGTCAAACTGAGCACCCTATGGACAAAAGAAATAAGATCTCCCCCATATTAGCCTTGGAGACTCTTATCATAGCCTCCTCCACTCCTAGCAAGCCATGTTGACCGATGGATGGAGAAGGCCTGACGGCTGGCAAGAAAATTGAATCCGCCCATCCACTCAACCATGAGGGATATACCCCCTCAATTCAAACAAAAATTGATGATTCATTCATTTTCATCTGAGCCCTAGATACTAAAATGAAACTCCTCAGCCATTTTCTAGAGCTCCCAAGCTTCCCCATTTCCTCTCTTCTCGATTTTACATTAAACCAAATAGGGGAGGCTTCCCTTTATTCAAATCCATTCATCCCTTAACAAAACTCCAATTAAACTTGCACACACCTTCACCACACCTAATCAAAGCCTAGCAAATCATCCCTTGAGTTCCAAAGCCACTAGAAGCCATACTTGATCAAGATCGAATGCCAAATAAAAGGAGCTTGGCCTCAGAGAAAACTACCTCAAGTCAAAGCTCGTGCGACTCAACAGGGCTTCATTTCTACCAAATGAAGCTTCCTTAATCGTTGGAACTGTCAGTCACAAGCTTCGATGAGGTATGCCATTAAAATTGATCCTTGAATAAAAATAGTTTGGAGCTTTGTGAAGGAAACTTACATTTGAATCCTTGTGGATCCTTCGCACGAAGGTGTGGTTTGATTTTGGAGTGGATCCGAGCTCGGGTGAGCTCGGATAGAGCGATCCATGGTGGACGGGCTCCATCATTCATCACTCATAGGAGATAGATCATGGGACGTTCATTCTAAATGATTGGAATGGATGGACTTGATCTAATCAATTAGGTTCACCGATTTAATCCTCTTAACCGTGAGATCTGATTTTGGTCGTCCGATCTTAGATCAGATGATCCATGGGAAAGCGCATTCACCGCAATCTGAGTCAGCATCCTGATATGACAACTTAAATAGCCTATCCCATCATGCCACATGAAAAGCGCACGCCGCATTAGTAGCCACATGATGCCAATGGGATTAAGGGTTAATTAGAGTTATTTTAATTAATTTTTAAGACTAATACTTCTAAAAATCGTAACTAATCTTAAAAAAATCCAAAATAATATAAATGAGAGCTCATTTAAAAAATATTTTAGAGGAGAATCCAAGAAAATTATTATTAATTAATTTTGAATGTAATTTTTTGCTTAATTAAGATTTAATTAAAAATTTAATTAGCCTAATTACTCTATGATTAATTATCCAATTAATTTCAAATTTTCTAAAGATGTTTATGGGGATGGCCTCTACTTCCCTCATTTTTCTTGGAATTTATTGGATAGTTAATTAGGGAAATTGATTGATTAAGCCTTAATTACTCTCCTACCTTAATTAATGATAATAAAATAAATGAATAGTAAATTAATTAATTAATTAAGCTCATTAGACTCTGTTAATAGTGGAAAAACTTAAGGAAATGGGTTGGGACCCCTCTCCCAATCTTTTCCTTAAGTCTTCTTAATTCTCCCTTTAAAATTAATTAATTAGGACTCATTAATTAATTAAATCAATCAAAACCCCAAATTATATCTGAACTTTAATTAACTAATTAAAAAGATTTAAGTGATTAGGTCAGTTATAGGATAGTGATTTCTATCTTTTGAGATAGTGCACTATTCATTAGTGTAATCACCTCAAGTACATATACAATATACACACACACATAAAACATGACCACAATCCAAAAATAAAAATGACACCAGCTAATACCACCTAAGCGATTTGAAATCATGTAAGCCAATCTTATGCAAATTCAAGATGGATGGGTTGTTATATTTAGGAAAAAGTTAAAAGATTAACCTCACTCCCTAAAAAATTAGATCATGTGTGGTATGTATTCCATGACTTAGACTAATGTAAAAAAATTTACAAATTTTTATTCATTTTGACTCATCATTTTTGGATTTAGGCTTGAGAATATTTATGTCTAAATGCATGATAAAAATCAGTTATGGGCTAAATCACAGAGAAGATGTGTTCTCCACTAGAAGGGACTACTCTCATAGGTCAAGCTTATCCCTTATCGTGCAAGAATGGAGACTCCATATTTGCAAGAGTGAAATAATATGTATGCATGATGTTGAAATATACAACCATTCAGCTAAGGGGTTACTAAATCTTTATTTCTTGATTAAAATCATAGGCTTTAGAGCGAAGTTATGTGTTGATTAAAATTTATTTAAAATTATTAATTGGAGTAGAGAATTTAATTTTCTTGAGAGCCTAATGCATCCAGGCTTTATTGTAAAATACAATAATCACATAAATAAACATATGAAAAGCATGAAATTCTATTGCACCCCAAAATAATCAAACCAAATTTAAATAAATAAAAAAGACCAGATCGCCATACAACTGGAAAAGAAAAGTGTGAGCTCTCCCTTATACTCTGGAATAAAAAAGTTTGATCTATGGGGTCTTTATCAATTTCAGGATCGTCGCCATCTACAGGGACCTCCTTAGGCTTCATTGAAACCACCATATGGGTACAATTAGCTCCTGCTAACCCTAAACCCCATTGATCCTAACATATTTCTATTCTCAAATTACATTTCAAAATTCCAAAATAAAATCCTAAACATTGCAAAACAGACGTTAAGAAAAACATACAACACACCAGCAGTTTATATTTCAAACATATGGGCATAGCATCAATAATTGCCAAGCCCACCTATCCTATTAGGCTATGCTTAGGGACTTAAGTAGCACTTGCAAGAAAATAGCATTTAGTTTATATTTATTACATCGGTCCCTTTAAGCACAACCCCCTGCAGAAAATGGTTTTAGCCTAAAAAGAATGCCCTAACATCTAGACTAGCGAGCAAACAATATTAGTCATCTAGTCTAAAATAGTACACCACAAAATAAGAAAAAGTATCACATCACATCAACACATCAGCCAACCTAATTATAGGGTTGGTGACCTAGTATTCGAGTGTGAGAAAAAAAGGCTTGTGTGGCAAGTTTATTCTAGGCTTTGTTTCATTTTAAGTTCAATTTAAATTTAGAGTTTGTTTAATATTACCATTAGATGGTTTCGATTTAAATAATTGATTTTTTTATTTTGTTTCAATTTTAAGTTCATCTTTATGTTTAAGTTGAATTTAAGTTTTAAAGAATAAAGAATAAGATAAATTCTGCTTAGAACAGAATCCATTTAATTCAACATCCTAATCCTAATATAATGAAACTTTCATCCTGAGATCAAAGTTTATTCTAAAGGTCAAACTAAGTATCTTAATCCCATTAATTTGAATGATTTAGTTGAATTGATTTGATTAATGTTTGTTTGATTTTATTTGGATTTTGAAATTTGAGTTTGTCTAACTTCATGCATATTGATTGATTAATTTTGGATTCATTAGATTTTAGTTTGATTTGATTAAATTTTGATAATTCAATATCCTTTAAAATAATATCTAATTTCTTTCTTTTAGGTTTCCAGTTCAGATTTTAACTTTGTATGATTAATGTTGATTAGATTATTTCAATGTTATTTGGATTCATTAATCTTATCATTTCACTTAAACTTGTTTTGGATTGGTGAATATATTAATTGAAGTTTAATGTGCTCTTTTATTTGAATTTCAATTAAGGGTTTAATTCATTAAATTTAGCCATTTAGTTTATATATTGATTATTTTTTGGTTTGATGGTCGATTTGATTTAATTTATTTAATCTCTTATCTTAGTTTAATAGGTTTGTTTGCTTTGTGTGAGTTTTATTTTGTTTGACTTATTTTGACATTGATTGGAATTAAGAGTAATTGGATATGATTTAGTAAGTTTAGAGTTTATATTTAATGTTATACTTGTTTGATTTGATTTTGATTTATTTATTTATCAATTTGATTGGATTAAATGAATTGAAAGTTTGCTTTGATTATTTACGATTAGAATTTCATTTAACCTCATACATCTATTAAGTTTATTACAGTTAACAATTAAGAGTTCATGTTTTGATTTGATTATTAGATTTATATATTTAATAGTTAATTAGCTCTTCTCATTCAAGTAGGTTGAATTAGATTCAATTTGATTATGTATTAAATTGATGAAAGATTACTTTAATTTCATTTGATTTGATTTGGCTAGTATCATAAGATTAATCAAAATGAAAGTGATTTATGATTATATCCACATTTTAGTTTAATTTATTTGATTAGGTTTAGGTTTAATTTGTTTGATTAGGTTTAGGTTTATTTAGTTAAATTCAATTTTGAATTTAATTAATATTTAAGTAAATTTAATTTGGTTCAAGTTTATGTTTAATTAAATCAAGGTTTAATTTAATTTAAGTTGAAAATTATGTGATATTTGCTTGATTTAATTTAAAGTGTGGTATTTATGATTTTAGCTTGGTTATTTTAATTCATTATAGTTTAGCTTTGATAAATTCAATTAATGTTAATTTTGATGATTTATTAAACACTAATTTTAAATAATTTTTTTAACTTCAAAAGATTATATTATTTTCATAAAGTTATTTAATGTTAATTAGAGTGGTTTACATCATTTTGATGATTTTTCTAATTTTCTAGATTTTTAAATTAATTATTTTATGAAATTAGGCATTTGAACTTTGAAATTCAATACCTCTTAATCCTTTCACCATTTTGATTTGCAATTTTTATGATAGGTGTATTTTAACCTTAATTTCAGCCCTTAAAAGTTCAAATTAATTTGATTGATATTTGTGGATTAACTAGAATGAAACTTTCATCCTAATCCTAATATAATGAAACTTTCATCCTGAGATCAAAGTTTATTCTAAGGGTCGAAATAAGAACCTAAATATCTTAATTATCACATTAATTTGAATGATTTAGTTGAATTGATTTGATTAATGTTTGTTTGATTTAATTTGGATTTTGAAATTTGAGTTTGTCTAACTTCATGCATATTGATTGATTAATTTTGGATTCATTAGATTTTAGTTTGATTTGATTAAATTTTGATAATTCAATATCCTTTAAATTAATATCTAATTTCTTTCTTTTAGGTTTCAAGTTGAGATTTTAACTTTGTATGATTAATGTTGATTAGATTATTTCAATGTTATTTGGATTCATTAATCTTATCATTTCACTTAAACTTGTTTTGGATTGGTGAATATATTAATTGAAGTTTAATGTGCTCTTTTATTTGAATTTCAATTAAGGGTTTAATTCATTAAATTTAGCCATTTAGTTTATATATTGATTATTTTTTGGTTTGATGATTTGATTTAATTTATTTAATCTCTTATCTTAGTTTAATAGGTTTGTTTACTTTGTGTGAGTTTTATTTTGTTTGACTTATTTTGACATTGATTGGAATTAAGAGTAATTGGATATGATTTAGTAAGTTTAGAGTTTATATTTAATGTTATACTTGTTTGATTTGATTTTGATTTATTTATTTATCAATTTGATTGGATTAAATGAATTGAAAGTTTGCTTTGATTATTTACGATTAGAATTTCATTTAACCTCATACATCTATTAAGTTTATTACAGTTTAGTTAACATCTAATTAAGAGTTCATGTTTTGATTTGATTAGATTTATATAGTTAATTAGCTCTTCACATTCAAGTAGGTTGAATTAGATTCAATTTGATTATGTATTAAATTGATGAAAGATTACTTTAATTTCATTTGATTTGATTTGGCTAGTATCATAAGATTAATCAAAATGAAAGTGATTTATGATTATATCCACATTTTAGTTTAATTTATTTGATTAGGTTTTAATTTGTTTGATTAGGTTTAGGTTTATTTAGTTAAATTCAATTTTGAATTAATATTAAGAAATTTAATTTGGTTCAAGTTTATGTTTAATTGGATCAAGGTTTAATTTGATTTAAGTTGAAAATTATGTGATATTTGCTTGATTTAATTTAGAGTGTGGTATTTATGATTTTAGCTTGGTTATTTTAATTCATTATAGTTTAGCTTTGATAAATTCAATTAATGTTAATTTTGATGATTTATTAAACACTAATTTTAAATAATTTTTTTAACTTCAAAAGATTATTTTTTCATAAAGTTATTTAATGTTAATTAGAGTGGTTTAAATCATTTTGATGATTTTCTAATTTTCTAGATTTTTTAAATTAATTATTTTATGAAATTAGGCATTTGAACTTTGAAATTCAATACCTCTTAATCCTTTCACCATTTTGATTTGCAATTTTTATGATAGGTGTATTTTAACCTTAATTTCAGCCTTAAAAGTTCAAATTAATTTGATTGATATTTGTGGATTAATTAGAATGAAACTTTCATCTAATCCTAATATAATGAAACTTTCATCCT
Source organism: Cymbidium sinense (assembly GCA_021442155.1). Lineage (NCBI taxonomy): Eukaryota > Viridiplantae > Streptophyta > Magnoliopsida > Asparagales > Orchidaceae > Cymbidium > Cymbidium sinense. The sequence continues at coordinate 68,312,629 of CM038224.1, read as the reverse complement.
GAGATCAAAGTTTATTCTAAGGGTCGAAATAAGAACCTAAATATCTTAATTATCACATTAATTTGAATGATTTAGTTGAATTGATTTGATTAATGTTTGTTTGATTTGATTTGGATTTTGAAATTTGAGTTTGTCTAACTTCATGCATATTGATTGATTAATTTTGGATTCATTAGATTTTAGTTTGATTTGATTAAATTTTGATAATTCAATATCCTTTAAATTAATATCTAATTTCTTTCTTTTAGGTTTCAAGTTGAGATTTTAACTTTGTATGATTAATGTTGATTAGATTATTTCAATGTTATTTGGATTCATTAATCTTATCATTTCACTTAAACTTGTTTTGGATTGGTGAATATATTAATTGAAGTTTAATGTGCTCTTTTATTTGAATTAAGGGTTTAATTCATTAAATTTAGCCATTTAGTTTATATATTGATTATTTTTTGGTTTGATGGTCGATTTGATTTAATTTATTTAATCTCTTATCTTAGTTTAATAGGTTTGTTTACTTTGTGTGAGTTTTATTTTGTTTGACTTATTTTGATTGGAATTAAGAGTAATTGGATATGATTTAGTAAGTTTAGAGTTTATATTTAATGTTATACTTGTTTGATTTGATTTTGATTTATTTATTTATCAATTTGATTGGATTAAATGAATTGAAAGTTTGCTTTGATTATTTACGATTAGAATTTCATTTAACCTCATACATCTATTAAGTTTATTACAGTTTGGTTAACATCTAATTAAGAGTTCATGTTTTGATTTGATTATTAGATTTATATATTTAATAGCTAATTAGCTCTTCACATTCAAGTAGGTTGAATTAGATTCAATTTGATTATGTATTAAATTGATGAAAGATTACTTTAATTTCATTTGATTTGATTTGGCTAGTATCATAAGATTAATCAAAATGAAAGTGATTTATGATCATATCCACATTTTAGTTTAATTTATTTGAATAGGTTTAGGTTTAATTTGTTTGATTAGGTTTAGGTTTATTTAGTTAAATTCAATTTTGAATTTAATTAATATTTAAGTAGATTTAATTTGGTTCAAGTTTATGTTTAATTGGATCAAGGTTTAATTTGATTTAAGTTGAAAATTATGTGATATTTGCTTGATTTAATTTAGAGTGTGGTATTTATGATTTTAGCTTGGTTATTTTAATTCATTATAGTTTAGCTTTGATAAATTCAATTAATGTTAATTTTGATGATTTATTAAACACTAATTTTAAATAATTTTTTTAACTTCAAAAGATTATATTATTTTCATAAAGTTATTTAATGTTAATTAGAGTGGTTTAAATCATTTTGATTTTTTCTAATTTTCTAGATTTTTTAAATTAATTATTTTATGAAATTAGGCATTTGAACTTTGAAATTCAATACCTCTTAATCCTTTTGATTTGCAATTTTTATGATAGGTGTATTTTAACCTTAATTTCAGCCCTTAAAGTTCAAATTAATTTGATTAATATTTGTGGATTAATTAATTAAATTTAGTGTTTACTAAAACCTAAATTAAACTCACAATACCTGACAAAAATTAACGATTTTAAATTTATTAGATTCTTCTCAAAAGGATGAATCCAACGAGCCCTTATGTGCAATTTTTCAATGAGGGGGATCAAACAGCTGCCGACTCATCCTCCCCATGGTTGGCAAATAGGGGGGGTGGGGGGCGGATACCATTTTCGCCCCTCCAAGCTCTGATTTCTGGCGATTCTCACCGGAAATCACCTATTTTATATTCCAAAATATTGCATATTGCAAATGAAACATAATTATGGGTTTAAATCCAAATTTCCCATGACTTCACTTCACAAATTACCAAAGCATGAAAATTGATGGCGGAGTTGGCAGTTACCTCGCCGAAGTCCATGTCCGGAGGCATTGACGTTTCAAAAATGTTCATGGGTGTGGGACAGAGCTATATAATGAAGATGCCTGCTTTCCTCCTCTCCAGTTGCTAGGAACGTCCATTGGCGCCACCCTTCGCCGGTGCTTGATGTTTCTCGGTGTTAGACTTGTCGGGAGAATTGGAAAATGGCTCGATTCGACTCTCTTGATGATGGTGAAGGTGTATGGATACTTCTCCTTGGGAGAGGAAAGCTCTTCACCTATTTCCATGGTTGACTGACCCTTAGTTGCCAGGTTTGGCCGATCTTCAGCACGTCGGTGGCAGAGAATCTGGGGAAGGCTTAGTTGGGCTCCCTTTTGCCTCTAGAATGATTGTGTTGCTTGGAATGAGGAGAGCCACACTCATTTTCCTTCCTCTTCTCCTTTTTCTCTTGCTCGAGAGCCCCTTCTCATTATCCTTTATTTTTATTTGTCTCTCAATGTCAAGGATGGCTACCTTGGATAAATGGGAAGTTTGGAGTGTAGCTAAAGGGCCTTCTATTGATTAGAGAAAATCTCCTTTCATTGAATGAGGTATGGAGAAGGGAGGAGGTTTGACTTCATGTGCATGAGTTTGTCTTTTCTTTTCTCCACACATGGCTTCTACCTCATCCTTTATGGCCACCTCACCTTTTTAGGATGTTGATTGGCTGCCCAAGCCAAGCCTTAAGTGAGCTATGAGTTGAACTTAATTTCACTTAAGTTAAGTATGAATTTGAATGTTTAGTTTAATTCATTTGAGTTTGTTTTAATTTAGGTTTAGTTATGTTAAATTTCATTTGATCAATCAACATTAGATGGTGATTGAAATTATTATCCTTTGAGTGATTTGAAGCTTAATTTATTCCTATTTTATTTAGGTTTCATGTGATTTTAGGCCAGTTTAATCTATTTGACTTAAGTAAGTCAAGTTGATTTTCTAAACCTATTTGATCACCTTTTAAGTTTGGATTTGTATTTAATTATGTTTGAATATCATTTACTATTATTATTATTATTATTATTAAAATTATTACTATTTATTTTTACTACTATTTATTTTCATTTGATTTGAATTATATTTTGATTTTCACCTAAATTGACCCCTTTTGAATTGAATGAGTTGAGTTAGATTTAATTAAGTCAAATGATCAATTTGACCCAATCAAGAAGTGTTTAGGATTCAATCACATTTAATTGAATGTTTAGGATGATTTAGAATAACTGATTTCACTTGATTTGATGTTAATTTTGATTCTAATTCGCTCTAACCCAAATTGAGCTTAATGGGTTCACTTATGTCAAACAACCAAAGTGGTTAAATTAAATCCAAATATTATCAAATTGGTTCATTTATGATTTTAAAATATGCTTGGAGTACTTTATTTGAATTATTTATGATTTAGTTTGGGTTTGAGTTCAATAGAGTTCATTTGAGCCTATTTCAATTAACCTATTTGAGAGCTTATTGGATTCAAATTTATTTATATTTGTATTTAAGAATATTTTTTTGATAGTTTTGAGCCTTTCGAGTAATTCAATTTGTCTAAATTTTTGTTCGTCGACTTTTGACTTAATGGGGCCCACATGGATCAACTTTAGGTCAAATGACCTATTTGCCACTTCAAATCTCATTTAAATTTATTTTTGAGTTCATTTATATTTATGCATTGATTTTGTACTTTTGGTTCGATTTAATTTTGAATTCATTTGATTTTATTTGGACTTTGGTGATTTTGAGCTTAAACGGGTTAATTGAGTTAATCAACCTAATTACCTCAACCCAAGCTCAATTGAATTTAGATTTTAATTCAAATTTGTTTGATTTAGATTTCTATTGAGTTTCATTAGATTTAGGTTTAATCTGGGTTTATTTGATCCAATTGGGTTAGGACATGTCCTAAAAGGATCTATCAAGATGACCTAGCCTTTCACTGTAGAATATTGAGTTCAATTTAATTTCAAATTTGATTTTAGTTTCAAGTTTTAAAGTTTGATTCAATTTGTTATTTTATTCTGGTTTATTTACTTAGCCACTAAGCATAGTGTCCTAAGTGCCTAATCAGGGAACTCCTAATCTAAGATTAGGGGACCAAATTACTAGAATTATAAATGATGTTAACCTCTTACAAAAATGAGGTCAGCAGCTTTTACTGGACAACATTCAATGCCATAAAGCATTGTGGATCTCACCACCATCTTATAAAATTATTTGTTAATTATAAGCAAGGAACCATAGAATATAAAAGATCCTTAACATGAAGCTTCATTTAGTTTTAAAAAAGGATGTTAAAAATTAAAATCTATAAAATTAGTTGACTTCAAGTGAGTATAAATCTTACAAAATTAAATATTACAATTGATTGAGGCTCTTTTTAAAAAAAGAATGAAAATTTAAAAATAGATTTTTTTACCATCACTTATTTTACTTAATAATGTATTTAGTTCTCTCAGCACTTTTTCAATTAAATATTATATGATAATGAACTAAATATTTTTCAAAGATATGGAGCCAAATAAAATTCAGTAACATAAATCATCACTGAAAAGGATTGCATTTGATGACAAAGATTGTGTTAAATCGATTCTTAAAATCATTATCAAATAGTTTCTTATAATATGTTAAAAATGTTCTCTTTACTTTTGAAAAATAGATATAACCTTTAAGTCTTACTTGGTTTTTTATCTTTTGTGTATATTCAAACAAGTTTAAACATTGGATGGGCCTTTTTTCTACTTAATGTTTATCTTTATAAAGGTACTCATTTAAACTCACCATTTCTCTCACTCTTGGATCATATCATAAAGAGGAAATCAAAGCTATACGGTTTTACTATTTGACTATAATTGGAATGAACTTCTTTTAACTTGATATTATAAGGAATGACCAAAAAAATCCACATGCCCATATTACAAAATTGCCTTGGAAAGATTATAGCTTTTAAAGGTTTATCTGTTAAGAGGCTATGGACCCAAGGGCGTGGTGAATTGGGTTTTTAAAAAATAATTTAAAAAAATTTAATTTTAAGATTTTGTATAAAACTTAAATTTTTAATGATAAATCTATAGAGAAATAAAAAAACAATCAACAACAGTATATAAAAGTAAAGTGCAGAAAATAAAGAAAGATAATACAGAGATTTTTACGTGGTTTGACCAAACGCCAAAAATCAGCCTACGTCCATACCTAGCAATCCAAACTAGGAATTCACTAAGTCAAAATGAGATTACAACAAATCTCCCATACTCTCCTTCATAGGCAAGTACAACCCAACACCATGCTTTTCTTAATGGGCAAGTACAACCCAAGAACGTACTTTTTTTAATGGGCAAGTACAACCCAACATGTAATTTCCTTAACGGGCAAGTATAACCCAAGAATGTACTTTTCTTAATGGGCAAGTATAACCCAACAACATAATTTCTTTAATAGGCAAGTATAATCCAACAACATACTTTCCTTAACTGGTAAGTACAACCCAACAAGAGAATAAGAAAAAGGAGAAAGAAGGATCTAACTCTCAATTTCAAAAGTACTTTTCTCTCACAACCCAACTACAACAATATTAAGGCAAGTGAGTTCAAAAGTAAGAAAAATAGCTCACTTTAATTGATATTTAAATTTGAAGGAAATAATTAAACTTGATATATATATATATATATATGATGTAAATGAATCTTTAAAATATTTGATGTGAATATGATAACTTGAAATCAAGGTGATTTAATTTAAGGTTTGAAATATAGCACAATAATGATTTGAAACTTAAATCAATTACTTGTTAGAAAGAGACCTGAAGTTTTCCAAAAGATAAAATAAAAATGAAATCTTAAATCACACAAACTCAAATGAAATCTCTTTTTTAAAAAATTATTATTTATGCAAAAGATGAGATGATTTAGAAGTAATAAAACTTGTTATTCATAATTATTTTATATGAAATAATCACAAAGATAATAATCTCTCTTTAGAACATGTAGTAATAATGAAGAGAAAATAACTTGCAATAATACACTTTAATTTATCAACCACAAAGCTTTCGGCCAACTTGAGAAAGTATACAAATAGATAAGTTAAGCACAAAACAAACTATCCAAATGCATAAGAAACTCAAGCCAAGAAGGAGAACAAGGCCACTTAGCATGTAAAATCACAAACTAGAATGAAAGCACCTTGTTAAGATTTTGGCCACAAGGAAATCCACCAATCCTCCAAGTTCTTTTGTGAAATCTTTAAGCCAATCACTTGTAGGTTAAAAGATGAAAAAAGGATGAAGAAATTAGCAATTGATTCACTAAGAGGAGATCTCTAAAGGTTTTGTAAAAATTTTCTTGAGAGAGAGTTTTTCTAAGAGAGATTTTTCCAAGATAAGTTAACCTAGTCTAAGGAACATTATTTATAAGACAAGGGGTCATGAAGTTCTTCCAAGAGAAGGAAAAATAGGAGGGAAACTCATTTGAAATTAATTTAAGCATAAGCTAATTAAAATTAAAATAAATGGCATGAGATAAAAAATTAGCCAAAGAGAAATAGGAGTGAATTTAATATGGAAGGTTGGTTTAATTAAAAATCAATTTGAAATTCAGATTATATAAGAGGGATTTCGTCCAAGGCAAGTAATAGGGAAAGTTTAATTAGTAAGTGATTCAATTTATATTAATTTAGCATGATGAAGAAAATTGAAAAAAAAAGGGATATGGAGAGATTTAAATTGAATCAATTCATCATTTGACTTGATTTTTAATGTAATTAATAAGTTAATGCTTATGTGGGTCGGCCAAGAGAGAGAGAGAGAAGAGAAGCCATTTGAATTATTACCAAAGAAGTCATAACACAATTAATTGTCTAAGTGAAAAAGGGAATAATTCAAATTTTGATTAATTTAAATTAAGCATAATATATGGTTGGCTAAAAAGGAAGTTTCCATGATGGGAATCAATTAGTATTTAATGCAATATCATGAAATATTCAATCAATTCATCTTGATTGAATGAAGGGAGGAAAGCGATAACATACAAGCATTATTTAATAAAATCCTAGGAATTTTCAAAAATTTGGCCAAGCTACTTTCCTAAAATATATTAGATTTATTTTAATGTACTTAATTCAAATAAAATGATAATGTATCAGATATTATGAAAGTTTAAATCAATTTTCATTAAGAGATTAATTTGAATTTGAATAAAGATATAGTTGGCCAAAAGAGGTTTTCAAAAATAGAATTTATATAAAAGGAAAGAAGATAATTATATGGCTTATTTTAATTGAATTTAAATTAACTCAAATAAATTCAAATTAATTCAAATTTAATCAACTATATTACCTTATGATCAGCCACATAACATTCCATAAATAGGAGAGTTCAAATTTTCATATGTAATCAAAAGAATATTCAATTTGAATTCATAATTGAAATTAAAGATTCAAATAAATAAATTTTTTAATTTATAAAAATATGGAATAATTATAGAAATAATTTGAGTAACTCTCAAATAATTTATTTAGCAAATAACCGTAAAAAAATTCAGCCAAAAAGGTTTAGTATGAAAGCTAGGATAGGAGAGAAGGCTAGGACAATAGGAGAGAGAAAAATAATACCTTGACAAATTTTTGATTAATTTAGATTCATGCATTGAATTAATGAATAATGAACATGCCTAAGCATGAGAATAATTTAATCAAATTTGAACTTAATTTAAGTTTCATGGAAGCACAAAGTTTATGCATTTAGTTCACATTATCCAAAATGAATAATTTGAAGAATAATGGTAAATATGAAATGTAGAATTTATGAATAATTCTCAAATAAATTATTTTGAAATGAATGATTTATTTTATTTCTATGAGCTTTTCATTTTCCTTAATATATTTAATCTTAGAGAAATTTCCACCCAATTCATGTCCAATAGCTTTAGCATCTTGAATTGACTCAAGAATGTGGAGTTAAAGAATACACTTGGATTTAACTTGATTAGTAACATCATATATATATATATATATATATGTCATCAATATAAATCTAAATTAAGAATGACATTCATAATGATTAATGTAAATAATTTATCAAGTAAAGAGATAATTAGTTCTTATCATCAAATCAAATGGTGAGATACACAAGGTGTATAGTCAACATTATCAAGTAATGAAGAGAATTTTTGTGAAGTTGATAATTTGTGCTCCTTGAAAATTGTTTATCTCATTCATGGATTAGGAAAAAATAATGAATTAGATATTAAGCAAGGTTCTCAATATTAAAATGGATTTAATACTCTCTAAAGTGTACTTTATTCATGATTTGCTTTGTATTCTCATCATTCACACATCTCAAGCAATTTATCAATAAAAAAATCATATAAAGAATATGAACTATAATGAAAAAAGATCCACAAAAGTCTAAAAGAACATTTTTCATTCTCTATTTAGTTAATCCTTCATTCTAAAGACAATTACATCTAAGTGTTGAAATAAAGAAGGGGAATAATATGAAGGTGCTTTTTATGAGTTTCTATGTTGAAAGATAAGGAGGACAAATAAGATAAGACTAACTAGTCTTATTTAAACTTATATAGAATACTCATGAAAAATCTTATTAAATATTTTTAAATTTGAAATTAAAATTAAAATTTTTGGTTCAAAGGCCTCCAAAGAAATGCATCCTTTAAGGTTAATTATACCATAATAACACCTAATAGAGAGACTCTTTATAAGAAAATATGGTTTTGCTTCGTTTAAGCCAAGATCAATATCAAAGGATTATAATTTTAAAATTATTATTTTAATAAGGCAATCATGTGCTTCAAGAAATGAATTAGACCACATGGTAGAGAGTCGCTAATATATCTAATTGGGCAACCAAGTTTCTATATATAAACTATACAAAATGATGATTAATTTAAGTTAATTATTATAAAAAATGGGCCTAAAGGGTTAATAAGAGCATAAGAGGAATAAAAAAAAGTAGACATAACCATGTCATAATTTCATAGATCCATCGGTATAGAAAAAAATATCAATATGGTGATATAAATTCCACTTAAGCTATCTCACAAGAATAGATTGGAAGGCTTGATTTAGTTAAGATCAGTGACTCTTATCTATCTATGTGAAGATATATTATAATGTTGATAAATAAGAATCAAGAGAATGTTGTTTACTTGATCTCTAAAAAAGACTAAGCTCCTTAAGGTCGATTACACTTGAGGAGACCTCATGGAGAAACTCTCAATAAATGAAAACATGTATTTATTCTAGCTTGTTTTATTGGGATTATCAAAAAGAAGATTAATATTTGATAATTATTACCTCAATAAAATAGTCCATATACTAGGAATTGATTTACATGATAAAGGCTAAATCATCGCAATTAAGTGAGATGATCCTAATATGTAGAGAGGCTATGGGATAACTTACACTAAATCATCAAAGACTCAATAATGTAAATGATGGGAGCCAAAGTGGTAAACTAGTAAAAGAAATAAATTATAGAAAAGATCAAAAATAACTTAGTATAGACTTTATGAGTCTATCATCACATATTGTAAAGCTCAAAGTCATTTAGCTTAGAAATGTAGTTAACCCTAAAGTGAGATTCCCTATCAAAAAACCATGAATTGTATTTTTAGAGTTTATATCAAGACCTTGAACTATGGAAGGAAAACTTAATATTCATAGAAGAATGGATTCTATGGAAAAATATCGAACATGCATTCTCTATGTATAGAGAAATAACTATAGAAAAAAAAAGAGACAGCTCAGTTATACATAATCAATGCTTCTCGACTTTGGACTTACAATCCTATTAATATTAGGCAGCCACTTCCTAGCATACTAAGACATCCTAAGATTAATTAAAATCATGTCTGACTAAGGCATGCTTCTAAAAAAAACCCTATATATATTATTTATCCTTATGTGGCAAAGACTTTTAATTATGCATACTAACTTGGTATGTAATGAAAGTGCATGAGCACCTAGGAGTTTTGATCAGTAGTTAGTATCATCTTATACCTTTTTTTAAGAGATATAAAAATGCAAAATAAAATCAAAATATTTAGCTATAGAGAGACTTAATTTTTAATTTTGAAATATTTTGTTAATTTTTTTAATGTTCTTTATCATTTTCATAAAGTTAATATAAAAGATTTTATTTTATTTTTTAATTTTAATATAAAATCATCTATAGCCCAAATAATCACATTACAATAAAAAAAATCTAGTAAGCAAAACAAATATAAACAACTATTATGTTGTGATGATTGTAAATAAATATGTAACATACTAGTATCAATAAAATAAAATAAAAAATGAGTAGTTGAGTTCTACTTAGTAAAACTAAATAACATCAATAGAAAAGTATAAGCATTTTTTTCCTTTACTTATTATCTTTTCACCTAGTTTAGATTACATACTAGTTTACGAGAAACCAAGGTAAATGTGTTGGGATATTAGTTGAATTGGATTAGAAAACCTCATGTATAGTTTATTATATACATAAAATTTTCAAAATTAAATAAAAAATTTACTAGAACTAATTAAAATTATCACAACACACTAGAATAAAAAGCATAATATCATAGATAATACTATATATGTTGATTGATTAGAAATTAAAGGATAATTACCATACATTGTGTATTTGATATCTTTATCCTAATGTAGCATTGTGGTGTGGTCAATCTTGAATCCTAGTCACACTTAAAACAACATCATCCTAAGCATCTAAGGATTTGTGCATTAAGGCATAAACTTAGTTTCATCCTTCTCATACTAAGTGACTAAAGGTTCATGTACTATAACAACATCTAAGTGTTTGTGATTATGTGTGTATCATATGATTAACACATATGATCTTGATGACATATCAAGCTAAGTAATTTATAGGATAATGATTATCTAATGGCTAATCACTTTATTATTAATTAGAATGATAAAATTTAAGCTAATTAAAGTCATTAAATTATCATATGTAATATGATTATGATTAAAAGAATTTTTTATTCTTAAATATCATTTAAAAAAAAATTAATTGATCATCATCATGAGGTAATTCTTAGCACTAATATAATGTATTTTTACATAAAGTGTTAGTTCATTTTGTAAATTGCCAAATGCATTAATATAATAGAGATAGTTGAAATTATCAACACTTAGACATAGGGTCTAAGTAGCATATGAATACTTAAAAGTAGATTGGTTCTGGATAAATGGATAAATATCCAAAATGATCAAAGTGTGAAGTAAAATTCTAAATATAAACTATCTACTCAAAAAGAAAGATTTAAAATCAAGTATATGGTAAATCATTAGGTGTGATTGAATTATTGAATGACTTCATCAAAATGGTCTGACTTAATCAAATAATTAAACCAAAATTCCTATTGGTTAGATTGTAAACAAACCTAACTCAAAGGGCAATCAAGTTTAAACAAGAATTTTAATATAGTTGCATGGTTGTAACCATTTTATAAATAGACCATGTCATAGAGTGTGACTATTCTATAAAAATAGGCATAATTGATGGGATAGAAGAAATATTTACCAAACAAATATGCTAACACTAAACATACTTAGTTAAAGGAATTAACCAAGTATTAGAAAGTTAGAGGAATATTCATGATTTTGATAATGCAAATAATTAAAATAGTTTGGAAGATAATCAAAGCCTTAAGATGAGGTGGAACTTGATCCTTGAATATTATGTGTATTCTCCACCAAGTTTTCTACTACTGGGTGATTAACTTATATGAATAGATATCGATGGAAATAAGGTTAATTGATATAATTAACTCTATGTTAAAGTAGGTTGAATCAAATGAAACAAGTTAACATCCTTTGAAATAAATGTAATAAACCATATGTTCCTAATCTAATGAATAGATGAATGAAATAAAGAGATGCAAGCATACCAATGTTATGTAGTGTTCAAATGAGATTTTTAAGGAAAAAAATTTTAATTCTAAATAAATGAAATAATAGCTTATGATTTATGGTAATAAAAATATTTTAAGTTAAAGATAAAATATTAATAATTAAAATTTTAAATTACAAATTAGGTTTTAAAATTTTAAAATTTAGATATACTAAAATTCTTAATGAGTTTTACCAAGAGGCATTTACTTTCATGAAATAACATACTTTAATATTTTATTATTTTAAAACTACCCTAGGGTGTATTTGTGAGGTTGATGGCCAATTGTGTTAATTAAATTTCTGAATTTCTAATCTAGGCTACTTGGCTTTATAATTAGGTTCCCATCTGTAGGACTGGTTCTTTTTATATAGACTTTTTTCTCCTTAGGTTGGTTTTGAGGATGTCTAACATTTAAATTTTGATTATTAAAATTCTTATTGTTCCAATACCCCATATTCTTATTTTGATTATAATCGTATTATTATTCAATGAAAATTTTGGGTGATTCCTCCAACCTAAGTTAAAGGTATGTGAAAAAGGATCGGTGGGCTTATTGAATACATAATTGAGCATTTCTAATTCATGATTGCTTTGCTCATCCAACGTAATTGCTTCACTATTATCTCCCAAAAAATTGCTAGGATTAAAATTTTGGTTAACTCCTAATTATCTAATTCTAAGATAAGGTTACTACTTGTGAATTCAACATAACAATTGTACCATTGTTGTTATACTAGCCACTTTCTTTTGGTTAAGTCTATCAGATGACCACTAAAAATTGTTTGTGGCCATCTCTTTTATTAAAGTATAAGCTTCATCAAAAGCGTTGTACAAGAGACTACCCCTATTGTAGCATCTGCAATAGTTCTAAAGGATCCTATTAAGCCATTGTAAAGGATTGTAAGATTAACTAGACAGGAAAAGAGTGATAGACATTTTCTCAACAAGTCCTTGTATCTCTCTCAAGCCTCATATATTGATTCATTCTTCAATTGTATAAAGGAAGTGATATCATTTTTAAGCTTAATAATCTCAAATAGGCGAAAGTACTTAGTGAGAAATTTATAAGAATTCATTCCAAGTGGTGATAGTCTCTAAGGTAATGAATTAAATCACATTGTAGTTTTATCCCTAAGTGAGAAAAGGAAAAACCTAAGTTTAATGGCATCATCACTAACCCTATTGTACTTAAAGGTTGCACAGATCTCTAAGAAATTGACAATATCAGTAGTAGGATCTTTTATAGGTGAACTCCCAAACTATATATTGTGTACCATTTAAATTATTGAAGGTTTCAACTCAAAATTATTTGCTTGAATTGTGAGGTCAAGCTATGCTTTGGTGCACACCATCTACTAAAGGTGTGTCGTAGTCCCTAAGTGGTCTAGAATGCTCTATCTCTCCTTGTGTATTAGCCATTTCTATATTTCTAAGTTGATTTCTTCTTTTCGTTTTAAGTTTCTTGCAAAGTTTTTCAATTTCTAAGCTCAAAGGCAAGATTTTTATAGTTTTGTCACTGCACATGTAATGACTGAAGACACTTCATACAAAGATAAGAACAACACACTAACTCATGCAATTTACAAGTTCACAAAACACAAAATAGTTGAATTAAAAATAGTTTAGCAAGACTATTATTAACTTCATACAAATTAGCGCTAAATCCCCAATGGTGCCAAAAACTTGACTAGACAAAATATTGCATGCAAGTGCATGTTTCTCTCAAGTAGTATATTGATGAGTAGAGTACCGTTCCTATGAAGATTTAGAACACAAATTTTGAATTAAGTCAAGTATTAATCTTTTGTTATCCAAATTTTTATCTAACAAAAATGTAAATCACGAGAAATTAAAGAGAACAAATTATAAAAGATATTTTATAAAATAAGATTTTTCTTAATTTAAAAAAACACCCCTAAATTTATGAAAATTTTGATTGATGTTATGTACTAATTAAATGTGAAAATATATAAACTATTGTTGTCAATTAGGAGCTTAATTATTATATTGCATGTGCCTAGATCAACATACCAAACCATTATCTTTAATTAGCTATATTCTTATAGTGGAATTAAATTAAGTTGTTGCTTTTCCAACATCTCCCTTCAATGATTACATATCCAAGTTATCATATACCTATGTATATCTTACAAACCTGATTACTTTTTCTTATTGCTCCACTAAGATTCTTCTGGTACCACTAATTCACAATAGAAATTAACTATAATTGGCTATATTGCAAGTAAATAAAACACAGGGAAAAGTAAAACAACAACAATGAAACATAAATAATTTTCTTAAATATTATCCCACATCAATAATAATACATACACATGAACACAAAATTAACATAAATTCAAAGCACATATGATTTTAGTTGCTCATATTATTGGAGAGAGAGAAAATATTTGCACCACCAATCATATAAGATTATTCTGAGAAATATCAAAAGAGGGAAAGTGTAAACCGAATAATGCTTTAAAGTTTTCCATTAATCCAATTTTTCTATCTCCCAATAATGGAATCCCCTTCTAATGGATCTTCTCCTCCTTTAGTAGCAAATATGAAAGCACATGACACTAGACTGGATGTACACAACACTTAGTGTGTCACTTTTCAAGTGCAACACTCACAAAGGGTACACATACTACCAAAATTCTCTCACAATGCAAATACCTCCCTATTTATAGCCTCTTATCACTCTTTAAACTTATTCTGAGAGTCTCCCTCATAACTCCCTCAAGCTGCTACGAAATTGCCTAAACCATTCGCTAAAATCGCATGAAACTATTTAGTCATGCCGTCATGCCACAACGCTGCGAGTACAGCTCCTAAGCACCGAGGATAGCGTTGTGGCACGACCTCTGTAGTGTCAAGGTACTTGCTTTATTGTCTTTGGTTGAATTTAGGCAAGTTCGGCACCTAAGTACCTAGGCATTGTCTTTACTATCTAGAGGTCTTGCATCCTGAAATTTTCTTTAAGTGCCAAGCGCTATGGCGCAAACTTTCCACCATCTAGGTGTTGTGTTCTAAGCTTAACCTAGATGCTTTTCAGGCCCCTCTAGGCTCACTATTTTGAGTCCAAAAATGCTCTTGTAGTGGCGTCGCGGTGCTGGTATCCCAACACCTAAGCATTATCTTCTTTGTGTTCACTGCTTATATGCTTCTTGTAGCACCATGCATTTCAATTTCAACGCCTAGAAGTTGTGCTTGATTTCTTCTTTTTTACTTGATTTAGAAATTTTCTATTACAAATACTAAAAATAAATTGCAAACTACATATTTTAACATAAATTATTCATAAAATACACAATTAAATAACAAATTTCACTACTTAATGATGCTTATCATGCATCTAATAAAATAATGAATTTAATAATTATAAACATTTTTTAACAATACGTGTTGCTTCCATCAATAAAATGGCTCTTAAATTACAACTACTTTTGAACCGGTAAGCAAAGATTAACAAACTAGCCTTAAACCAATCAAAGACGTAAACATCTATTCTGTCTAGATTGCATAGTTCTCATATTCAATCCCATCAATTTTAATCAATTCAATTAATTTATTATAAAATTTATCTTATCCCGAAGTAACTATCATATTTATTTCATTAATGAACAATTATATAAAGTAATATCTAATTAATATATTTAATCATGATTCCATATTTTATTTTTAATTAAATTCAATTAATTAATTATGTTAATTTTTTTGCTTAATTAATATATGATTAATTATCTTTATTTACTATCAACATAATTTTAATTTTTCAATATACTCATAATGCATGTGAAAAATAAAATATAAGAAAAAAAAAACTTATAAAAGTGTGCCTTTGCTGCCACTCACGCACTCAGGCAGGCTTTTCCTAAGCAACGAAAGTGGGCTTTCTTTTCCAAAAAAAAAGTGGGCTTTCTTACATTTCTTCTCAGAAACAATCAGCCAATGATTCTTCCACTATTCAGCTAAAATTTATCAATTTTGATTAGGGCTGCAAATAAATTGAGCATTCGACAAACTACTTATGGCTCAACTCGATTAGAGCTCATTCATATTCATTTGATTAACTAATCAAATGAGCCTGAACACTTTTTTAAATATGCGATGAAGAAATTAACATTATTCCAATTTATTTATATTCACGAATTATCATTTAAAGCTCATGAATTTCATTAAAGAAATTTCGATTATGGCTTGTTTGTGAACAGTATTATTCAAATTATTATTTTTTTAGGCTTAATAAACTTTATTTGATACAATTCATATATATTTTTCAACAAGCTGGTCGTGAACAAGCTCAATTAAAGCTTGATTAAAATTCATTTATTTTATTAAATAAATTACTCGTGAATAAGCTCGATAATTCAATTTGAACCGAGCTTGTGAACAAACTCGAATTCAGCTCGAGCTCGATAATGATAAATAAGTTGAAGCTTGAACACTATTTTTAAAAGCTCGAATCGAACTCAAACTCCATAATATTGAACAAGCTCAAACTTGAACACGTTGGCTCGACTCGGCTCATTTACAGCCCTAATTTTGATGGCTAGCTTTTCCTAAACAAAACACCCTCTTTGACCATTGCAGCAACGACTTGCACTCCTAATAGAGAGACTTAACGCCTTTTCAAGCTGTAAGCCTGTATAAGCTACATCATATGCCCAACAACGAGTTGAAATCTTTTTTATTTGGATGACGGAAGAAGAAATAGCCAACCCGTCTTTTTTTATTTTAATGATGGAAGAAGATAAAATAATTTATTGGCTGTTTAGGATCATTATTTATTTTTTATTTTTTATATTTTTTATTCTATTTAATTTATATTTTATTTCTAAATAAAATATATTTAATATCATTAAAAAATAATTTTTTTTAAAATATTTTTTTTGTCTTGATGGTGATATATAGGCGCTATTACATGGCAAGTGATGATGATTAGCTTTCAAAATAAAATATTTAAAAATCTTTATAAATATTCTAAAAATAATATAATTAATTTTTAAAAATAAAAATAAAAATACATAAAATTACTCAAAATTAATATATTTATAAAAAAATTTAAAATCTTAAAATATAAAATAAAATTGATCTCAAAAATATTCTTAATCTTTTGATTAGCATCATATGATTAACGTTTGTTTCTTTATCCATCATTATGTCAAACATTCTCTTCATAATCTTTAAAATCATTTTAATTTGTATTAATTTTTTACACGAAAGATTGAACCATCAGTAGATCACATTAATATGAGTATAATATATTTTTTATATAAGCCGTATGAACAAAAAAAAACAGAAAAAAAATGCAGACGAATGCACAAATACCTGAAAATTCTAATATCCTATGAAGGTGGCGTAGCAGCTCTCAAAAATTCTACCTTCGGATCTTAAGGCATCTGATCCAAAGAATCACCAAAGAGAGAATTCTGTACAAGCAGATGAACCCCAACATCACGCCTCTCTCCAGTTAGAGACTCTTTCCCCACTCTGTATGCACTCCTTCCTCCCCTTCTCTCCGCCATATTCATTGAGCAAGAAAGCTTCAAACGGGTACTTGAACAAACTCAGATAGTGCATAAATATCCAGTACTTGGGTATGCTCTGCTTCGATATGAAGTAGCCAGAGAAGAGGAAAAAGGAACCCATCAGTCCGGATATCACCGAATTCCCCATTATAAAATTCGGCACCAGAGCGCCGAAGCAAGCAACAAAGGCGTTTGCCGTCAACATCGCCAGCCAGATAACAAGCGCGAAGAAAAGAAAGTTGTCTATTTGCCTCCTCAGACCGATGAGCCAGTAGACCGGAGTAGCGTAGAGAATGGAAGCGGCAAGAGGAATGGGAGGAAAACCAGGGAATTAGCTATTACGTACGATGACACTCTGTAAGCTCCTCGAGAAGTCTCTCTCATGAGTATCCCCCTCTCTTGCAAGAAGATGGGAAGGCCTTCCACGGAGGAAGTGAGAAGGAAAGTGAGGCTGAAGGCAAAAAAGCCTAATTTAGCTTGCTGGTTGTCAGCATTCATAAATATGGTTCCAAGTCCTAATCCGGCCACTACTGATTGAATCATTCTCGCGAATAAGAGCTGCTTGGTTCTGCCCATGTTCTTGGCGAATCGTTCGGCGAGGATTAGTACTTCGCTAAAGCGAGAATTAGCGAAGTAGCTTTTATTTTTTCCTCTATTTTCTCTTAAAACAGAGTATGGGACTCTGCCGCTTCCTTGCATCTGCGTTTCGATTGTTAAGAGCTCCGTGTCGTCCATTGCGTATTCGAGTGCATTGATATGGGGAGGAATTATGTGACCCCCTTCTTCAAGCCGCTTCTCGAGTAGAGAGAGAGGACCCTGGTGCCGTAGAACGCCATCGGAAATGAGAACGACGCGGTCGAGAAGCTCGAGGATGCGAAACCCCGGTTGATGGATGGTGAGGATCACCGTCTTGCCGTTGCTGGCCGCCATCGACTTGAGCATTGCAGTAATGAGGTGCGCAGACGCGGAGTCGAGTCCTGATGTGGGCTCGTCGAGCAGGAGCACCGCTGGGTTGTGGACGAGCTCGACACCGATGGAAACGCGCCGTCGCTCGCCGCCCGAGACTCCACGCATGCCTGGCCCGCCGATCCTGGAGTCGGCAACTTGCGCAAGACCCAACTGCACAATCAGCGAGTGCGCCCGGAGTTTGGCATCGCGGAGCGTGCAGCCGAGCCGCAGACGCGCGCTGTAGGCGAGAGACTCCTCGACAGTGAGCATCGGGAAGAGGACGTCGTCTTGGGTGACGTAGCCAGATACTCGACGGAAAGAACAGGTATCCATGGCCCGGCCATTGACAAGGATCGCGCCGGAGACAGTTCCCGAGTGAATGACGCCAGCAAGAACGGATAAGAGGGTTGATTTACCGGCGCCACTAGGGCCGACGATGGCGAGAAGCTCGCCGGGTCGGGCCTCGCAGGTAACGTTGTTTAGTATGGTTCTGTAGGAGGCGTTTCCGGCCGGGACCACATAGGACAGAGACTTGGTCTCGATGAAGTAGCGGGGATTCCGGCCGCTTTTTCCAGCGTATTCAGGCAGAGATTGGATTGGCAATTCCATGGAGTGGAGAGAGAAAGGGAGGGGCGAGGAATGAAAGAAGGCGGGGGAGATGAAGGAAGGTGGGAAATGAGAAGGGTGTGAGTGGCCTTTTGGAGATGAGCTAACACACCAAACCTAGCTAACTGCGATTGCTGGCTTATGCGGACTTGCGTGCTTATTGGGCTTGACTGCGCGGCCGTTTTTCAAGATTCTGTTTTTTTTTTGGAAAATTTACATATATATATATATATATATATATCACGATGTATTTATATATTTCACATAAATTTTATTTATATATATATCTATGAAATATATATATTTAATAATAAAGATTTATTATTTAGTAAAATTATATATATATATATATATATATATATATATATATATATATATATATATATTTATATATTTAATATCTACATTTTAATTTATATATATATAATACTCTAATCTTCAATATCACATCAAAAATATCATCATTTACTTTTAAAAATAAAATATATCTTTTTAAGAATAGTTAGTTTTGATAACTAAACATTTTTAATATTATTACTTCATTTTTGATATTTTTGTTATAACAATACAAAAGATTATTAATTCGACTAAAAATTGATTTCATATAATAATATCACAATGAGTCAACAATTATTAACTCTAATGTTATTCTTCTATTGAGAACTTGTGCTAGTTGATAATTTTGCCCCTAATTATGTTGGGGGTCGTTATTGACTATTTTGAATTACTTCACAATCAAATTTTGTTCAACTATAATACTAAGTCATCTATGCTTTAAAAATTGATCTTGTGATAGTAGTATCTCTCTAATATGTAGGTTTTCAGTTGACAAAGGGTTCATTGCATTGCTCATTGCAGATGTTGAAGTTACAGAATGTGTTTTGCTAAAGGCTTCAAAGCAAACTTTACTGATATATGTCAAAATTGAGATTACTACCGAGACTGAACCAAGTTATGTCTATATAGTGCCTGAATCCTTAGCTAGAGTTTCATCATGGAATGTCGCTCCTAATTTTATTGAGTTTTCTAGACCATACCTCATGAACTTTCAAGTCTACATGTATGCTGTTAGTTCCTCATAAAATTTTAACTTATCACTTTAATTATTTCAAAGTTTTCAATAGAGTTAAATCTACATTTTTTACAACCCTAATATTCATGCGTTGAACCCGTCCACTATTACAACTTCATAGAGGTCGATCGTGCATAGGATGATGAAATTGTTATGTTATGTATGGATGAGTACGAGACAATGGATAGTGGCACAAAGGAAAGTTCTAGTTATGATAATGCACTTATGACATAGGAATAAATGAAATAATTGGGTATAATTTCCTTAGGATGCATTCAATAGCCAATAAAAATAACCTAGATGTAATGATGCCCACCAACGAATACATTTGTGGTTGTTGTACCACCAGGAGTGCGATAAGAATGTCAACATTGAAAGACAAACAACTAATTTGAACATATTATTTGAAGAGTTGATTCATGATGAAAACAAAGAATATGTTTTTTTAAATGAAAGTTGATTTATAATGTGCAATCAATGATTGGTGATAGCAAATAATGTAGAATACCGCATCATTAACTCTATTTTGTGTGTGCAACATGAGCATCCATCAAGGCCATGCAATTAGACATTGCATACGCTAGAAGTAAAAGATTAGCAAGTGCATAAAAGATTTCAACAATAATTTTTCAACACATGTACACAATAAGATTTTGGTGGGTGGCCACCGACAATGCATATAAAAAATTATTTATTATTTTATTCTTCCTATCATATGTCGTTAGATCAATTTAAACCATAAGGAGAAAATAGGATAGATGGAAGTCAAAATTAATATATGTATTTTTACATAAAAGCTTTGGATGCTCGACGAAAGGCTATTCAAACTATTATTGGTAGTTGTGAGTCATATCATTCATTACATAAGTTGATGAATGTTATCTCTGCTGTTATGCAAAGTTTTGGGTATATAATACAATGTGATACCACAAATCATTTTGAACGCTTTTTTTGGCCTTTTGGACCATCCACTAAGGGTTGGAACTATTATGGCTAGTACTTAGTTTCGATGATGCATTTCTTTTATGAAAACATCGAGGAACATTATTTAGTCTAGTTTGAGTCGATGCTAACAATGGACTTTTCCCAATAGCATTCGTAGTGGTGGAATCTGAGTGTAATGAGTAGTGATGCAAGTTTCTAAGAGCTTTCTACCAATTGCCACCAATGGTTGCTTCACGACCAGACCTTTGTATAATATTGGATCGACACTCATGATTTCTCGTGGATATAGGGACATTTTTTGTGTAGCACATATATTTTGTTTAAGGCACTTTAAAGAGAACTTCAAGAAAATAGTAAGATAGATGGGGATTTGTGATATCGATATGATGTCCTAGAAGATATATTATGGAGAAAATACTGGTAACATTCATATTTACAATCAATATATGAATATCATCAAGATTGTTAAGCAAGAAGCTTATGATTAGTTGGTTGCTAGAGATGTAAGGAGATGGACATTGGTCAGCACAAACCAATATATTCTACTTACCAGTAGGTGAGATGACAATTACACTAAGATTTAGCTATGATCCTAAGCATTAAAGTTGATGGCTCCGCATTAGTTGGACCCATAGTTGTTAGTGTAGAGAAGAGGTGGGAGTTTTGGCTCAATTGTTGTGATTATTTGTTAGGTACCCACCCCATAATGGACAGAGTCTACCATGACCTAGATGACTACACCGTCATTACTGTATTTTGTATGGGATAGGTGAAATCACAAATATGTATATCCCTTAGGTGGCTTCGATGGATTTTTCCTCAGGAGTCATATGTTGATTTGCTACATATTACTTTTTTGAAGATATGTGAAAGCATATGTATTCTTCATACTATGCTCCTATCACATTTCAGACACATCATGTTCAAAGATTCATTTACATTATTTACTTATCATGGGGGACTTGTTAGTATTTTCCTAGTACTCCATTGGAGCAGTAGTATTGAGAAATTTATATAGGAGCTGAAGGAGGCTGCTAGGCTGGACAAATGAATATGATTGGATGCCTACATCTATTGCAAGTGTAGTGTTGGGAGAGGTTCCATATTGGGACGCCCATACTTTGAGTCACCTACATAGCTAAGATTGATGAGAGGAGTGGTCGTTTTAAGTATTTATATTAGTTTACATCTTGAACAATTCTTCACTTTAATTTATTTTGCAATATACTAATTGTTTCTTCAATTTCAAGTGGAATGAGTGAAATGTTCATGAGCAATGAAATATGTATATATATATATATATATATATATATATATATATATATATATATATATATATATATATATATATATATTTCTTTCAATTTGCATGTATTATATTTAATTTTTTTTTCTCTTATACCAACATTGTTTGACTTTTCTAAATTACTTGTTAGTCATGCGGTCATTAGTTATAGTTATGTGTTATAGACTTGTGCACTTCATAATCCGCTATTTAGGAGGCTTGGGTAATATGTTGCTTGTGTGGAGTGGTACCTACCGGGCTAGTTGCTTGATAGTTTGGCTAGGTGCCTAGACATGGAGCCGATGATGGTAAGCTTCCAGCATGTTGATGGTCGTAGAAAGGGCTGTGTTGATTGGACTAACTACCTTGTACATTGAGATATGGGATGATAGGGAAGCATACGTTGCTACCTGTGATGACTCAGACATGGATGTTAAGAGGGCGAACACATAATATGTGGTGCTATTGCTCATGGACAATATTATACTTGCTTTAGACTCCCACAAATCTATTGGACACATATTACTTGAGGACACTTGTTGAACGAAACATGGTATGTTGCTAAACTTTTTTATATGTACAAGTACTGGTTTAGCTTATTATCATAGCTTATTAATATATTTTACATTTGTAGCATGAGTAGATTTTAAAGACAGGATATTTTTCAATCATACTTTGGCGATTAGGATGACGGTCTAAAGCAAGTAGTTATTAATAGATTTGATGAACTTTGCACCAGGATGCGACGTTCAGTGTACTTTTTAGATACGCCATTTAGAGTGGATAAGACACTTGAGGATGTTGGAGTTTCAGAGTCATGTGGATCTAAGACCATCCACATTTATTGCTTATGATTTTTCAATGTACAAAGCTCCATCACCTCCCACATACACCACATGGACACCATATGACTTGTAGTGAGGAGGACAATTTAGTAACATTTCTGGATAGTTAGAGTTTACTCCTACAAAATTCTTCGGATTAGGACTATCTTGGATGACACCATGCGGTCGTCTCTCTGGTAGAGTCATAGTACTGTCCATAGTCCACCAGTCATGGGACAATTTTGTGGACCTTCTACTAGTTCTCTATCATAGGAGTAGCTTTCATGTCATATCTTGTATAGAAGTTTAAAATAATAGAAGAGGAGACCCATCCTGATAATCCAATAGAGTAGCATCATGATTTCCAAGAAAGACCACGACATCTTCCTGACCACTATACTCCAGGTAGTGGAGCCATACCACTTAGAACATGGTAGATGGTAGTAAGAGAATATCTACATTATATATTATACTACTTTTTTATGTATCATTGAGATGTATTAGACTTGAATTTTAGTAGATACACCTTTTTTATATGTTAATGACTTCATTATTAGTGGTTACCATTTTTATTTGTTGTTGTTTTATTAAAAATTCTCTTTAGAAAATATAGTAAAAGTAATTAATAGTTAAATAATATAAAATTCATATTAAAATTTATAAATAATTAATAAAAAATTCAATCAATATTTAAATAGATATAATTTCACATAATAATATTTATTTCTATGCTCATTATTATAATTATAATTATATGATCTAATTAACATTTTAAAAAATATTACACATTAATTATTTTAAGTACTTTTTACATCAAATTATTTTAAAAGTATTAAATTAATATCAATTTTTAAAATTTATTTAATAATTTTTAAAACT
Source organism: Cymbidium sinense (assembly GCA_021442155.1). Lineage (NCBI taxonomy): Eukaryota > Viridiplantae > Streptophyta > Magnoliopsida > Asparagales > Orchidaceae > Cymbidium > Cymbidium sinense. Next base: position 68,288,736 of record CM038224.1, on the reverse strand, counting down.
TAAATTTAGATTAATAAATCAATTCTAAAAATAATTTATTAAACAATATATAAATGTCTTCTACTTTTAAAAAATATCTAATTTTTAAAATAGTATTAATATTGCAAAAAAATTATATAATAACATATATAAAATAAATTACATATTAAAAAATTAAATAGCATATCAATCTCATCTCTCCATTCCACCATCCCTTCTCTCTCTCCCTCTCTCCTCGCCCCCATCCTCTGTTAAACCAATTATATCTGTGAATAAATGATTAAAATATTTTTATATCTATATCTTAATGAATATAGAGATTATTCGTATGTTATTAAGCATTTTAACTATTATAATGTTGGATTTTATATTTTTGAAATTGGAGTTATTGAGATTTTGAGTTAACATTTTATTAGAAATCTAGGACTTAGATTCTAACACTACAAAGCTGTAGAAATGTCTAGGAGTTGAAAACTTATTCCAATAGGTTGTTTCAGAACCTAACTCTAAAAATACTTATAACATAAGTTAGAAGTTCAGCTAAGTCTAATTTTATAAATTTAAGAATTATCAATTCTTCTTCTCACTTGAGAAAATAAATATAACCCTAACTCTTCTAGACTTATTTTCTGTGGAAGTGTTGTTAGCTAATTCCACTTAATAAGACACACTTCTCCCAGTGATTCATTATATAGAGTGAAGTGCCCAATTCAAGAATGATGAACAATATGCATGTATGATTCACAAAGGTTAATTATTTCTAGTTATTTTTAGGTTATGCTTAGGGCTTTAATTATGGTAAGGTTATGAGTTTGTATTTCATGTTTTGAGTTATTTAAATACAATAGGGTAGAAAATTTAGTTTTCCTAAGAGCTTAATGCATCCAAGCTTTATCACAAAACACAACAATCACATAAAGAAACTTATGAAAAGTATGCAATTCTATTGCACACCTCAAAATAAAATCAAGCCAAAATTAATTAAATAAAATAGGTCGGTACGACCAGATACTACTATACACCTCGGAAGAGAAAAAGTAGGTAGTTGAGCTCCGCCCTTATAGAGATCAACCTAGAACTAAAAATTTAATTTATGGGGTCTTCATTAACTTTACGGTCGTTGCCTTCTTCAGGGACCTCCTTAAACACCATCAGGGACCATCAAATAAGCATAGTTCATATTAATCATAAACCCCATAGATCCTAACTTAATTCTAGGCTCAAATTATATTTTAAAATTTTAAAATAAAATCTTAAATCCTATAAAATAGACGATAGAAAAAAATACAACAAACCAATAGTTTATATTTCAAACATATGAGCTTAGCATCAATGATTTTCAAGCCCACCTATTTTATCGGGATATGCTTAGGGACTTAAGCAGTACCTAAAAGTAAATAATATTTATTATTTTATGACAGCAATCCCTTTAAGCATAAACTCCTTTTAAAAAAAATAATGTCAGCATAAAAAGTGTGTTCCAACATCCAGACAAGCGAACAAACAATCTTAGCCATCCAAACTAAAATAATACACCACAAAAAAAAAATATCACATCACAATCAACAAATCAGCCTAACCTAATTATAGGGTCAATGACATAGTATTCTACTATCTGAAAAGAGGGCTTGTGTGGTATGGCTATACTAGACTTTCATTAAGTTCAAGTTTTAATTCAGATTTTGTTCAATTTTATCATTTGATGGTTTCAATTTAAATGATTTTAAAGTTTATTTCAATTTTAAGTTTATTTTTGTGTCAAAGTTGAATTTAGGTTTTAAAGAATGAATAATAGAATATATTCTACTTGAAGCGAATCCATTTTATTCAACATTCTAATCTTAATAGAATTAAATTTTTATCCTAAGATAGATATCCACTCTATAGGTCAAACAAAGAATCTAAATATTTTAATTAACCCTTTTAAATTTATTTAAAGGATTTAATTGAATTGGGATTACTTTGATTAATGTTGGTTTGATTTTAATTAAGATTTTAAAGATCGAGTTTGAGGTTGTTTAATTTCATATGTTTTGATTGTTGATATTAATTTTAGATTTATTAGGTTTTAGTTTGATTTAGTTTAATTTTAATGACTCGATTAATGTTTGACTTATTTCTCCAAATTAATGTTTAATTTATTTCTTAAAGTTTCATTTTAATTTTTTAAATTGAATTTTATGTGATTTCTGTTGATTAAATAGTTTTAAATATTGTTTGCATTTAATGATTTCATATTTTTATTTAGGTTTAATTTAAATTAGTTAATGAGTTTTAATTTAATTAACTTGTGATTTGATTAAAGTTTAAATTGGTTTTTTATTTAAATTCTACTTGAGAGTTTGATCATTTATTAAGTTTAATAATTTAATTTTTTTCGGTTATTTCAGCTTCAAAATTATTTAATTTAATTCAATTATAATTAGTTTAGTTTATTTAATTCATTTGATTAACATTTATTAATTTATTTGACTAAAGTTTAAGTTTCATTTGAATGGACTTGTCCTTTCATTAATGACATAAGGATTAGTTAATCATGTTAAGTTTAATTTGATTACATTTCTTTTATTTCATTTAACATTAAATCCATACTCAATTCCTCTTAAAGATTTGTCAAGTTTATTATTCTATTCAACATTCATTTTTTATTGAATGCTTTTATTAAGATTGATTTGAATGATAAACTAAATGTTCATGTTTAGTTTGTTTTGGTTAATTTAGTTAAAATTAATTTAATTTGAATTATCATATTTAGTGATTTAAGTTAATTTTTGATTTTTTTTCAATTTATTTAAAGGTTATTTAGGATTTATTAATAATTCAATTGGATGATTAATCTAAATAAAGTTTAGTTATGAATCTTTGTAATTTTGATTAATCAAATTGAGTGTTTATTTTGATTAATGGTTTAATTGAATATAACTGAATGTTCATAATTGATTTGATTAGCTAGTTGAAGCCTATTTGGTGATTATTCTATCTAAGTTAATTCATCCTAACATGAATTTCACTTGGTTAAGCATTTGATTGACTTATTTTATATTAGATGGTTTAAGTTCAATATAATTAACTTGATTAAGTGATTAATTTGATTAAAGAGAATAATTGAATTAATTAAATATTAATCAATGATTTAATGAGCCATGATTTTGATGGATATTAGTTTATGATGAATTTGATTAAGTGTTTGATTGATTTATTTAATTTAATTTAGTTTCATTAAATAATTAATTAACTAAATTTGCCATTTCATTATCAATTTTACCAAAGATTTATCTTAGTTGAAAGTTGAAGAATTAATTAAGTTTAATTTGATTGAAAGACTAATCCAATTAGCATAAGATTGATGATTAATTAAGCCTTTATTTTATTAAATGATTAATTTGATTAAGAATTTAATTAGGGGGTTTAATTTATTTAGTGATAAATTAAATCAACTCTAATTAAATGATTATTTATTAGCTTAATTAGATTCTTATCTTGATTAATTAATTAACATAAACAAAACCTAATTGATAATTAGTTAAGTTAATCATTATTGATTTGACTAAATGGTTAACTTAAGTAAGACTGGTTTGGTGATTGATTAATTTTTAGCTTATCAAATGGTTGATTTTAATTAAAGTTTTGATTAAATATAAATTTAATTCATTATAAATGATTTAATTAGATGTTTATCTTATGTGATTTACCCAATTAGAGATCAATTATGATTAATTTGGTTTAGGCTAAATCAAAATGGTAATCGAATCTTGATTAGATTTACTAAGTTTTAAATTTTTTTTTGATTATATTTTTAAATGAGTAATGTTATTAGTAGAATTCAAGTTGGATGGTTGAAATGGAGGAATGCATCTGACCTATTTTGTGATAGAAAAGTTCCACTTAAACTTAAGGAAAAATTTTATAAGATGGTGATTAGACCTGTAATAACTTATGATGCAGAATGTTGGCCAATAAAAGAGAAGCATAAGACTAAGTTAAGTGTTACAGAGATGAGGATGCTCAGGTGGATGAGTGGCTTTATTCTTAGAGATAAAATGCAATGAGTATGTTGGGAAAAGTTGGAGTAGCTCGGTGGCGATAAGATTAGAGAGAGTTGCCTTAGATGGTTTGGCCACATAAAGCGTTAGCCGTCCGATGACCCGGTTAAGAGAGTAGATGCATTAGATTTGACTTATGTTAAGAAAGGTAGAGGTAGACCTAAAAGACTTGGTTAAGTTGTATAAAAAATGACCTTAGTATACTTGAATTAAATGAGAATTTGACACATAATAGGACACAATGGAGACGAAGGATTCATGTAGCCGACTCCACTTAGTGGGATAAAGGCTTGTTGTTGTTGTATTATATTTTTAAATGAATTAAGTCAATTAATTAAATTTAATTGAAACTTAATTTAATTTGATCTCACATGATTAAGTTTGTTAATGGTCCAATTAATGATTCATGATTTTGGTTGATTTGGTTGAGCCCAATTTAATTTTATTTAATTAGATTTCATATGGTTAATTTAAATAAATTTAGGTTAATGTTTGATTGGATTTAAGTTTAATTTGATTTAAATTGAGGATTATGTGTTATTCACTTTAGAGTTTGGTTAATGAGAGCTTAAATATTATTTTATTTATAATTTTGGCTTGATATTTTAATTTATTAGAGTTTAGCTTTAATAAATTCAATTAGTGTTGACTTAATGATTTATTAAACCCTAATTTTAAGTGATTTTTGGATTTATATAACTTCACAGATTATATTATTTTATTATGGTTTCTTGATGTTAATTAAAATGGTTGAAACCATTTTAATGATTTTTATAATTTTTTTAGATTTTTAAATTAATTATTTCATGAAATTAGGCATTTAGATTTTGAAATTTGATAACTTCTAATCCATCCATCATTTTGACTTAAAATTTTTATGATAAGTGTGTTTTAACCTCAATTTCAATTCCCTATAGCTTCACATTAATTGGATTAATATTTTGGGTTTAATTATTTTTAATTAAACTCAAATTAATCTAAGAATACTTAATAAAATTTGAAGATTTTGAGTTTAATGAGTTCCTCTCACTAAGATGAATCCATAGAGCCCTTATTTACTTATTTTGGTTGAGTATTTTATTTTTTATGATCAGTTCATTTAAAATTTTAGGTGATTTTATGTATTTTCTTTTAAATCCTTAAAACATAAATTTTTGTATTTAACTCAATCAGCACTAATTGGGCTCTACTTTTTGCATGACAGCCATGGATTGGTCCATGTAGGTGCTAGTGTGGCTTATGAGTAGGAAAATGCGGGTAGATCTATCAGTCCGATCAAAAATCGAACAACCTTGATCAAATATGTCAATCTAAGTGCTTGAACTAAGTCTTAAGAAGTATTCAATCACAATCGTTCATTCTATTTAAATAGGATCAGATGGCTACTGCTTCACCTTCCTCCTAGTTGGCAAACCAGTGATGGAATGGTGAGTTCCCCCAGTCCTAGCTCGATTTTCGGCAAGAATTGCCAAAAAATCCTATTTCTTTGTTCATTTAGCTTGGAAATGATGAATATAGTTGATTCTAATGACTACATTCTAAGTTTGTGCATGTATTTCTCATAAAACATCAACACCTATCTTTTAGCTATGAGATTTATAAATTACCTCATCAGAGGTGGTTTCTGGTGATGTCGATGAGTTAGAGAGCTCTACTAGGCTTAAAGAAACCTTCCAAAGAAAATTCTTGAGTTGCCTCCTCACCAAATGCAGTGGACACCATTTGACTGTCGCATGTCATCGGGTTTAACTGATTTCCAACTCACCGACATCGAGGCACTTGGGTGAGTGCTCGATCTCACTCCTCTCTTCCCATAGAATGTGTAGAAAGTGTTCCACATGCTTGTGAAGCTCAATTTGCCATGTTTTGAAAGTTGACCGTGATCTTCCATCTTCTTTGCCACTAGTTATAGCCGTTCTCTAGCTTACCAGCGGCGAGGAACCCTAGGGAAGGGTCGTCTCACTCCCTCTCTTTCTCAAAAGTATGTTTGAGAGCTTAAAATGAGGAGAGGAGCTCTATTTCCTCTTCTTGATACTTGGTCGATAACTTGACCATCAGAGGGGTTTGAAATGGCTGGAATCCAACCAATGGCAGCCAGAGCCCAGGGAAAGGATTGGTTGAGCTCTCTCTCTCTCTCTCTCTCTTCTTTGGAATGCCTTTGAATGCATAGTCTCCCCCAACCCCTCTCCTCTCTCCCTTTTCTTCCTTGGTCGTGAGCTTCCTCATGGAGAAGAGTCAACAATTATTGGCCATCCATGGTGATTGAGGAGCTTGTCCTCTTGCTCCTAAAGTCCATCTTGTGGGCTGTAAATTCACATCCACTAGGTGGATGGATAGATGGTATGGAGGGGAAATGGGGTGGGTTGATTTCATATGCATGGGTGTTTAAATTTTCTTCTCTCCATAGCTTCACATCTCTTCATGGCACCACCTCATATCTTTAACTCCACTTCACATGATTTTGAGCTACTAGTTGACCACCGAAATCAAGCCAAAGTGAGCTATGGGTTGGTTTGAGTTCACACAAGTTGAATTAGAGTTGAGTATTTAAAATTTGGTTTATTTAAGTTTGAGTTAAGTTGGATTGAGTTGTGTTGAGTTCATTTGTTTAACTGAGTTTAGATTTAGATTTAAATTATTGTTGATTGTTCATTGTAATGATTTGTAAATCAATTGATCCACACATCATGGGATTTCATTGTGATTTAAACTAGTTTGACCAATTTGACCAAAATGGGTCTAGTTGGGTCTTCTATCTTATTTGGCCATTTTAGAATTTAGATTTAGGTTCAATTGTGTTTAATTGATCATCTGTAATGGTTATGGTCAATCAATTTCATTTAGTTTAAGTTAAATTTTGACTTCAACTCAAATCAACCCATTTTAATCCAAATGGGTCAAGTTGGGTTTAATTAAGTTAAATAGTCAAATAGGCTCAATTATGATGTATTTGGGTTTTACTCATATTTGATTAAATGTTTAAGATGATTTGGTATAATTGATTTTAATTTAGACCCACTTTAGTCCAAATTGGGCTACTTTGGATTCACTTGGGCTAAGAGATCAAATTGATCAAATTAAACTGAAATAGTTATCAAATTATGTTTGTTTATGATTTTAAAATATTTTGGAGTAGTTAATTTGAATTATTTTTTATTTAATTTGGATTTTAGTTCAATAGGATTCATTTAGGCCTATTTGAACCAAATGATCCAATTAATCCATTTGAGGCCTTATTGGATTTATATTCATTTAGATTTGGGTTTAAACATGTTTATTAGATGATTTTGAGTCTTTGAAATGACTCAATTTGACTAAATTTATGTTCGTTGATTTTAACTTGGTGGGACTCATATAAGTCAACTATAGGTCAAATGATTGACTACTTTGAACCTCATCCAGATTTTTTTTGGATTCATTTATATTGGTACATTGATTCTATGCTTTTTTTTATTTGATTTAATTTTGATTTCTTTTGATTTTATTTGATTTTTGTGAGACTTAGGTGATTTTGAGCTTAAATGGGTTAATTGAGTTAATCAAACCCAATTATCTCAATCCAGCCTTATTTGAATTTAGATTTTGATTCATATTTATTTTGGGGCCATTTGGGATCACTTTTGTTTTATATATATATTTTTTATTTTGTGCTTTTATTTTATTTTGTTTATTTTTCTTAAAAATAAAACTTGTTTGATTACACTCAAAACATAAAAGATGTTTGAGTATTTTTAAAATAAAGTTATTTGTTTTTAAAAATAAAAAATAAAATCACATAAAAAATATTCTAAACAAACATATTTTTAAAAACAACATAAAAATAAAAACAAAAAAAATATAAAACAAAATTGATCATAAACAACCCCTTGGTTTTGATTTTTGCTGAATTTTATTAAGTTTAAATTTGATTTGGATTCTTCTAATCTAATTGGTTTAGGTTAGGTCCTAGAAGGGTTCACTAGGATGACATTGGCTTTCCCTTTAGGGTATTTGAGTTTAATTTAGTTTTAAGTTTAATTTTGATTTAAAATTTAAATTTGATTTAATTTTTTATTTACTTTTTTGATTTGTTCATACACCTTAGTTACTAAGCATAATGTCTTAAGTGCATAATTAGAAAACTCCTAATCAAAGATTAGAGATCCTAATTACTAAGATCAAGGATTATGCCATCCAAAAATATCAATAATATACATCTAATCTAATTATTTTATTGTTCGATTTGAAGTAATATTTTCTCCCATTTAGAATTGTAGATTAAAGATAACAGTGTTTAGCAGCAATTTTAAAATGTTGCCTGTGTTGGATATAATAATGATTTAAACTAGATTCTGGTTCCTGGCAGATTAGGGATGTTTTTACTCTTTTATTTCCTTAGATTTCTTAGTTTAAATTAAGATTTTAGTAGACTTAAATGTCATTTTTAAGCTATTTATAAGTATTTCATTTAAAGATTATTTGATCATGAATTCTAACCCGTTCAAAATAATATAATTAGGGGTGTGCAGTAATTGATTTAAATAAAAAAAATTGAATTGAATTGATTTTATTTGATCGATTTGATTCAATATTTTATTGTAAATATTAAGATATTTGATTTTCAGTTTTAGATTCAGTTTTAAAACAAATTTGATTAAATCAATAAATCAAAATAGTTAAGAAATTAAATAAAAAATATAATTTTAATTATAAATGTTAAGCTAATTGTATAAATCAATACATTTTTATTTATTTAGAAAATTTTAATGTATCAAATTTATTAAATTATGTTTCAATTAATTAAATCATAAAAAATTAAAACTTCTATTTTAACTTATATCTATATGCGGTTATGTATATATATATATATAGAGAGAGAGAGAGAGAGATCTACATATAAATAACTATATTTATCAAAAGAATTCGTTCCCAAATTAGAATCATGTTAACACAACTAATATTTTCAACATTTATGTCAAAATTTTATAGATTGCTGTCCAAATAAAATTTTATAGATTGTCAAAATTTAAATTTAATCTTACATCATGATATTAATAAATATAATTATCATAAAATTTTGAATCAAATAAGTCAAAAGGCCCTAATTTCTAAAACATAACTTTTCCCCAACTTGAAAAACTCTCACGTCATCTAGCACAACCAACATCATGAAGAAAAAAAAAACATGAACTAAATATATTCACAGCTATGAGCAAATTTGTAAAAATCAAATAAAACAAACAAATCATACAACCTCAGTAAAATAATATAAGTGAAAGGAAAAATCAATTATCAATCTTAATCAATCAAATAAATATTCTAACAAAATCTCGCTGGCCGAGCATATACGTAATATTCTCTCCACCAAAATCAGACGGCAAATGAATCTAAAATATTGCTTTACAAATTCTTCCGTGAACTAAGTCTTGATGATTGCCATGTCTTAAAATCGCCTAATATTTTATTTCTTGCTCAATCTTGTTCCATTAATATCTTATTGAGCAATGCTTTAGTCATCCGAAAAAAATAACACGAATCTAACGTATAAGACAAAGAAGCAAAACTATGTATTCCAATACATCATGTACTTAAATATTTTGGGTGAGTAAAATATTACTTATTTATATATCAACTGAACTTGACAAAATCCAAAAGTAATTTATTTCTGTTACCCCTAAGTTTTATTATAAGCACCAATCATTGAAAGTTACACAATAGAACTAAATACATTCAATGTGGGATTTGCTTAACATAGCACCCACTCTATAGACTATTAAATCATTTATTTATAAATCGCCGCAATCATAATAAAATAACAACCTAATTAAGTTAGATTAGTTGAAAAATCATTAAAAATAAATTTATACCGTTATGCTTACACCACCAGTTTAAACTAATCCAGTCCCAGCCAAAAATTAAGTTAGGAACAATAAAGAAAGCATACTCATTGGTTTATTGTTTAATGTGTTATCCAACGCCGACTGTGTATTAAACAATTAAGATGGTTTAGTTGATCGATTATTGTGTCTATAGGTACAATAGAGATGAGCACACTGCATGAAAAATTATAGAACATTCAGGATTAAAGGCGATTCCTTAAGCAGCAGCAGCACAAATTTCAGATATTGCTTCCAACCGGCTGATAAAAGAGATGTCTTGAATTACCAATCAGTAGACCTGTGAATCAGTAGCGCAAGGAGCTTACTAAAGAAAATCCAGATTTTAGCCTTCTTAGCTAAGAGCAGCCTTACTCAAGACAGCACAATTAACACCAGGGAACACGAAGTCAGAACAATCCAATCATTTCTATAAAAGGAACCATTAATCCTGGCGGGGATCATTTTCCACAACGCTCTACCAACCGTGGTCGCCATCCAGTTACTAGTTGGCCATAAGCGAAAAAAAACTACCTGGACACGCGTCGGGGATTGGAATCCTGCGTAAAACTACAACTCCGTATATTTTCTCCTATAAGTGAACTATAGTTGGGAACTTAGAGATGCTGATGCAGTTGATGCCATGTGGAAGACAAACTACTTTCTCTGATTACAACAATAGTGGAAGTATAAAATTTAGACTGTTTGAAATCAATTTTTATCTTTTTTATTTAGTTTTCTTTTCAATTTAATATAAAATAAACTATCTCTCTCTCTCTCTCTCTCTCTGTTATTTAGATAAGTAAGAAGTTTTGTGGTACGGTGGATGGAGGTTTTGGTGGACCAAACAGAGATGATGTCAACTTCAGCTTGAGGTTAGCTATTGGCAGACTCAGAGTTTGGCAGGTTGCTCAAGGTCTGGTCATCAAAAATTATGTTTTCAAAATAATAAAAATATACTTAAAATTTATCCTTGATGTTTTATAATCAACATGATTTAAAACAATGAAAACATTTAAAATACTAATTAAGTACCTTTTGTCCAAATGTTTAAAACTGGAAATAAAAAAATGATGCCAAACAGGAGTGATTTTGAGAAAGATTACTATGCCATTAGCTTTACTTCTACACAGTAGAGATAAATGCGTCTTAAATCTTGAGCAATAAATGGCAAGATAGAGGAGAAGTCATTAAAACAAATGATTGAAGGACTGAATCTAGAAGTTGCGAAGCAGTCAAGAAGACAGACTCCAACCGGTACTTCTTAGACCTTCCATCTTCTGCAGTTAGAAATAGGCTAGTTGAGCTGCTCTCTGAATTTAATCCCCATCCTGTCTCATCTGTTGGAACTTTTATGACTTTACAGGTCATCCGATTTAAGACTTCAAATACAAAACTTTGACTGGGTGGCTATGATTTCAAATGAGCATTATGGTTCAGGATTATACGACTAACTGGTTATTTTTTTAAAGAATGACGAGCAATAAATCATAAAATATATTGTTAGAATAGGAGGTAGAATTATTTCTTTTAATTAATGGGATGATTACTATATTTTAGAAGGTTTCGCTGTCTTCTATTTTCTGAAAATATAGGGATTTAATTATTCTAGATATGATGATATAAGTAATCAAATATCTTGTATGATTGCCAAGAACTGCAGCTTTTGCTGAATCCAAAAAAAAAAAAACAAAAAAAAAAAATACGTTGAGGATCTTCACTCTTCAGTGCAAATACAATTAGATAGACTTTTTAGTTGATAACAAGATGAAAGCAATGTTTATGATGGACTAATCTTATATTCAGAAATCAGATAAAACGTTGTACCCTGCCCTGGAGTTCTCTTGTAAGTTTCCTTAGAGGAATGAGAAAATGCATACAAGGCAGCACTTTAAAAATAGAGAAATTGGTGTATACGGAATAATAAATTATGGAAGGGCATGAAGATCAATTAAGTTCATAATGAATTGAAGCACTTTAAAAATTACAGAGTACAATTTAATACATTTAAGTGATTTGCATGACATAACATCCATTATTTAGGCTACTAACATGCCTTTTTTTTTATTAATAGCCGCATACAAAATATATAATAGAAAGCTGATTTTTGTTTATAATTTATTAAGTGTTCAACCAAGTCTAACTCAGTCAGATTGTGGAAATATTTCTATGCTTACACTCCCAATTAAAACTAATCAAATCCCAACTAAAGAGAATTTTAATAACAATAAAGATGTCAACAAAATGATGAAACTAGTTCTTGTAAGTATTCAGTATATAAGATAATATGCCCATTGGTTTAATTTTTAATGTTATCCAATGCCGACTGTGTGTAGAAAAAAAAACTTGTTGGTTTTGTTAATCTATTACTGTGTGTCAGTGTAAAATAGTGGTGAGCGCTTAACATGAAAATTATTTCTTTCAAGATTATGTCAAAATCTCAAGATAACAATAACAAAAAAATGGCTTGGATCACAAAATAATGGAATTCTGAATCACCAGCACAAGAAATGACAAAATAGCATCTAAATTAAAGCCTAAATTGGCAAAGAGCTGCTTGATTCAAGTTTACATAAGTAGTCCAACAACCAAGTAAATTTTTTATATGACATATACATCTAAAAATGGTCTAAGATGTGGAGATCAAATTATCTTTTCCTTACACATACAAAATCTATACATACCACACTCTACTTAACTCTTTTGTATGTTTATTACCAATTTTTTTCTTTTTGAAATTTACCTTATGATACCTACCACCAGGGGCGGAACCAGCTACTTTTTTCAGGGTGGGTAAACTAATTATGAAAATTTCAAACAAAAATTTTTATTATCATTTATTAATTTTATGGTGGGCAAAAACAAGATTTTACAATTATTTTTTTAAAAAGAAACTATAATATAAAATTGAGGGTGGGCAATTGCCCACCCTCACTTACGTGGGTCCGCCCCTGCCTACCACTAGTTAATTAATTCATGCTTATTGCCTAGCCTCTCCAAGCACTATATAAGTAGATGGTTTTAAGGTTTTGTGGTCTCTCACAAACAAAGCACATAGAAAGAATAGGGAGAGAGAGGGGGAGAGGCTTAAGCTTTAGTCATAGAAGAGAGAATCTCTTATAATAAAGGAGAGAATAGAAGCTTATCATAGGAAAAGGAAGACAAAAATATCATCATAGCAATGTTTTATTCACTACATTTAGTTCTCAATTTTTTTTGTAATTGGTGGCTATAGTTTCTTTCAATATTTAATATAAAAAGTAGTATCTCTATCTTATTCTTTAGTATAGCTGAAAAAAAATATATACTTCTCATTTAAAAATTAGTGGAATATTTTCTCTCTATACGATCATGGATATTAGTGAATATTACTGAATCACATAAAATTATGTATCTTATGATTATGTTTTGGTGTATAACTACATAAAATTGTGAATCTTGTGATTGTGATCTTTAGTGTGTTTATTCTTCATCATCATTTAATTTTTTCAATATTTTATCTCTATTGTAATAGTTTATATTGGTTATTTGATCTAAAAGCTTTTAGGTCTTAGCATGAAGGATGAAAGATCAAGATTAATAAATTTGATGGCTAAAATTTTAGTTATTAAAATTTTTAAACTAAAATATTATCATTATCATAGAAAGTTTCATCAATCTTTAAGGAATTAGAGTCTTTTCTTATTGATCAAGATGAGTGGGAGCAGATGTATACATAAATACTAAATGTTATTCACATATCCTTAACCAAGAATATCACTTTCAACATTCTTAATGAAAAGGACCACAACAACTACGGCGAATGCATTATCATATATTTATGAGAAGTTTTTCAATCTTGGAACATTTGAATGAGCCTCTATTATTGAGCATGTGAACAAATTCAATTTAATTGCTAGGTAATTAAGCTATGCAGATTTTAATTTTTTTATAATAAATTTTTGCCTTGAATCTACTTTTATCACTTCTTGAAAGTTGAAATGGTGTGGTAATAACTACCAACATCCCTATTGAATCAAATTAAGTAAAGCTAAATGAGGTCAAAATGCTCATCTTTAGTGAAGATATTTGATAATTTGAACATGTGAAATTCCTTCTACTGCTTCAAATATTAATAACAAACTTGAATCTCAAAATAAATGAAATAATCAAATATAAAGGTATATATAAATCATGAAGTAAGATATGTTCAAATGAGCCATTTGGCCCATTTAGGTGACATTGACCCAAGTCTTAACCAAACCCTAATCAATTAAAATCAAGCAATTATATGATATCCAAAGCACCAAAATACAAAATTACACCCAATTAGGCTTCAATTTGGCTAATTGATCCAATTGACCCAACTAAACTCATTTGAAGCCTAAAGGAAAACCCAAAAATTAATCTAATTCATTTGAAATTGAGCTTACCCAAACTCTTTGAAACACCATTTAAACTTGATTGAAGTCTAATCATGACTCAATTTGGTCAATTGACTCACTTAGGGCAAGTTGACCCAATTGAACCCTATAAGCCACAATTAAATTCATCTTGATTCAAATCAAATTGAACAAACTCAAACCCTTACAATCAATCTAATTGCATAATTAAACATCTCCAATGACCAATTACAATCAAATTTGACCAATTAACTCACCTAACACAACTTAGCTCAATTTAAACTAAAGGGTCAATTTAAGCTAAGAATCAATTCAACTTCAAACTACATCAACCATTACAATCACCTCCAAATGACTAATTGATCATGTCCAATTTTCAATTGAAACTAAATGGGTCAAGTTTTCCAATTGACCTACTTAACCTAATTTAACCCAAGGCCAAAATGAACCAAATCCTGATCAAATTTAAATTGAATTAAATCAACAATTACAATTAGCCCCAAATTGATTATTAAACACTTTTTAATGATCAATTGCAATCAATTTAATCAATCCAATCAAATTGACCAACTTAACCCAATTTGGTCTAAAGGGTCACATTGAATTAAATCAAATCAAAGCCCATGGTCAATCCCAAGCAAACAATCAAACATGATTCAACCCTCAATTACACCCAATTGGCCAATTTTACCAAATTAGTCAACTTAACATATATGAATCATACAAGTTAAATTCAAATATACTTTAAATTAAACCAAACCAATTATAAAATCACATTCTAAATCATCATTCGAACAAAATCAATAGCCCCTTGGGCCTAAGTTGGTCAATCGATGAACTTGACCCAATTTAACCCAAATTAACCTATACAAGTCCAAATGAGCCAAACTCAACCAAACTAAGTCTAAATTCAACCAAACTTGACATGATTAATCCTTGGAATCTTTCACACTTGTCAAGTAGACCTAACCTATGGTGAACCTGGTTTGACCCAAACTGAGTGAACCAAATGTTCCAAATAGGACAAAATTATCCAAGAGTAGTAAGTTCTACCCCTCCCTTTAGCTAAGGTAGCACCATTAGCATGCCTTAAGCTCACCCATGTTGATCAAGATTGAACCAAAGCTCTTTGGTCTAAACATTGACTAAGGAGAGGCCACCCTCATTGCGGCTAATTCTTTTTTTTTTTTTTGTCACTATGTCTTGCCCACTTCACCTTTGGCCACTAAACTACCTCAACCACTCAAGGAGGTCCAACACATCAGTTCAAAGCCAATTTTAACCCTTCACACAACTTAAATGGCTACCATATATTGAACCCATCAGAAATAGTAGTTCACATGGGACAGAGAGTATACACCTCCTCACCCTTTCAAACTCAACATACACCTTCATTCAAACCCTAGAGAGAGACCTTGAGCTTCTTAAAGTTTCTCATGCAACCCATCATCGACGACACCAAGTGTGTGAAAAATTTATGACACCATATAAAATTTAGAAATTTTTTATTTAAATGATTAAATGTGTCATTAAGGAGTAAACATATTATCTTGAAAGATAAACATATTATCCTATAATGAATTCGTTCATTTAATAAATGACTCCTAAGGTTAATGGGTCTTTATGTACCAGAGAGTTTTCCCCTGAATTACATAGAAAGTAGAACAAGATTTATTTTAAACAGGGTTCATGGTTCTCTATAAGAGCAAACCCTTATAGTTAATTACATCTTAGGAATGGAGAACCTCTTCCTAAAAGAACTCTCAATTAAAGAAATAGACTATTATTTCTATGAATTTCTAAGTTAGTTTTCAAAGAAAATAATATTTTGGAATTTCAATTGGGAACAATCCAAAGTGGAAAGACTTCTTTTGTAAACCAATCCAAATTAAGGAGGAAATGCTTGTTGATATTGGAATGTTTAGTTGACATTTCAACTATCATACCATTAGGCTTTAAATTTTAGAATTTCAATTTAATCGTAATTTTGAGTTGAAATTTTCTTAGAAATTTAGTGCTTAGATTCTAACAACATAAGACTATAAAAATGCCTAGGGTGGAAGACTTACTCCAGAAGTAAGCTTCGGATCTTAAGTCTATATGTGCTTACACAAGTCGGAGTTTCACTTTTGGGAATTATCAAGCATTCCTCTCGCTTGAGGGATCAAACATATCCCTGACTCTTCTAAACTTATGACCCGCCTGGAAGGGTTGCCAAATAACAACACTTAAGAGAATTTTAAATCCGTGATGCCAAGTCTCATGAACGTAAGGTGGTTGGGTTATTGCATTTTAGAAAAAAATTTAAGAACCCAGAGTCACTCCCTAATCCTGAAGATCATATTTGTGTATGAAATACACCTAATTAATGCATATTTTTTTAGCTTTTAGATATTTTGACTCATGATCCATTTAAGGTTTTGGGTATACATTTTATGCCTAAATGACATGCAATTAGAAGTGTTCATGGGTCAAATCAAGAAAAGAAGGTAGACTTCCCAAATAAGGTGGTCATCCTCAAAGGTCATATGTCTCTTATATGTAATGGGTGAAGTTCCCAATTTAAAAGTTTAGAATAATATGTTAGCATGATTAGTAAATGCTAGTTGTTTTCAGTTGATTTGAAGTTGTCATAAGATTTTAATTTATATGAAGTTTGAAGTTCCTTTATTTTTCATTTAAGTTGTTTAGATTTAAGTTGGATAGAAAATTTAGTTTTCCTAAGAGCCTAATCATCTTAGCATTCATCACAAAAAAACACAATATAGAAAGAGGTCTAGAAAAGCAAGTTGATTCTACTGCACACCCAAAGTAAATCAAACTAATTTAAATTAAAGAATAGGCCAATGTGGTCAGGTACTGCTGTACACTTTAGAAGAAAGAGAAAATGGATGGCAGCTACTTTTACTCGGCCTAGAACAACAAGTTTAGATCGATGAGTCATTTTTTTTAGAATAGTATCCTTTTTCATAGACCTTCATTAGGCTTCACAGGAGACTTTTGCACCCATCTGCTAGTAGGGTCAGCTCCTGTTAATCTTAGACCTCATAGATCCTAACATAATTTTAAGCCCAAATTTATATTTCAAATTCAAAAATAAATCCTAAGTTCTGCAAAATAGATGTTAAGAAAATATAAATAGCACATAACAGGTATATTTTACAAACATATGGGCTTAGCATTTGCTGGTTGCCAAGCCCACCTATTCTATTGGGCTATGCTTAGGGACTATTCAACATACCTATAAAAAATAACATTTATATAGTTAATTTATGATGACAATCCCTTTTAGGATAGCCCCTACAGAAAATAACATTAGTTCTAAAAAGAATGTCCTACCATCTAGTCTAACAGACAAACAATCCTAAACCTATAGTCTAAAATAGTATACCATAAAATAAAAAAATACATCACATCACATTCCATATATCGATTGACTAACCTAAGTTTAGGGTTCATGACCTAATGATCTAGTGTGTGAAAAAAATGGGTTTGTATGGCATGACTTTACTAGGCCTCTTTAGATTCAAGTTTTAATTTAAGACTTGAGGTTTGCATGATTTTATTTAATTTTTAAACTTTTTAATTTCATAATTTCACTTCATAAGTACGTGTCATTATTATACTAGAGATTTGATGTATTAAGAACTCCTTTGGACTAGTAGTCCTACGATCTCGGGTGTCCAGACTATATACCATATGATGTTGATTATGAAAATTTTTGTATTTTAATTCTTTTAATTTCTTTTAGTTTTAGAATTGGTTTAATTTATCATGGGTGGTTTCAATTTAAGTGATTTAATGATTTGCAATTTTATTTTGATTTTAGTTCCATTTTATGTTAAGGTGAGATTAAGTTTTCAATAATGAAGAATATAATAAGTTTCATTTGGGTGGAACCCATTCTATTCAACATCTTTAGTCCTAATAGAATGAAGCCTTCACCCTAAGATGAAAGTTCATTCTATTACAAAGGTCTAACTAAGATCCTAAGTATCTTAATTAATCTTTTTTGAATTCATGTGGATGATTTGATTTAATTTAAGTTTAATTCAATGAAAGACTTAATTGTTATTTTGAATTCTCTTCTTCATTCATTTGTTCTTTTTTGTTTAATGCTTGATTGATCACATCTTAATTCAATTAAAGTTTATTTATGTTGTTATAATTTAATTTGAATGGGTTTTCATTTCAAATTTAATTCATTTGTTATTATAGTTGGAGTTTTATAATTTGATTTTGTTTAATTTATTTGATTAGATTAATTCAAGTTCATTTATTACATTAATGTTTATGTTCTTGTAATTTACTTTGATTTAGCTTTCATTTATATTTCTTTATTCATTTAATATTAGTTTTAGTTCAACTTGATTTGTTGATTAATGTTTCTTCTATGTTTATATTTCAATTGATATTTGTTTTTATGTAATATGTGTTCATTTAAACTAATGTTCTTCATTCTTTTTATATTTTATTCATTAATGTTATTATACTTTAGGTTAAACCTTTATGTTTGATTTTATTTATCCTTGCATTTTATCTTTCATCATTAAGTTTCATTAAGTTATATTCATTTTATTTGTTTCTTTTGTTTCATTTAATTTAGGATAATTGGATTTTTTTTTTATATTTGGTTGTATTAATTTTATTCATTTATTCAATTCAAGTTAATTTCAATCATTTATCTTATCAATATTTGCTTTCATTAACTTAAGTAAACTTAACATTCAATCTTAATTTGGATATCATTCAATTCATTATGTTTTAATTTTATAACCAATTTATATAATTTTGATCTCTTTTATTTCTTTTTGTTTATTTCATTAACCCTCCTAATGTTTGATAATGAACTTAGATTAAAATAGTTGATTTCAAGTTATGATTTCATATGTTATGGAATGGTACAATTTTTTTTAATTAACTTAAGAGAAATGATAATTCTATTTAAAAGATTATTTTCATCATTTGGTATAATGTGATCACCATTACTAACTATGATCTAAGAAATCTAAAGAAGGGTTATTTTTATGTGTAGTAAGCTTACCCTAAGTTACTTTAACTTTTATATCATTTTAAGGTTTATTCAAATTTAATCTCATTGAGTTTGTTTACATTACATTTATATCCACTTTATTCCTTAATCTAAATAGCCTTAATGTTGATAGGTTATAATTTTTAGAGGTTAATGAATTTTATATTTCAGTTTATTAGTAGGTTTACCATGATTTAATTGATTATTAACTTTGAAATTTAATTAAATTCTATTTTATCAATTATTTTTAATCCTTAGCTAATGCTTAATTAAATTCTTTTACTTTAAAATTACTTGGGCATTTTATTTAAGTGTTTTGATATAATTTATAATGTTTCAAACTTATTTTAAAAATTTTATGAAATTTAAAAATTTTATATTTTATTATTTCACTTATATTGACCTAGAGACTTGGAAATTCAAGAATTCCTAATCTAAAGGTCAATTGGGTATGAAATTTTATGAAAGGTGGGGTTCCTTACCAATTTAATTTTCCTAAAATTTCACTTTGATGAAATGTGTAATCTCACTTTAATTAAGGTTTTAATTATTTCATTAAAACTTAAATTAAGCTTAATTTAGATAAAATCATTTAGGGGTTTTATTATTCTTGATTCCACTCTAGAAGATCTTTCCATAGAGGCTTAATTCAAAATTTTTGGAGTTTTGGTTGATTACTATGATTTTTCTAACTTCAGACTAATTATTTGAATTAGTTAATTCAATTAATCATTAAATTAGGTCATTTTGTATTTTATTAAGTTTCAGTGGGTTTAATAGTTTACTTATGTTCATCAGGGTGTGTTATGATATTTTAGATTATTTTCATGCTTTTCCTAATTTATTTGATTCATTTTTAATTTATTTTTATTAAAATTAGAGTTTAGGAATGAAAATTTCATATATTTATATTTATTATTCAATAAATTATAAAAAAACTCATCTAATGTGTATCTTTATGCCAATTTCAATTTCCAAAAGTTTCAAATCATTTTGATCAATGATTGGGGATAAATTTATGCTTGATTATTTTCATTCAAATCCAAATTAATGCAAAAATATCCTAAATTAATTAATGATTTTAATTTTAGTAGATATCTCTCATTGAATAAATCTATAGATCCATTGTTTGCTTTTTTTTAGCTTAATATTCAATATATATATATATATATATATTGAAGTTTTCTTATTTTTCTGTAATGTTTTAAATCCAAAAATGCCAATTTTTGTCTTTAAATGCATCGGATCCACATGGATCCGATGTGGTGCAGTTGCATTCATCCACACGGGATGTATGTGGATCCAACATGGCACAGTGGCATTCCTCCATGCGAGATCCACGTGGATCCCACGTTGAAATGGATGTGGAGGTGATTTTATTTCGGGATAAAATCATTTGGTCTGGTTAAATCTCGATCATCCGTTCCTAATAAAAGGAATGGATGACAGAGATTCCACCTCCTTCATCGACGGTGAGAGCCAAGAATCGTCAGTCAAATCGAAGAAATTTCCAGTGATCTAACCATTGAAATCGCTCGATTTCACTTCCAAAATGATCAATGAACTAAAACGAATGGATATATATATATATATATATATATATATATATATATATATATATATATATATATATATATATATATATATATATATATATATATATATATATGGTTTGATCTCCCTTGAGATGAAATTCACTTCAAAAAGGATCAAAATTGAAAGCTTAAGGGGTGGCTTTAATGGCATAACTCAATTTCGGTGATCTTTGACGGTGGGGTTGACTTAAATAGCTTCGAAATGGTGCGATGAAGCTTTGGGAAGAAGCAATTGGGTTGCCTCCTCATGGATCGACCTCTAGACCAACACACTGATGTATTCCAGTGAGCTTGGTTGTTCTTTGACTTCTCAATGGTGAGGGGATGAAGGTATAGGTGCGCTCAGTTACTTTTCACTCAAGAAAGGTTGTGGAATGCTCAATTTGGCCTGAGGACCACTCTCACTTGACTTGCCATTAGAGGCCGAGAGCTTCTTATGGTTTTCTCCTTTTTGTTGTTTAGTAGGGATGATTACTATCTTTGGAGGCTAGCTCTAGGGATCAATGACTTAACACTCTGTCTAGAGGTGCTAAGATGGATAGGCAAAGAAGATAAGGGATTGGGGAATTTGGATTTGGCTTCCTTCTTTCCTTGCTTGCCAAGGCATATTCTATTATTTTGGATTGTAGTTGGAATTAATTTAGTTGCTTAAACTTGCTGTTAATCCCCCTCAACCCATCTTAGGATAAGTTTGGATGTGTTTGAGTGGATTTGAATGGGTTTGATTCAAGCTTGGGTTCAATTATGACATTTAGGAAATTTTGATGTAAATTAATTTAGCTTAGTCCATTTGGTAGATTAGCATTAGATTAATATTTCAATTACATCAATTCACTCCTTATGATGTTTCTAATTAGTTGATTTCATGGAACTTGCAATTATTCATGGGTTTATTCCATATTTAACTCATTATTATGTTTTAAGTGGGTTGGGTTTAATTAAATTAAGAAAAATGATGTGTTTGGCTTAATTACAATGCATTTGCTTTTTCAATTATGATAATCTAAGCAATTTGGTGTGCATTAGATCAATCAATTCCATTTACATGGGGTTTTAGAACTCAAGTTGTCTCATTTAGACTTAATGGGGTTTAGTTCATTTGGGCCAAATGATCAAATTGGTCAAATTGGACTCAATGATGAGTTGATTTGTATTTAATATCCATTTCTAAATGATTTTAGATAGGTAATTTGGGTTTATTTTAGTTTGATTTGAATTTGAATCCATAGGTTCCATTTAGGCCCGTTTAGGTCAAATGACTTATTTAGCCTAATTGAGGTCTTATTGGATTTATATTCTTTTAAATACATATTTAAACATAAATATATTATCATTTAGACCATTTGGAATGATTTTATTTTGTCAAATTTTGGTGGGTTGACCTTTGCTTTAATGGGACTCATAAGTCAAACCTACAGCAAAAATGTTGATCACTTTTTGACCTTGATTTGGATTTGGAATTATTCATGCTTGTAATTTGATTTTGATTTGCATTTACTTTACTTTGGTTTGAGTTTCTTTAATTTTAAATGGCTTTAAGGTTAAATAGGATAATTAGATTAATTACCCCATTCAATTTTATTTAAATTCAAGTATATTTAAATTTTAATTACTTTAGATTTGGTTTTAAATTTGATCTAAGTCTATTCAATTCTCTAGAGTTAGATTGGATATTAAAGGTGCATTAGGCCACCAAGTGAAGTGTCCTAAGTATCTAATTAGAAGATTCCTAATTTAGGATTAGTATCCTAATTGTTAGTTTTGGTAGAAATATTAACCGCATCTAAAAATGAGGTCAACACCAAGCTTCCTTCAACCCGAGCGCTTCTCAAACCCAATTACACTAAACCTTCACCAAAACTTAATTAACTTCCCACACCTTTCTTGCATCCCCATGAGTGAGAACGAATCGAGAACCACTCGATTTGAACACAAGAAGGATGTATTAGACCAACTCTGATGACCTCGTGGTGGTTCATGGTCTTTGGACCAAACGATGAGGAGGTAAAAGGGGCTTCAATAGCAGGGCTTCTTCTCTACTATAAAAAGTTACCTTGTTCGAGTTCACCATTGGTCTTAGCTTCGGTGTGGTAAATCACTTCAAAGCATAGACAACCCCATAAGTGTTATTCTTTTGTTATGTGATTTGGTGTTTCATGTTGATCACACCATAAAAAACTCTTGCATTTTATTATCCTAATGGAGTTGATTTCATCATGAAACAAGCCATGGTAGGCCTAGATCAAGTGGCAAAAGGTGGAAAGTCTCCTTCTTTCACTGGATGTTGAAGATGCACATGTCATCCATTTCACATGATTAGAATGGATAGTAAATCTACATTAGATTTTCTAATTTAATCCCATTTAAACTAAATGTCATTCAAAGCCATTTGATCTTTGATCAAATGGCTTGGGAGAAATCATGTTTGCCACCATTGAGTTAGTAGCCATGGGGTATGGTTTAAATAACCAATCCCATGCATGGTGTGCTTTAAGCACGACTTATGTAGTAGTGATTGTGTAATCTAATTACATAAGATTTAAAATGTGTCTAAATTAACTAAAACTTTGAAGAATCATAACAAATTATAGAAAAATCATAAAAATGCAAATGAGAGCTTGTTGAAAAGCTTAGATAGAAATAATTTAATAAAAATAAATGTCTCAATTTTATCAAGTAAATAGAACTAATTGAAGTATAAGTTTTTTTTTTAATATTTTAATTAAATTTAAATTAGTTGGAAAAATAACTTGAAATTTTAGGTAAATATTCTATAGGATGACCTGCATCTCTCATAATTATTTCAGGTCAATTGGCTAGTGTATTAAGAGATCCATATTTTTAAATCTTAAATGACATCCATTTTGGCTATTTAATAAATTTAATTAATTGTATAAAATTCATTAAAATTATTTGGGGGTCTAAATGTGCTTAATATGCTTAATTTTGACCAGAGAAAAATATTGGGGCTACTGATCCTAATTATTTATCAAAATCACTATTAATAGCCTTTATTAATTAAAAAATATTAATTAACTTAAGACTTAGGAAATTCATCTCTAATTACACAAATCTCTAAAAATTGTAAATAAATCCTTTTTGTGCTTAGTTAATAGAGTGTTAATCAATGAAATTAAAATCCTCAATTGGTTTTAAATATTTTAAGAGAAATTGATTAATTAGGATTTTCCTAATTAATTAATTAATCATAAAAAATTAGCATAAATGCCTTGGAACTTTTACTATTCATTTCTTATGTTATTTTGCATGTTTACAAATTTTCTCAAAATTTTTGGCCTTGTACATCATGACTTCTGAGCATTAATTAAATTAAATAATTATAAAATCTAATTAATTTGTAAAAATCATAATTAAACTTTTAAATTTCAATAATGACTAGAGGGCATGTATGGAATGATTTTATTATTTTGTCTCTCTCATTTAAGTTTAATTCATGTAAATCCAAAATATGTTAAATAAGAAATTTAATTAATTCTAAATGATTTTAGGATGATAGACCTTAGGGTTAATGATTTGAGTAAACTTTTTTATGGAACTTATTAAACTTTTTCATCACTTTATTTGTATGTTGGTTATCAATTATAAGCATCTCATGTTTTAAAAAAAAATCAATTGGCTAAGTTAACATTGCTCAATGATATTATGATTAATAAATCTAAATTTTATTTCACCTTTATATTCAAAGCATACATGCATATGTATTTTCAGTTGCAATAGATAGTAATAATTGAAATGCATTAATCATATGCATTATCTACACTCTTTTAAGGTATAGTCTGGACACCTGAGGGCACCAGGCTACTGGTTTTAACCCATCTCCTTGGTTTAATAATCACACACCTAAAAAAATGTGTAGAAAAAAGCACATATGCAAATTGAATTAATTCTCTAAGTTTATCATTTAAAATTCATGATTTCATAAATTCATGCTTATTCATGAAAATGTACATATTTAAACACTTATATAAACCCTTTTTTATTAAACCTTAGATTGTGATGCACATATACATACATACCTTAATGTGTAAGATTTTCAAATGATACACATAAATTAAATCTAATATTTTTTTATAGATAAAAGCATATCATTTATAAATTGATCATTATAGTGAAGTGATATGTTGGATAGATGCCATGAGAAAATTTTAACTATAGTCCTTGGTCTTAAGATACCTTTCTAATGATCTTAATATTATTTAAATTTGATCCAAATTTAGGATTTAATGAAAATCCTAAAGCTACATTAAGAGAATTAAAAGTTATAAAAATTCATCCATAGAATCAACCTAAGATTATGGTGTACGAGAAGAATAAATCTCACTTAAAGTGGATCCTATGATTTTCTAACACTCTTTAAAACTCTAAGTTTAATTTCAACCAATATTAAATTCATAATAAAATCTATACTTGAATTGATAATCATGTAAAGTGTAATCACCCCCTTTGGTTAATAAATTAAATCTCCGATCACTTAGTGCAATCAAACATTAAAACTTTCCTTTGTATCACCACACTCATCCTTGCACACTCTAGATTGAAAGGTCATTGACCTTAAGATTAAGTTAAGATGGTGCTATGTTGTGGATTGATATTTTATTTTGTGATGTAATATTTTAGATTGAATGTTAAGGTGTATATTTGTAGATCGGATGTTAGGAAATATTAGACTAACAATATTTTTTGCAGTGGATTATGCTTAATAAATAAAGTGGTTATTATAATAAAATTAAATTAAATGTTCTTGCTGTACAAGTGCTACTTGTCCCTTTAGCATAGCTCATTAGGATAGATGGGCTTGGTAGCCGACAGGTGGTAAGCCTTAATGTATGAAATTATATACTTATTTTGATGTGTATGTGTTCCTTTAGCTAACTTTTATTTTGTAGGTGTAGCTAGTTTATTTTTAAAATTTTTAAATGCAATTTTTATAATAGATTTAGAATTCGAGCCATGGGGTTTAGGATGTGCTAAGGCTAAAAGATATAGACCTAAGAGGTTTTGTGATGTCTAGAAGATTCAAGGTCATGAAGATAAATAAAGATCCCATGACTTACTCTTATTTCATGTAATTTTAATCCAAGTTGAATGAGGATTGATTTCCGCCACCTACTTTTTTTTCCTTTTTTTTTGTTAGGGTGTATAATGATACCTAGCCTCATTAGTTACATTATTTTAATATGAAATATTTGGTGTGTTTATTCAGTATGTGCATTAGAACTACATGATTTTTCTAGGTTCTTTTAAATGTGATGATTATTGTATGGCCTAAATTTTGGTAGACTCTTTAGGATTTAAATTTCCATCCCAATTTAAAATTAACTTGTATTAAAATTAATAACTCATAGCTTTACCATAAAGCCTAAAAGTTGATCAACTAAAAGATTTAGAAATCATTGGTCTATGATGAATGTATAACAATCATGCATGCATGTTGCTTTATTTCTTTCAATATATGGGATCTTTACGCATTGCACAATAAGGGAGAGTGCAGGACCTTTGATTGCAACCTCCTTGAGTGAAGAAGACCCTTCTTATTGATTGGGCTTATAACCTAATTTTATCATGCATATAAGTATACTTTTTTACTCATGCCTGAGTCAAATTGATGAGTCAAAATGAATAAGAATATGTAATTTTTATTGCATTAGTCTATGACATAATTTTATACCCGTCATAATCTACACTCTTAAAAGCGTGTTTAAGATCTTAGATTCTTTTAAATAAATAACTATCAAGCTATCTTGTATTGACATATTACTTGACCATATAGTTTTAAAGCATATGAGGTGTTAACTAGCTGCCACTCCAAGTAATTATAAGTCTAGAAGAGTCAGAATAAGTTCATATCCTTTGGTAAGGGTGGGTCATCATATCACATTTCTTCAGTATAATTAAGTTAACATTCTAGCTTATGTGGAAGAGATATTAGATATAAGATCCAATGTAACCTATTCCCATTAACTATAGGTGTAAATCCTCAATGGTGTTTTAATTTGAAGTCGTAAGGATACTATGTGATCTTAGGAGGTACTTATTGAAGTGGTCAGGTGCAATAATAAGGTATGATGCACTATCTCAAAAGATAAAAATATCATCTTACAATGGACTCAATCACCTAAAAGGACTCCTAAGCTAGATGATTTACATATTGTTGACCTCATTTTTAGGATGAGCTCTCAACCCCTCCATCTTAGACATTAGACTCCTCTTAGACACTAAGAGTCTCCTTAGTCTTAAGACACTTCTAGTGATTAGGTGGACACTCAACCTAACCCTAGAGACTTAGAAGAGTTAGCTATAAGAATAGGTAATGCTTTAAGGGTGCCAGGAAAATTTTCTTACCCTATAGCTTGAACCAAATTCCTCATTTCCTCCCTTCAAGCCAAACTCATATCAACTTCAACTCTAACTGAAACCTTGAACCAATTCAATGGGTTTTCTCAAAACTTAAATCAATTTCAACTTAATTGATTTTCTCAAACTCAAATCAATTCCAAATGATTGAAGCTTATGATTAAAATTCCAAATTCCAAAAATATTTTCTAAGTCCCTTTGATTCTACCTTATGGTAGCTCAAATCTAGTTCAAATCAATTCAAATTCAAGAAATTTTCTTACAAACCATTTGTATTCTCATTTATATTCACATATATAAATGAAATATAAATTCAAATCAATCAAACCAAATTCAAAATTCAAATCCAAACCAAAAATCTTTCCTAAGTCACTTTGATTCTATCTTATGGACTTAGCCTAAATCAAATCTAAATCAATTCAAATTCAAGGAATTTTCTCATAACTATTTATATTCTCATTTTTATTCACAAATATAAATGAAATATAAATTCAAATATCCAAAAATAAATTCAAAAATCAAACTCAAATTCAATCAAAATTCAACCTAAGCCTTTCAAGTCAAATTCTTGAACTTAGCCAAATCGATTCAAATCAAGCCAAACTCTTGATTTTCCTTCATAATTCAATCAATCCTTCAATCATGAATCCAAATATAAACATAAACTTCAATCACTAAACCAAAACTAAATTCAAAAAATCAAACCCAAGTCAAACTCATGTTCACCCTTTGAACTTAAAATTGTCAAATGAATCAAAACCCATTTGATTTCAAATCTCTTGCAAATGGATTTATATTTCAATCATAAGTCCATATGTGAGTTCAATCAAACTCAAATCAAGCTTTGACCAAGCCATTTGACCCACTTAGGCTCACTTGACCCAAAGTGACCTAAAGTTCCCCTTATAAGCTAAATTTTAATCCTAACCAAATTGGATTAAATTAAGCCCATCTAAGCCTCACATTATGAGCAATAATCATCATGAGATGATCAATCACTCAAATTGGGTCAAACCAAGTCAAACCTAAGGGTTGACCAAGTTAACACTTAGCTAAAATAAAACCTAAACTAGACAAAATCCACCATAAGCCAAATTGATTGAAACCATTGATCAAAACTAATTCATGATCAATGTTTGAACTTGACAAAGTCATCATTTTAGCCTAACCTAGCCCAATTGGCGAGTTGACCCAAGTTGACCTAATTTGACCTAAAAAGTCAAAATATGTCAAAACTTGATCTAAGGCAAATTGATTGAAATTAATGGGTCAAGTTCATTCCAAATCACTTGTTGAACTTGACCAAAGCCAATTACCCAACCCACCCTAATTGAACCAACTTGACCTAAAAGGTCAAATTGAGCCAAATCTAAATATAAACCAAATTGATTAAAACAAAGATACAATCCATTTCAAATGACAACTATACCTAAACCAACCCATGACCTAACCAAAATAGGTTAAATGGGTCAAATTGGTCAACTTGACCCATTTGACCTAAATGAAATCAAATGAACCAAAATAAAATCTAAACCAAATTGAACCAAACCAAAGTTTCAAAATATTTCAAATGGTCATATGAACTTGACCCAACCTTTGGTTTGACCCAATTTGACCAATTGGTCAACTTGACCCAAGTTGACCCATTTTGACCTAAATGGGTTAACATGAGTCAAATCATATCAAATCAACTCCAAATTCATTGAAACTTGGCCCAACCCATTTTTTAATCATACCAGACATATGCAAACTGAAATCCAAGCCAAATGACCATTTTACCCCTAGGCCATAGGGTAACCTAAAATCAAAACCACTTGAAATTTGGTCAATTCCTTTTCATGGACACTTAACACCCTCTTAGTGGACCAAATGGTCACTAATGGACATGGTGCACATGTCCCAATGGGTTTGGGTCAGCCCAACCCAACCTAAGGCTAAAACCAACCACCCCTTTAGGAATTGAGCACATGGGATCCCTCCTCCACTCAATTAAAGCACATGGGAGCTTCAGTACTCCACTCCACACTCAAAACCAAACCATGTGCAAGTCCTAACAGCCTAACCAACCCATTGAATAGGGTGTATTGGATCAAAATGATAAAAGAGCTTGCAGTCATCCGATTCACCTCAAGGGTGATATATTCCCCCTAATTACACTTGAATTGATAACTCACATATTCGATTGAGTAAGAGGATGCTAGAGGAAGCAATTGCAAGTCTCTCCAAGCTCCCCTATGCTAATTCGATTTCCCATTCTCGGTTTCTCCAAAACCAAAAATATGGGAGGTAACAAGATTTTCCAATTGATCTAATACTTAAAATCAAGATAATTCCTCTTGCAAGCTTCATTAGAGGACTCAATCAAACTTTCAGCAAGCTCGAGGCAAGGGAAGTGGGACTTGATCAAGGTGTGGATTTGAAGGTGAGCTTGGTCTATAGGGAGAACTACTCAATCCCAAGGCATAAAACTTTCAACAGGGCTTCATCTCCACTAGACAAAGCTACCTCAATGAACTTGAGAACTGGTGATAGCCTCCGACGAGGTATGAATCAAAACCAAGCCTAAACTAGAGAGTGTGTGGTCTTTTATGAAAGGAATTTTTACCTCAAGTAAAATTGGCCGTTGGATGTCCTCTCCCTTGCATGATGATGGTGTGGGTTGAATTTGAGCTCAATCCGAGCTCAATCGAGCTCGATATTGCCCTAGAAGATGGATGGTAGCCATCTCCCTCAGGCGAGCTCAGGGGAGGATCATGGCTTGTCCATCTGTGCGTTTTGGATGGATGGCCATGATCAACACACGTAGGATCCTTTGATTTTTCTTATTAATACTGCGGGCTTGATCTCAGCCATCAGATCTTTGATCGAATTGATAAGGAGAAAGTGCGTAGCGTCTCCCATCGGGCCACATGGAAAGCGTGCACCACATCAGCCTCCACGTGACGCCGACGGGATTAGCCATAAAATTAAGGGATTAATTACTTAATGATCCTGGAAACTTCAAAATATCATAACTAAATATAGAAAAATAAAAAAAATAAAAAATAAAAAGCATTGGAAAGATAATTCAAAGAGGAATAATCTGTAATTAATTTCAATTGATTTTGAATAGTCATATTTTCTAAATTAGGGTTTTATTGGGAATGTAATTATATTTATTACTCTTTAATCATTTCACTGATTAATCTTAAACTTCTCATGTGCATTTAAGGGGATGACTTCTGCCTCCCTAAGTTTCTTGGGATTTATTGATGGGTTAATTAGGGAGATCAATTAATGAACCCTTAATTACTCTCTTTATGTAATCAAGGGTAATTAAGCATATGAATAGTAATTTAATCCCTCTATTAAGTTAATTAAGCCTTGCTTAAGTAGGGAAGAGGTTTATGGAATGGATTTGGGAATTTTTTCTAAGCCATTCCTTAAACCCCTTTCCTTCCTTAATTTAAACTTAATTAAGGGTTAATCCCTAATCACTTGCTTAATTAACTTGGTAAATTTATCAAATCATTCCAGAACTTAACCAATCCATCTTGGGTAGGTGTTCAATAACCTAAGTAGCTTAAGAAAATCAAAATCCAACCCACATGTGTGGGAAGGGCTATGAAAGTACTTAAATTAAACCTTTAGCTTAATTAATCACTAATTGAGCCAATTGCGCTCTTTCTTTCCTAGGTGCATTGCTGATTTAAATTCCTTGTGTGATTTATGTCAAATCATTGGCTCATAATTATGTGATTAAATATGTTAAGGTGGTGTAGGTAAGGGTAATTAATACATTTAATTCACACCTTAACCTAACCAAAATATAAAATTGATCTAACCATATTAAACAAAAAATAATATACACATGGGGAATGGGTTAGACCAGCAAAACCTTCTCACATTTCTCAAATTAAAATCAAATTAAAACAAAATCAAACTTTCCTTAAATCAAATTTGATTTACTTTAAATAATCTTATTCATAGATTATCTTTAGGAATTAATTAGGGTGAATGAATTTATGCTTTCATCATTTTATTCTTTCTTAGCATGCTAAATGTGTATGTTATATGAAATTCATGCATTCATGCCTTTTAAAATTCAAATTAAAAAGGAAATATTTCCTTTATGTCAAATTGCATATTTTGGATGAAGTAAAAATATGAATGGCTATTATCACTATTAAATCCAAAATTATTTTGAAAACCTATAAATCAAACATCAAAACTGAAAAGTATGCTACTTATAATTATTTATAAGCTTGCATGTGAATAAAATATAAAGATGTGCATAGTGTGGCTTTCCTTCTCTTTTCTTTTAGCATAGTTTTGAATAGGCTTTGGCAAAGTGTATAGTTCATTTGAAAAGAACACAACACTTGTTTAAATCCTTGCCTATTCATTCCTATGTTATTACTTAAGAAGGACATCCACACTTATATATGCAAATTGTATAAACAAATCAAACAAACAAACAAACATAAACTTTTGCATCTTTCTTTTTCATTCATTTCTTTTGTACATACATGTGTATTTAAGAAAAGTGGTATATTAGTTTGGACAATCTTGGGGTTGTGAGGCTTTATGTATCCCTAAGTAGGTCTTGTACCTTACACCCCTAGTGCTAACAATGGATACTCACTTATGCCTTTCATACATATAAATGTGCATGTGAAAAAAAATGGATAAAAGAATCCCTCTTTTTCTACTTAACAAAATCATGCATCATAAAAACATCCAAATATCTTAAAGACATTCTCTTAGCATTCATCATTAAGGTGTGCTAAAAATTATCATTTGCATGTATAGATATGCTTAGGAATCATCCATATGCATGTTATATATGTTAAAGAAATAATATGTTGTGTGTTTTGTGATAATAATTCACTTTACTTAATCTTAAAATGTCTTTTTTCTTTGAATAGGTTTATTTAGAGTTGTTCTAAACTTAAGATTAATTAAAACACATTAAAACATTCACTAAACAAAATCAAACATGAATCTATTTTAGAAATTACTTAAGGTAGGGAAGGAAAGAGAAGTTCTCTTCTCCTTTCCCTCTCTTTACAACTTAGTAATTAATTGTAGGTTCATTCAAACCTAAATAAATCATCATAAAATAAATTAAATCAAAACTAACTTAAATGAAACCACCTCTAAGTTGAACATTTTCATACTTAGAAAATCTAAACCTTAAAGCCATAACTAAGCATACCACATAAACCTTTAAAGCACACATTAAGCTAAGTCACCATTTTAGCTTTAGGTTGCAGATGCATGGTTTGATGTTTGCTTTTATTTTTGTGATGTAATGTTTTATGATGTTAGGTGTATGTGCTTAGATGAAATGGTAGGATGATTGAGTCTAATCATTATCTTCTGTAGAGTATTGTGCTTAAGGGGTGTTGTAATAAAAAATATAAATGCTTTTGCTTTGCAGGTGCTTATACGCCTAAGCATAATCTAATAGGCCAGGTGGACTTAGCTACCCATGTGTGAGGTGCTAAGTCCAATATATGTATATACATGCTTGGGATTGTCTGGTTTGTTTAGCTAATCTCTATTTTGCAGGTGTTAATTAGATTTCCTTTTTCCCATTTACATGTAACTTTGCAATTAGGATTTTGGAATGATTGTTATGGGGGATTAGGATGAACATTGGTCATAAGATCTCATCTTATGTACCATGTGAAGCCTTTGGAGCATCCACATTCCAACCATTCAAAACAAGGAACCAAAAGAAGGAACAAGAAACAAGAAAGAGGAAATGAAGAATGAAGGCCCCCATAATATAAATTTCCTTGCTTAATTAAAATTAATTCATTTGTAATCCGAGTTGTGTAAGGGTAGAGCTCAGCTACCCAATTGTTTTTTGGTTTATGCGGTGGTGCCTGACCACAAATGGCCTTTTATTCTCTAATGTTAGCTTTATAAAATATTTGATATTTTGTTTAGCTTTTGCATTAGAAATAACATGTTTTCCTAGTTTCTTATTTGATTTGATGTGTGACATGGATGACGATTAGGCTCTTAGGAGAAAAATAAATTTTTACCAAATTAAACAACTCAAAATTAAAAAGTAAACAACTCATAACCTCACTTAAAGCTTAGGCTAAAAATCAAGAAAAAAGAATTAGCAAACCCTTAGATGGATGTTGTCTTTTCTTTTCTGACATCATGCATAAAAACATATTATTTCACTCTTGATTTGAAGGGCTTCCACCCATGCCAGAGAATTTAGCTTGACCTTTGAGAGCCATGGTAGAAACACACCTCCCATCTTACTGATTTTGGCCCATAATCTAATTTCTCATGCATTAGCATAAAAATCCTAAAGCCTATGTCAAATTGATTGTCCAAAATGAAAATAAAATATATGAAAAATTTGCATTAGATTCAAGTCATAAAATCATGCACTACATGATCTAGTCTCTTAGGAGGTGTTTAAGGACTCTGTCTCTTTCTAAATAAATAACAAGCTTGCTATCTTGCATAAACATATGACTTGCCTACATGAATTTAAAATCATAGGAGAGTTAGTTGGCACCCCAGCTGTAAGTCCAAGCGTTGTGGTTTATCCTCCCTTATGGAGGTAAACCAAATAGCCATTTTCACCTTAGATTTAGGTCGTGCTTTTGGCCCTCACCAAAGCTCCCTAGATTTAGGTTTATTGCTTCCCTTCTTACGCATAAACCTCACCTCTTAAGTATTTTTGGGACCTTGTATCATGGAATTATAAGCCCTATCATTCTAATAAAAATTCAACTCAAATAAATTAATTCAATTTCAAAATGTAAAGCCCAACCATATAGTTTGATGCTTAGGTTTTATAGTATCAAAGCACCCCTATTTATTCTTTTCATTTGATAAGAACTCCTCTGATCAATCCCAGATTTCTAAAATAAACCAATCGATTGATAGTCCTACCTTTGAAATCTTTGGAGATAAGATCATTTACCTTAATCGAGAGTATTCTAAGGAATCTCATTTCTTAAGATGTAATTAACTATGGGGCTTGCCATAGGGAACTTAATGAACCCTTTAAAATAAATCTTTACTTTTCCATGTAAAGTAGAGAAGAATCTGGTACATAGAAGACTATAGAGAGTCCTTATTGTGATTAGGTCCATTGGTGGTGACTTCTATCTTTAAGATAGTACACCTCTCTCATCATACCATCACCCTAATAAGAACATATTCTCACGTGGTGTCCCAAAAAAGGTATATATTTCTATTTTCATTTCCTCTTTTCAAGGGGATATGAACAGAATAAATTTTCACCACGATTTTTCTAGTGACTCAGGGATTTCCTCTCCATCTTTGGTAAATGATCATTGTCCAAGTATCGATAGTGGGTTTGTACTTTGTATGAATCCAAGACTATCTTTCTTTCTTGGCACTTAGCTTATTTCATCCTTAAGTTAAGCTAGCCAACATCTTTAGGTTTTAGGACCTCACTGTTGGTCTTAAAACCCTCAAGTTCCCCAATGGGTGAAAAAAAAAATTTAAAAAAAAGAAATGATTAAAGACTTCCTCCTTACCATTTTATGGTAAGGAAAGGTTCATTCTAAAATAAAGAAAAATAAATCCTTTATAAAAGTCTCAATTTCAAAAGCACTTTTCAAAATACATAATAAATTATTTGCACTACATCTAATAATTTTTATGATTGTTACATGTAGAAACATTTTAAAAATAAAACCAACAATAATAACTTCGAAAACCATAAATGAACTTGTTCACTCAATTCATTTTAATGAAGACCTCATTTTCAAAAATAGAATTCCAATGATCATAAACTTTCAAAAAGCAAAAAATTTGAAGATGGGCCTTTCCATTCAATACATCCAAATGTGTTGGATGGCTGTTACATCTTAAAGCCAAAATCAACTTTGAAATTCCATTACATTCCACATGTGTTAAGTTGGAATTTCACTCTTTCAAAAGCATGAAAACCTCTCATTCAATACATATTTTGAATGGAGGTTTCATTTTCAATCAAAATCAAAAAATAAACTCAAAAGCACATATGAAATCTCATTCAAGATACCCACATCTATTGAATGGAGTCTTCATTTCCAATCAAAATCAAAAATAAACTTTCAAAATGCACATATGAACATCTCCATTCAATATACCCAAATTTATTGAATGAAAATTTCATTTCCAAATAAAATGACATTATTTTGAAATGCCACCTAACATATTCCATATATGATTAGGTTGGAATTTCCTCTTTCAAAAAGCAATAATCACATATGAAAATAAATCTTTGAAAAAATCAACAAAACACAAAATTTTTTAGAACACATTTGAAACTTCATTCTATCATACCAAATTTACTAAAATGAAGTCTCCATTTTCAAAAAAACAAAATTTTCAAAAAACATTTGGAACTTCATTCAGCATACCACATTTGCTAAAATGAAGTCTCCATTTTCAAAACAAAATCTTTCAAAACACATTTAGAACTTCATTCTAGCATACCCCATTTGCTAACGTGAAGTCTCCCTTTTCAAAACACAAAATTTGAAACACATTTTTGGAATTTCACTTAACATACTCAAACTTGCTAAGTGAAATCCATTTCACAAAAAATCAAAATACATTGGAACTTCATTTTGGCATACCACATTTGCTAAAGTGAAGTCTCCATTTTCAAAACAAAATCTAAAACAAAAAGAAACACTTTAGGATTTCCTTAGCATACCCAAATTTGCTAAGGATCCTATTTTTAAAATAAAATATAAAACAAAAAGAAACACTTTAAGATTTCCTTAGCATACCCAAATTTGCTAAGGATCCTATTTTTCAAAAAATCAAAAAATCAAAAGAAACACATTAGGATTTTCTTTGCATACTTAAATTTGCTAGGAATCCTATTTTCAAAAATTTTTAAAAATAAAACACACTTAGATTCCTCATTTAGCATACCCAAATTTGCTTAATGATAATTCCATTTTCAAATCACAAATGATTCACAAAATAAAGAAAATAAAGAAAAAGAAGAAATTATTTTCAAACACCTCACTTAGCATACCCAAATTTTCTATGTGAGTAGATTCCAAAAATCTCAAATAAAAATCAAAATTCAAATATGAACCTAATGGAAGCATCTCTCAAAAAAAATATTTGAACCTATTTTTGACATACCAAAAATTGTTGAAAATGGATTCTAAGTTCAAAAATTCCTCTTTCTAATCAATCTCAAAATCTCTTCTAAATCATTTGAGCCCCACTTAATATTTTCAAGATGTTGAGTATGGGTTTGAATTCTAAATTAAATTCAAAACAATCAAGAAAATGATTCAAGTTTTTTCATTGTACTCAATTTTAGTCAATTTTCGCATTAGATATGATTCAATGGTAAAGTATGTGTTCACTTTCCCCATGGGATGGACTTGATCGCCTCCCTCATCTAACTATGCCCACCTTATCCACTTTGTGAGGTCAGGGGCGATTACATGTGAGGGCACTCTCATGACTTTAGTAGGAGCATGATGACCGCAGTTGGTCATCGTCGACATGCCATTTGAGATATCCCTCACAAGAGGAAGGTGGGCGCCCATCAAGTGATGTGCCAGCTGTGCATGCCTTGTTCCCCATGCGTCCGAGGGCTAGCACCACTCACTAGCACCCTCAAGGCTCCTCGATCCTGGATTGTCTCCCCACTTTTGATTGGGTCTAGCTCTTACTCTCGCCCTACCAACCCAAAGAAGAATAAGAACCACATGATAAGCGATACACACTCAGATGGGGAGAGCAGCTCATGGTTGGAGGAGCCACTGGTATTCTCTCATAGAGAACATTTTCATTCTGATGAGAGGATGTCGGAGGATTGCTTCACCTCCACCATTTATAGGTCCTATGAGAGGAGGAGGTCATGCTTCCGATAATTTCTACAAGTTGGTGAGCCTCTGTGATGTCAGTCGGGGCTTAGTTTGATTTGAGATCTATTCCCCCAGGGGAAGCATATTAAATAGGAGAGGGCGGAGGCTTACAGTTCATTTCAGAGAGATGTAGTAGTAGGTGTCACCGCCACTCTCATCGACTTTCTCTGACTCCCCGCATCGATCACAAATAACATCTTGATGACCACCCATCATAGAGGACTCTAGAGAGAGAGGTGGTGCCTCCACCACACCGCTATCCCCATCCACCATCTCACCAGTTCCAGATCTACCATTCCGCAAAGGCCATGAAAGGCCACATCCGGGAGAAGAGGACCCCATTGGTGATCCACCAAGGATCCCATCCATCTACAACCTACGGGAGGTCGAGCTCGACCTTCCACCCCCCATGGTGAGAAGGAATGGCGACCTCAAGTATCATAGTCATCTATCACCGCCACCACAACATAGATGGAGATATGGTTTAGGGAGAAGGTGACAGTTGCACCATGATGATGGTCCTCCTAGAGTGACACACCATAATTAGTGACATAGAGCATATTTCTTCTAGAGTATAGCCTCCTGTGGTTAACTCCGCAAAGAGGGAGGTCGCCTCTCAAGCATATGATAGTGATCCCACCACTGTAAGCCAAAGTCATTTGTGCTAGTTCAAATGGATCATTCTCTAGATGATATAGTAGCATTATCTCATGGAGAAGAAAGAGATCTGGATATGAATGGTCTAATGAGGGGAAGATCTTTGATCCCAATGATGATTTATTAGGAGATTAGGGGGGGTTTGCATGGTGATACGTGGATCCCTCCAGAGAGTAGACTATGGAAGGTTGAGGTCAAGGAAGACACACCTACCACCCAACACCTCCTTCAGATAAAGAAAGGATGAAAAATAGATAGATGGAGAAGAGGCTCAAAGATCTGCTAGAATTCTTAGCACTTCAAAACCAAGCTCGTCATCCTACTATAAGACTAGTCGAGTTGGTGCATGTCTGGATCCACCAAGACTTTACCTAAAGAGGGCAAACATACATGTATAGAAGGATAGTACCTCCATACTGGAAAAAGACATCAAATCTATGGTTGAGCAACAATTGAAAGAAGCATTGGCTCAAGCCCGAGGGGGATCATCAATTACAAAGGGTGGACCCTACCTAGAGGAATTTGATGCCATCCAATATCTTGAGAGTTTCATGCCACCTTCTTTCAAGAGTTTTGATGGTAGTGAACCCAGGCAAGACATTGCACATTTCGTGAGCTAGTTGCAAGTGGTAGTGATGCTTTACTCTTCCATCTCTTAGTCAGTAGCTTAGCTGGGATAGCATTTGATTAGTACGCTAAACTTCTTAATAGTTCAGTGAACGCTTTTGTTGAGTTGGAGCAACTCTTTATCAAGAGGTTTGGAGCTAAAGGGTGACTTAGATCTGTGGCTCAATAACCTAGTGAGTCCCTCATTGATTACATTCTCGATGTAATTTGAGTATGAAATGTGAACCACTAACAAATAATGCCATCGAGATTCTTAAGAATATCCATGGCCCGTCTTCATGCTCAAAGGTTTCACCATCAAAACTTTGAGAAATTAATCAACAAGGGCTAGTTTACAAGGAAAAGCCAAATTTCACCAATCAACAAAGTAGGTAATGAGAAGAAGCTGAGTAGTGATAAGAGAAGTGGGAAACACCGCTAGAGTAGTTTGAGACCCGTTCCACATCCATCACTTCCACCTCCTCTACCACCATCGAGTACTACCGCCAAAGCCTCCATTCTACACCACCTCCTCCTCAACCACATCATCAGCAGCAATGGTACATACCCGCCAGTAGCTATGGTCCACCTACTCTTTGGATAAACTTAATAAGCCTTATTCATTTAAGAGGGAGGTAATCAAAAAAGATCTTTAAGAATCTCTTAAAGAAGCTTGATTTTAGCTACCAACCTGGAAGAGGGAAGTGGGCAAAAGCAATGATCCTAACTTTCCCCTACCACCATATGCTAGGTCATGTTTTGGAAGATTGTTTACATTTAAGGACTAGCTTGAACATAGCTTCAAGATCGTTCTATAGTCATCCCAAGGAATACCTTGGAACAACCATCCTTATTAGGTAATCCTTGGGGATACTATGATCCTTCCAAAACTAAAGAAGGTTGGGATATCTCCTTATCCAAACCTCTAAGAAAATTATCTCAAAAATCAAGAAACTTTCCTTGCAAGTGCTTGAGCTAGCTCAAACCTCCAACATCAAGGAAGGTTTGCAAGTTTCCAGAGCCAACTCAAGGAAAGGGGAGTTCAAGATGCCCTGCTAGCCCAAGATAGCCAAGTAGGCAACCATCGACCCTCCACACCCTCAGAGCTACAACATCAAGACCTCCTACTTTAGCTCTTCTTCTTCTAGTACATCTTGTATCGATGAGGGCATCAAATCCTCACCCCTCTTACTTTACTTGATTTCTACTTTGTACCTCCTATCAAATCCAAAAAATTGAAGAATAAAGCTAGCTTGAATTATATCTGTATCACTTCTGATGGGTTATCTAAATCTATTCCTAATGATAACTCTTTAAGTCTAAACAACAACTATAACAATTCTGATCCTCTCTTTTGATTCAGAGTTGGATTTTCCTACTCAATACTGGGTTCACCTCTTGAGATAGACTTGGAATCATCTAATTTTGAGGGTCCCATAGGAGAAGTAGGTGAGCTCGTGTGGTAGAATCTTCCATTACCGCCACAAGAGATCACCAAGTCAACCTCATAGTGGCAAGGTTCTACCTCCTAGGCACACTCAAGATAGAGGGAAACAAGTCATTGGTTAGATCAAGAAGCCCTCCACAAGATGCTCCACCCGATATGCTGGAGGAGGTGGACTACATGTCCTCTCTCACCTAAGAAAGTTGCCATCTAAGCTAAGCATATATGATGCCCTTATCTTATCCAAAGAGATGAGGAATCACTAATCAAGGCTCTTCTTGATCTAAAAGATATGCTTAGCTCACCGCTGGTGAGAGCACATTACAAAAAAGAAGCTGGGATCACTTTCATGATGAAGACCTTCTTTGGGGACATGGAGCACAACCCTCTCTACATTATAGTGACATGGGCATGATTTTGCAGAGTTCGTGATCTAGTGTATCCTGAACATTATTAGTCTAAAGACTTTTACCTACTTGAGGATCAACATCTCCACACTCCGAGGAGATCAGATGATGTTGAGAGGATTCAATGAACAAGGCGAGAGGGCTTTATGTTCCATAGTGTTACCTTTGGAGATAGGTGACTGGAAGACTGAAGCTAAGTTTTACATTGATTCAATACTTCATTCACCTTGCTCGAGGCCTTGGATACATCAAACAAGATGATTCCATCCTCCTCCAGTGCATCAAGTTTAGGAAGGATGGGATTGAGTACCGTGTCAAAGGAGATGAAAAAATATTTTTAGTAGAGAGGTTGAGATATATGAGGATGCGACCTACTATCTTCCTCAAAACACCTTTTCTCATGAACTTGGACAAAATTCAAATTCAAAAGAAAAAGAAAATGAAGAAAAAGAAAAAGTAAAAGAAAAAGAAAAGAAAAATGAAAATCCAAGTGAACAAGAAAGGAAATTGAAGAAGAAATAGAGCCGCATATCACATTCCACCCATAGTTCATTCCATCATATGGACATGTGGATGACTCAACCTCCACCAAAGTGAGGCAGAGGTAGTCAAGAGGCATAGTGGTGGAAGACCCTAGTTGGCCATCACCAACAGGGTTATGTTGTTCATAGAGTACCCCTACTATTCACATGGACTTGGAATCCAAAGGATGAGTCTAATGTGATTAGCATACCAACCAACCCCTCTCGGTTTCATTGGAGGTGACACTCAGGAACATGATGAAGATCGCCTCCGGCCAAAGTAAGAAAGTATTCAATCAAATTTATGTGAAACTATCAGCGTTAGAACCTTAGCTCTAACTCACTTTCATCTCAAAAGTTGAAGGTTTAGTAGTAAGGAAGCCCTAAGTCTTTCATTGATGTGAAACTGATTAGATTTATTTTTGGGATCATCCTCCTCAAGTCCTAAAGTTGATGTAGAACTTGAGGATAATTTATACAAAGAATTAATGGAATTACCTTTGATTGGTACTACCTTGTGTTCAATCTTGCAAAGAAGGTTTGATTCCTTATCATGGTTTAAGCACATGTCAAAAGTACTTCAAAAGCTATGGAACAATAGGTGGAAGCACATCAAGATGACTAGGATTCTGACAAAGGGTCCATGATGATGATTACCGCTAGTTGTTACCAATCATTTGAGTCGATAGGTTCTTTCCAACCATACCAACTCTTATGAGAATGTGTGTTTAGAAACTTCGTGATGATCCAGATGATCTCCAAAT
This sequence comes from Cymbidium sinense, assembly GCA_021442155.1. Taxonomy (NCBI): domain Eukaryota; kingdom Viridiplantae; phylum Streptophyta; class Magnoliopsida; order Asparagales; family Orchidaceae; genus Cymbidium; species Cymbidium sinense. The sequence goes on along the minus strand of CM038224.1, from coordinate 68,247,204 downwards.
CAAAGATGCACCTCCAAAATTTGAAGAGGAGATCCATTCATCAATAAGCTTAAAGAAATCAACCTCGATAGAAGAAAATCCATGCCCAACATACACGCTTGTTGAATGAAGAAGAAACCAATGACTTAGTTAGGCTAATTGAGTTTAAGGACTTTTGCATGGAGTTATGAAGAAATGAATTATCTCTAACATAGTAATCCACAACTAGCAAAGATCCTAGCTAACCCCATCAAGCAAGCTCCTGCATGGGATTAGAAATTGAACAACGGTCATTTTGAAGTCAAGAAATTGATGCGATTTCATGGAAGAAAAATATCCCTACCGGTTAGCCGCTGTCATAGAAGAAGAATGGCCAAATTCATATATGATTTTAGGACTTAAATAAGGCATGTCCTAAGGATGAGTTTCCTCTTCCTATACCGTAATGGTGGACATCCTCATCTCATGCAATTTTCTCTTCATGGATGGGTCATCTTATAACAAATCAAGATGGCCCCGAAGATGAAAGAAACACTTTTTGAACCCCTATCGTAATCTATTATTATAGGTCATGCCTTTGGCCTTAAAATGCCGGTGCTACATACCAACGCCATGACTCAAATGAACTCATCCATCATCGTTGAGTGCTATTGATGATCTAGTAGTCAAGAGCAAAGAAAAGGAAGACCATCTCTTTGACTTGAGAGTAGTTTTCAAATAGTTAAGATAATATAACCTCAAAATGAATCCCCTGAAGTGTGCATTCAGAGTAGCTTCTAGGAAATTCCTTAATTTTATTGTTTGAAACTGGGGAATAGAAATAGATCTAGAAAATATTAAAGCTATCTTAGAAATGCCACTTAAAAGTTTAACTCAACTCGATCTTCCAAGGATGGCATATATAAGATGCTTTATCCAACCTATGGAGATGCAAGCCATTCTCAGCACTTGTCAAAAGGATGCCAAGTTCAAGTGAATGTCAAGATGCCTTTGAAGATATCAAGCAAGATTTGGTGGTGCCGCTCTATCCCACAGCCACTCATCCTCTACACCCGCATTGGATGACTCTCTTGTTGCCAATGATGAAGGGAAGGAGAGTGCTCTCTACTACCTTACCATCGCGATTCTGAACTATCCACCTATTGAGAAACATTGCCTAGCTTTGATCTTTGCATCTCGCTGAAGCTACACTATATGCTTTCTCATAAGGTGAACTTGATTTAAAAACCAATCCATTGCAATATCTCATGACACGCCAATGCTATCGATGTTGGAATGATGGTCCATGATTCTCTCACAGATATCACATTCCTTCCATGGTAAAAAAGGACAAGCACTAGATTTCTAGCAGACACCACCTCTGTTTCTCCAAGTGATGATCTCCGATGAACAAATCATGAACTTAGGGAGGTTGACAACCACCGATGGGAGATGTATTTTGATGGTGTAGCTTCTTTCATAAAGGGAAGCACCACGCTACTCTTTTCAAGAAAGGAAAGGGTAGAATAGTTCTCAACTCCTGATGATGTGATGAGATTCTCATACTATCTTCCAATCCCAACAATGAGTATGAGGCTTTGATTGTCGCCGAGTTAGCTATCAAAGTGTGTCAAGAGCATCAACATCTTTGGGATTCTCATCATCAATCGATTGTCGGGTCCTACAAGGTTCTCAAACCCAAGCTTCATCATTACCATGAGTATACCATGAAGTCTAAAATCCTCAAGTCACCATCTACAAGGTTCCCAAGTAAAGAATGCAAGTAGATGGTTTGGCCAAACTTGCCAAAAAATTGGCATGTCTAGAAGATGAGTCCATTCCAATAAGGGTCCAAAATTGACAAGTCCTATCCCTTATTGATGCTGAACTCAACAAGAGACTTTCTCTTGAAGGGGAGGTTGCTAATGCCTATATGGACAAAAAGTTGGATTAGAGACAACCATTCATAGACTATTTGACCGACAAACTATCTCAAGAAAACTCACAAGCCCATTAGGTGAAACAGAGCTCTCCTATGCTCGTTGATGGCACTGCACAATGGTCCTTTGATCAAATGTGGTTACATTATTTAGACAAAGCTTGGCATTAACGAGGTACATTTGTCTATATGGAGTGCATCAATCCGTCCAAGATGAAAGCAAAGATCAAGAGACTGGATATTACTACCTTCGATGATTACAACCGCATGTAGCTAGGAGATGCCATCGCTGTCGTACATGGTGTGGTCCTACATCAACCACCCAACATTCTACCCTACATTGGCCTCATGGCCATTTGAGTGTTGGGGTCACATTGTGGTCCTATCGATCCTCCTTCTTCCAAGGGTCATCGATTCATTCTACCCAGACTACTTTTCCAAGTGGAGGCAATCCCACTCAGAGGTCAACTCAAAGATGTGCTTAGAACCATATCATATAGGTTTGGGGTGCCTTGATGAATTATATCCATAATAAATGTTGCATTCAAAAGCACCAAGATCAATAAATTAGAAGACATGGTATAGATTGAGATACTCCACCATCTACTACCCCTGCAGAGAAATGGTTTAGCAAAAAAGAATTCAACAAAACTCTCATCCAAAATACTAAAGAAGACATTGATGACAAAGATAAGTGACAGCTTGGTTGAAGCCTTTTACCACACACGCATCAACTCCAACCCGCTTCACCCCATTTTCCTTAGTGTATCCAAGTGCTTCTACCTTTAGTTCAATTCACTAAGGATAGCATTGGCAAAGCAATATCACTACAGAAAGAATGCAAAGTTTTAGTTAAGAGCTCTCAAGGTTTAGAGGAGAGTCACCTACGGGTGTGCTAGAACCTCGAGTTGTACAAGGCCAAAATGATTCAAGCTCACAACAAACTGATCTGCCCTAGGTCTTTCCAAGTAGGAGAACTTGTGTTAGTCCTAAAGAGACTAATTGTTGCCCATCGAAAGATGGGAGGCATGTTTGAACCCACTTGGGAAGGCCCCTATGTCATAGAGAAGGCCTACCAAGGAGGATCTTATCACCAAAAAGGGGAACACCCGATGCTTCCAATTAATGGACTCTATTTGAAGAAATATTATCCATAAAATCATGTTTGGAAAATAATTATCAGCAAGTCAACAAAAAAAAATTCATTCCAATTAATCAAAATCTTCTCTTCATTCGAAGCGTTGTTTGCTCATCTTGCGAATCTGCCACGACATGTTTTAGGCTAGGAGTAAGAGAACCCAAGAGGCATCCTATCCTTTTTCACAACATAAACATAAGTTGCGCATGATTTCCCAGTGCTATTAGAATAGGTGTGAGAGAACTCAAGAGGCATCCTATTTTGACTAGTGCAACTAAGTTAAGTGTAAGAGAACCCAAGTGACATCCTTTCTTGGTGGAATTTTAGCTACCATCCATGGCACCATTTCATCAAACTCCCCAACGTGTTTAGAATAGGTGTAAGAGAACCTAAGAGGCATCCTATTCCTTTTAACACATGCACAAAAAACACATATATTTTGCCTTGGCTACTTTGATGTGGGAGCAAGCCCCTCACTCATTCATTAGCTAGGGTCTATGCTACCTCACTAGTATGTCACCCCTGGTCACTTATTTAGAAGATGTGAGTCCCATGCTTTCTTCTAACTTGACCATTGCAAAACAACACTTGTTAGTTTGGTAGACTTCAGCCACCAAGAAGCTACCTCGTGTTGATTTTCTTTAAGAAGATTTGGGTCCCCATGCTTTCTTCTTGAACTAACCATCATGATCTAACTAGGTCGAGTATATTTGAGGTTTAGGATAAGTCCCCTAGAGGCTCCTTTCCTCTTGACTACATTTGAGTTGATATAAGTCCTCCAAATGACATTCACTCAAGTCGCCTAGATTGATAACACCTGAGTCAAGATAGACTATCCCACAATCGCTATCTATAGAGGATGTCAGTCCCCGAGTTTTCTTCCTAGGCTAATTATTGCAAACCAAAGGGCACCTTAGGTTGGTTGATGTTCATTATGCTAACAACGTCTCACTCAATGGATACACTACTCTTAGCAGATGTGAGTCCCTGCAGTTTCTCCTTGAGTTGGCCATCGAATACCTCTTTGATATATGACTAGCCATTTCATCTTCTCCAAGGTTTTGGATCAAGCCCTTAGCAGCCCCTCTCCCTATGGTCACTCTATTTGGATCACATCCTTTGTGACCTTATTTTGACACTACCAGGGTTACTTTGGATTGGACAATCCCCCTTTCCTGGTAGCTACCCCTGTGGTTGGAGAATTTGTTCACCATGATGCAGATTCTCCTTGGTTCAAGAATCAGAGGGTCTAGGCTGATATAAGCTCCTTCTATGATCCCTCAGAAAACTACCGTGTCCATGATAAACAAACTAAACAAAAAAAAGCTTGTGGATTAGGAATTCAAGCCCCAAAGGGCCCCTTTTCCCAAGCAAGCATCTTATCTTTGGAGAGAACTCCCTATAGAATTGTCGACTACTTGAGTTGAGATAAGTCCCCGGGTCGACACTCTCCATAGTCACCCTTAGGTCAGGTTCAATTTGCTTTGCCACAAGCAGGTTACTTTGAAAGTCATTCTACTTTGGAAGATGTAAGACCATGACGCATTCTTTCTAGCATGACTCTCACAAAGATAGCCTAAGTCGGTTTGATCAAGGCAATCGATCACCCTAGTAGTTCTTTAGTAGAAGATGTGAGTCCCTTTTTCCCTAAATTAATCATTATAAATTGAAAGGCACTCCTCGATAGTTCTCCATCGGAAGCTACTCCCTTTGGTTTAGTAAATCAGAGAGCTATATAAGCTCCCTCTGATCCATCAAACCAATGAAATCCAAAAAATAAATAAACTAAAATAAAATTAATCTTGACTATCTTGAGCGATTTAAGTCCCCCCGACATTCACTCAATAGTGCCAAGTCGTCGATTTGTTGCCTTACCAACCAATCGCCTCTGGTTCCTTATTTTGAAGATATGAGTCCCGCTTTCTTAAACTTAACCATTAAACCGAACCCTTTGGTTGGATAGTCACTATGTGGTTGGTAGACTATTCCATTTGGATTGGTTGGTAAATTCTGATTGGTAAGTCTAAGGCCATGGCCCATGGCCATACTCAAGTACCCACAAAATGGGATCCATCAAAATAATTAAAAATAAAATTAATCTTGACTATCTTTGAGTTGATCTAAGTACCCTAGTGACATTCACTCAATAGATAGCCCTAGGTTGGGTTCAATCTATTTTGCAATAGATCACAACTGGACCCTACTTTGGAGGATGTAAGTCTACTATGCTTTCTTCCTAGTACAACTATTGCACATCGAAAGACATCCCTTTGGTTGGCTAGTCCTACTATATGTTTGGTAGACTACCCCTTTGGATTGGTAAATCTGAGTTAGTCTAGGTCTCCATGGCTCCTACTTAGTACGATCCATCGTAAACCAATAGGGTTCATCTCAAAAATCCAAAATCTAAAAATTGGAAACAAATTCAACCCTCCTCCCTCAATGGAGTAAAACAATAAATTAAACAAATCCAATCAATCTCCCTAAGCGGAGTCAAGACAAACAAAAGCAACAAACAGAACAAACAATCAAAACTAAACAACAAAACAAATCAAATCATTTTTCTCCCCGGTGAGACTCAAATCAAAATCAAACCTCTCATCCCTTGTGGATGATTTGAACCTATTTCCCTAGAGGAAGGTTCACATACTCTATCCCTGGTGGATTCCTATTTCACTCTCTTATGTCTGTGACATGAGTAGAGTCACATTGCACTAAGCTCTGAATTCTTTCTACACCTTGGGTTAGGAGTAGATCATTTCAAGTTAGTGCTTGTGATGTTGGTTGTTGATTTTGTCAACATCAATACGCATATATCTTGTCACACACCACACCTATGCCTTTATGACCTCATTTTTAGAATGAGCTCTCAACCCTCCATCTTAGACATAGAACTTCTCTTAGACTAAGAGTCCTTAGTCTTAAGACACTTCTAGTGATTAGGTGGACACTCAACCCAACCCTAGAGACTTAGAAGAGATAGCATAGTAGGTCATGCCTTAGGGTGTTAGAAAATTTTCCTACCCTATATGAACCAAATTCTCCTTCCCTTCAAGCCAAACACATATCAACTCCAACTCACAATCCTTGAACCAATTCAATGGATTTTCTCAAAACTTAAATCAATTCCACCTTAATTGATTTTCTCAAACTCAAATCAATTCCAAATGATTGAAGCTTTTGATTGAAATTCCAAATTCCAAAAATATTTTCTGAGTCCCTTTGATTCTACCTTATGGACTTAGCACAAATCTAGTTCAAATCAATTTCAAATTCAAGAAATTTTCTCACAACCCATTTATATTCTCATTTATTTTCACATATATAAATAAAATATAAATTCAAATCAATCAAAACAAATTCAAAAATCAAATCCAAACCAAAATCTTTTCTAAGTCATTTTGATTCTATCTTATGGACATAGCCTAAATCAAATCTAAATCAATTCAAATTCAAGGAATTTTCTAATAACATGTTTATAATCTCATTTATGTTCATAAATACAAATGAAATATAAATTCAAATATTTAAAAATAAATTCAAAAATCAAACTCAAATTCAATCAAAATTCAACTTAAGCCTTTAAAGTCAAATTCTTGAACTTACCAAATCAATTCAAATCAAGCCAAACTCTTGATTTTCCTTCATAATTCAATCAATCCTTCAGTCATGAATCCAAATATAAACATAAACTTCAATCACTAAACCAAAACTAAATTCAAAAAATCAAACCCAAGTCAACTCATGTTCACCCTTTGAATTTGAAAGTGTCAAATGAATCAAAACTAATTTGACTTCAAATCTCTTATAAATGGATTTATATTTCAATCATAAGTCTATATGTGAGTTAAATCAAACTCAAATCAAGCTTTGAAGCCATTTGACCCACTTAGGCTCACTTGATCCAAAGTGACCTAAAGAACCCCTTATGAGCCAAATTTTAATCCTAACCAAATTGGATGGATTTAAGCTCATCTAAGCCTCACATTGTGAACAACAATCATCATGAGATGATCAATCACTCAAATTGGGTCAAACTAAGTCAAACCTAAGGGTTGACCAAGTCAACACTTAGCCAAAATAAAACCTAAATTAGCCAAAATCCACCATAGGCCAAATTGATTGAAACCATTGATCAAAACCAATTCATGATCAATGTTTGAACTTGACCAAGTCATCATTTGAGCCTAACCTAGCTAACCACTTGACCAAGTTGACCACCTAAAAAAGTCAAAATTTGTCAAAACTTGATCTAACAAATTGATTGAAACCAATGGGTCAAGTTCATTCCAAATCACTTGTTGAACTTGACCAAAGCCAATTGGCCAACCAGATAACCCAGCCCAATAGACCTTGAACCCAACTTGACCTAAAAGGTCAAATTATGCCAAATCTAAATATAAACCAAATTGATTGGAAACAAAGATACAAATCCATTTCAAATGACTAACTAGACCTAAACCAACCCATGACCTAACCCAAATAAGTCAAATGGGTCAAATTGGTCAACTTGACCCATTTGACCTAAATGAAATCAAATGAACCAAAACTAAATCTAAACTAAATTGAACCAAACCAAAGTTGCCAAAATATTTTAAATGGTCATATAAACTTGACCCAACCCTTAGTTTGACCCAATTTGACCCATTTTGACCTAAATGGGTCAACATGAGCCAAATCATATCAAATCAACTCCAAATTCAATAAAACTTGGCCCAACCCATTTTTCAATCATACCAAACATATTCAAACTGAAATCCAAGCCAAATGACCATTTTACCCCTAGGCCATATGGTAACCTAAAATCAAAACCACTTGGAATTTGGTCAATTCCTTTTAGCACCCTCTTAGTGGATCAAATGGTCACTAATGGGCATGGTGCACATGAACTAATGGGTTTGGGTTAGTCCAACCCAACCTAAGGTTAAAACCAACCACCCCCTTAGGAATTGAGCACATGGGATCCCTCCTCCATGAGTTAAAGCACATGAGAGCTTCACTACTCCACTCCACACTCAAAATTGAACCATGTGCAAGTCCTAAGCAACAACCCATGAAGGGTGTAATTGGATCAAAATGGCAAAGCTTCATGACATCCATTCACCCTAGGGGAGATATACTCCTCCTAATTCCACTTGAATTGAAAACTCACACATTTGATTGAGTAAGAGGCTCAGAAGCAATTGCAAGTCTCCCAAGCTCAAGCATGATTTCTTCCCTGCTTCTCCAATCAAAAAATAGGGAGGTGAATTTTCCAACTGGTCTAATTCTTCAAATCAAGCCAATTCTTCTTGCAAGCTTCATCAGAGGACACAATTGAACTTCCCTAAAGCTTAACCCAAGCTCTCAAGGCAAGGTAAGTGGGAGTTCGATCAAGGCCGTAAGGATTTAAAGGTGAGCTTGGTCCATAGAGAGATCTACTCAATACTAAGGCTTGAAACTTTCTGTGGCTTCATCTCCACTAGAAGAAGTTATCTCAATGAACTCGTGTGGTGATATTGATGAGGTATGGATCAAAACCTAAAACTAAAGAGTGTGGTCTTTGTGAAAAGGAATTTTACCTCAAGTAAAATTGAGTGGATGTCTTCCTTGATGATGATGGTGTGGGTAATTTGAGCTCAATCAAGCTGATCTTACCCTAAAGATGGATGGTAATCTCCCATAAGCGAGGATGATCATGGGTCATCCATCCAGCATTTTGGATGGACACCATGATTAAGACATATGATCTTGATTTATCCTAATTTTTTTGATCTCACCAATTTGATCAGATGAATGAGGAGAAAATGCGTAGCACCGTTGCTAATGCTGCACTACAATATGACAACTTAAGTTGCCTCTCCAATCGTGTCACGTGGAAAGCGCACACCGTGTCAGCCTCCATGTGGCACCACGAGATTAGCCATATAATTAAGAGATTAATTACTTAATAATCATGGAAACATCAAAATATCATAACTAAATGTAGAAAAATCAGAAAAATACAAAATAAAAAGCATTGAAAAGATAATTCAAAAGGAAAAATCTAAAATTAATTTCAATTGATTTTGAATAGTCACATTTTTTTAATTAGGTTTTATAAATATAATTAATATTTAATTACTCCTAATTCAATGATTAATCTAAACTTCATGTGCATTTAGGGATGATTCTTCCTCCCTAATTTTCTTGGGATTTATTGATTAAGGTTAATTAGGAGATCAATAATGAACCCTTAATTACTCTCTTTATGTAAGGATAATTAATATGAATAGTGGTTTAATCTTTATTAAGTAATTTTAAGTAGAAGAGGTTTATGGAATGGATAAATTTTTCCTAAGCCATTTGATAAACCCCTTTCCTTCCTTAATCTAAACTTAATTAAGGGTTAATCCTTAATCACTTGTTTAATTAACTTGGTAAAATTATTAAATCATTCCATAACTTAACCAATCTATCTTGGGTAGGTGGTTAGGTGTTCAATAACCTGAGTTGCTTAGGGAAATCAAAATCTAACTCACATGTGTGGGAAGGGCTATGAAAGTACTTAAATTAAACCCTTTAGCTTAATTAATCACTAATTATGAGCCAATTTCATTAGGCCCTTTCTTTCCTAGGTGCATTATCAATTTAAATTCTTTGTGTGATTTATGTCATATCATTGGCTCATAATTATGTGATTAAATTTGTTCAGGTGGTGTAGGTAAGGGTAATTACATTTAATTCACACCTTAACCTAACCAAAATATAAAATTGATCTAATCACTAAAAAACAAAACAAAAAAATAATATACACATGGGAATGGGTTAGAATAGCAAACCTTCTCACAATTTCTCAAATTAAAATCAAATTCAAAATAAACAAACTTTCCTTAAATAAATTTGATTTATTTAAATAATCTATTTCAAAGGATTCTCTTTAGAATTAATTTGGTGAATGAATTTACATGCTTTCATCATTTTATTTCTTCCTAGCATTTAAATGTGTATGTTTATAAAATCATGCATTCATGCCTTTAAAATCAAATTAAAATGAAATGTTTCTTTATGTCAAATTGCATATTTTGGCTAAAGTAAAAATATGAATGGCTATTATCACTATTAAATCTAAAATTATTTTAAAACCTATAAATCAACATCAAAATTGAAAGTATGCTACTTATAATAAGCTTGTTTGTGAATAAAATATAAAGATGCATAGTGCTTTCCTTCTCTTTTCTTAGCATAGTTTTGAATAGATTTGTAAAGTGTATAGTTCATTTAAAAAGATCACAACCCTTGTTTAAATCCTTGCTTATTCATTCCTATGTTATTACTTAAGAAGGACATCCAACTTATATATAATATAAACAAATCAAACAAAATAACATAAACTTTCCTTTCTTTTCCATTCATTTCTTTTGTACATGCATTGTATTTAAGGAAAGTTATATTAGTTTTACAACTAATGAGGTTTTATGTAGCCCTAAGTAGGTCTTGTACCTTACTTAAATTAACAATCATCAATCACTTATGCTTTTCATACATATAAATGTGCATGTGAAAAATGGATAAAGAATCCCACACAAACCTTTAAAGCACACATTAAAGCTAAGTCACATTTCTATTTTAGGTTAGATGCATGGTTTGTTTTTGTATTAATGTTTTAGTTTGGATGTTAGGGTATGTAGATGAATGGCGATGATTTAATCATTATTTTCTCAGATGATTGTGCTGGGAAATAAAATATAAATGCTTTGTAAGTGCTTATACCCCAAGCAATAGACTGTAGACTTAGCTACCCATGTGCAGGGTGCTAAGTCAATATATGTATTTATATGCTTGGGATTGTGTGGTTTATTTAGCTAATCTCTATTTTGTAGGTGTTAGTTAGATTTTTTTTTGCATATATATGTAACTTTGCAATTCAGATTTTAGAATGATTATTATGGGGGATTAGGTTGAACATTCATCATAAGATTTCATCTTATGTACCATGTGAAGCCTTTGGAGCATCCACATCCCAACCATTCAAAAGAAGGAAGCAAAAGAAGAAAGAAGAAAGAAGAAAAAAGAAAGAAGAAATAAAGAATGAAGGCCCCCATAACATGAATTTTCTTGCTTAATTGTAATTAATTCATTTATAATCCAGGTTGTATAAGGGTAGACCTTGGCTAGCCAATTTATTTTTGAATTTGTGCGGTGGTGCCTAACCACAAATAGTCTTTTATTCTTTTGTGTTAGCTTTATAAAATATTTAATGTTTGTTTAGCTTGTACATTTAAAATGACATGTTTTCCTATTCTTTTTGATGTGGCCCGATGATGATTAGCTCTTAGAAAAAAATTTTCTACCAAATTAAATAACTCAAAATTAAAAAGTAAACAACTCAAAACCTCACCTAAAGCTTAGGTTAACAATCAAGATAAAAGAATTAGCAACCCCTTAGGTGGATGTTGTCTTTTCTTTCCTAACATCATGCATAAAAATATATTATTTCACTCTTGATTTGGAGGGCTTCCATCCATGCCCAAGAACTTGGCTTGACCTTTGAGAGCTATGGTGAAAACACAGCTCCCATCTTACTAATTTTGGCCCATAATCTAATTTCTCATGCATTAGGCATAAAAATCCTAAAGCCTGTGTCAAATTGATTGTCCAAAATGAAAATAAAACATATAAAAATTTGCATTAGATTTAAGTCATTAAATCATGTCGTACATGATCTAGTCTATTGAGGAGTGTGTTTAAGGACTTAGTCTCTTTCTAAATAAATAATAACCTTGCTATGTTGCGAAAACATATGATTTTCCTGCATGAATTTAAAATCATAGGAGGAGTTAGTTGTGGCCTGTGAGTTGTAAGACATCGTGGTTTATCCTCCCTTGTGGAGGTAAACCAAATATCCATTTTCACCTTAGATTTAGGTCGTGCTTTTGGCCCTCACCAAAGCTCCCTAGATTTAGGTTCAAAGGTTGCTACTTACCTTTGGGGCTACGAGCATAAACCCTCACCTCTTAGGCATTTCTTTGACCTTGTATCATGGAATTATAAGCCCTAACATTCTAATAAAAATTCAACTCAAATAAATTAATTCAATTTAAAAAATGTAAAGCCCAACCATAAAGTAGTTTGGGATGCTTAGCAGGCTTCATAGTATCTTAAGCACCCCCTACTTATTTTCATTTGGCTTCGATAAGAACTCCCTCCTCTTGATCGATCCCACTTGACTTTCTAAAAATAAACCAATCAATTGATAGTCCTACCTTTGAAATCTTTGGAGATAATGATCATTTACCTTAATCAAGAGTATTCTTAAGGAATCTCATTTATTAAGATATAATTAACTATGGGGGATTGCCTCCATAGGGAACTTAATGAACCCAGTTTAAAATAAACCCTGCTTTACTTTTCCATGTAAAGTGGGGAAGAATCTCGTACATGAAGACCCATAGTCCTAGGAGTCCTTATTGTGATTAGTCCATTGTGGTGGTGACTTCTATCTTTTCAGATAGTGAACCTCTCAAATATCATACCCATCATCTAAGAACATCCGGATCATGTGTCCCAAAAAGGCATATATTTCTATTTTCATTTATCTTTTTCAAAGGGGATAGATGAAGGAATAAATTTTCACCACGATTTTTCTAGACTCCTGGGATGGTTCCTCTCTCCATCTTTGGTAAATGATCATTGTCTCCAAGTATCAGTGGGTTTGTACTTTTGTATGAATCCAAGACTATCTTTCTTTCTTGGCAACTTAGCTTATTTCATTTAAGTTAAGCTAGCCAACATCTTTTAGGTTAGGACCTCACCTCGTGTTGGTCTTAAAACCCGTTCCCCAATGGGTGAAAATAAAATTTAATAAAAAAGTAAATGATTAAAGACTTCCTCCTTACCATTTTTATGGAAAGGTTCATTCTAAAAATAAAGAAAAATAAATCCTTATGAAAAGTCAATTTCCAAAAGCACTTTTTCAAAATATGCTTAATAAATTATTTGCACTAATCTTAATTTTACATGTAGAAACATTTTAAAAATAAAACCAACAATCATAACTTCCAAAAGCACAAATGAACTTCTTCACTCAATTCATTTTGATGAAGACTTCATTTTCAAAAATAGAATTCCAAATCATAAACTTTCAAAAAGCACAAAATTTGAAGATGGGCCTTTCCATTCAATACATCCAAATGTATGGATAGTTACATCTTCAAGCCAAAATCACAACTTTGAAATTCCACTTGACACATTCTGTGTTAAGTTAAATTTCACTCAAATAGCATATGAAACCTCTCCATTCAATATACCCACATTTATTGAATGGAGGTTTCATTTCCATCAAAATCAAAATAAATCCTCAAAATATGAAACCTCTCCATATAGACATCTATTGAATGGAGTCTTCATTTCCAATCAAAATCAAAAATAAACTTTTACAAAGCACATATGAACATCTCCATTCAATATACCCAAATTTATTGAATGAAAATTTCATTTCCAAATAAAATGACATTATTTTGAAATGCCACCTTAACATATTCCATATATGATTAGGTTGGAATTTCCTTTTCAAAAGCAATAATCACATATGAAAATAAATCTTTGAAAATGAACATAATTGATTTCCATCTTACATACCCAAATTTGTTAAATGGAAATCTCTTTTCAAAATAACAAAACATTTTCAAAACACATTTGAACTTCATTCTAGCATACCACATTTGCTAAAGTGAAGTCTCCATTTTCAAAAAAAATTTTCAAACACATTTGGAACTTCATTCTAGCATACATTATTAAATGAAGTCTCCATTTTCAAAAACAAAATTTTCAAAACACATTTGAACTTCATTCTAGCATACCATTTGCTAAAGAGAAGTCTCCATTTTCAAAACACAAAATTTGATATTTTGGAATTTCATTTAGCATACTAATTTGCTGGTGAAATCTCCATTTCAAAAAAAAAATTCAAATTGAACTTCATTTTGCATACTAAGTAAAAGTCTCCATTTTCAAACAAAATCAAAACAAAAGAAACACTTTAAGATTTCCTTAGCATACCCAAATTTGCTAAGGATCCTATTTTCAAAATCAAATCTAAAACAAAAAGAAACACTTTAAGATTTCCTTAGCATACCCAAATTTGCTAAGGATCCTATTTTTCAAAACCAAATCAAAACAAAAGAAACATTAGATTTTTAGCATACTTAAAATTACTAAGAATCCTATTTTCAAAAAAACAAAACACACTTGGATTCCTCATTTAGCATACCCAAATTTTTAATGAGAATTTTTCAAAATCACAAATGATTCACAAAATAAAGCAAACAAAGAAAAAGAAGAAATTATTTTCAAACACCTCACTTAGCATACCCAAATTTTCTATGAGTAGATTCCAAAATCTCAAATAAAAAAATTCAAATATATGAACCTAATGGAAGCATCTCTCTAAAAAAAAACATTTGAACTTATTTTCAACATACCACAAATTGTTTAAAATGGATTCTAAGTTCAAAAATTCCTCTTTCTAATTAATCTCAAAATCTCTTCTAAATCATTTGCGCTTGACTTAACATTTTCAAAATGTTGAGTATGGGTTTGAAATTCTAAATTCAAATTCAAAATCAACTAAAGAAAATATGATTCAAGTTTTTTTACATTGCACCAATGCTTCAGTCTCAGCCTCAAGATTTGATTCAATGGTGTGTATTGTGTTCATTTTCCCATGGGATGGACTTGGCTCGATCAGCCGCCTTCCCGATGACTATGCCCACCTCATCCACTTTGGTCGAGGCTTTGAGGGGCCAAGATTACATGTGAGGGCACTCCCATGATGCTAGTATAGATGACAAGGTAAGACTGGTCATCCGACATGCCATCGATTTGATATCCCTCATGAGGAAGGAAGTAGCTCCCACACAGAAGTGATAGTCAAAGACTGTGCCCCACAGCCCTGTTTCCTAGTTAAGGCTAGCACCACTCACTAGTACCTCCAAGGGGAAGGCTCTGATCCCAAGGATTGTCTCCCTACTTTTGATTTCTACTCCTCGCCCTACCAAAACCCAAAGAAGGAACAAGAACCACATGATTAAGCGATATCACACTCGCATCACTTGAAAAGTATATCCTCACTACCCAGAGGAGCCACCTAGGGTAATGTCTCTTCTCATTAGAGAATAGTTTCACCCCTCTCTCTGATGGAGAGGACGAGGATTTTGCTTTCCTCCACCACCTGCAGCTCCTACAATGAGAGGAGGAGGTCATGCCTCAGGACAGCTTTGCCCGGGTGGTGGAGCCTATGGACGAGTCCGGGGCTCATTTGATCATATCCCAGCATGGGGAAGCATATAGGAGAGTAGGAGGCCCATAGGCTCAATTTCACCGAAGAGACATAGGTTCAAGTGCTACTCCTCACAACTTTCTAGATCGACGCTACCCATTGATCATATCGACAGATTCTATGACTACCACCCATCATAGAAAGAGGATTCCTATGCAGAGAGAGTTGGTGGCATCTTCACCAGACCGCTCTACTCCCCATCCACCATCTCCGATCTAGGTTTCAACATCTACCATTTTGCTAAAGGCCATAAAGGCCACATTTGGGAGAGAGACCCCAGGTGATCCAATGGCCAAGGATCCCATCTCCATCACACATGTGAGGGCTCGCCGACCTTCCACCCCGCCATGGAAAGAAGAATGGCCTCAAGTATCATAGTCATCTCATCACCACCGCCACCAACATACGATGGAGATAGAAGCAAGGGAGAAGGTGATGTCACCGATGATAGATTCTCCTAGAGTGTCACCCCATATGATTCAAGACAATCAGTATATTTCTTTCAGTACATAGCCACAGGTTAACTCTCAGAGAGGGAGGTGCCTCTCAAGATACATAAGTGATCCAATCACTGGTAAGCCAAAGTCATTTGTGCTAGTTCAAATGGATCATTCTCTAGATGATATAGTAGCCCATTATCTCATGGAGAAGAAAGAGATCCTAGGATATGAATGGTCTAATGAGGGGAAGATCAAGTTTGATCTCAATGAAGATGATTTATTAGGAGATTTAGCGGGTTTGCATGGTAGACCTGTGATCCCAGAGTAGACTATGGAAGGTGTGAGGCAAGAAGACACGCCTACTCACCCAACACCTCCTTCAGCAGATAATGCAGAAGGATGAAAAAATAGATGGGATGGAGAAGAGGCTCAAGATTTGCTATAGCAACTTAGCACTTCAAAACCAAGCTCTAGTTCATCCTACTATATGAGACTAGTGCCTTGAGTTGGTGCATGTCTTGGATCCACAAGACTTTACCTCAAAGGGGAGCAGCACCAAGATGTATGGAAGGTAGGATAGTACCTCCATAGAAAAAAGATATCAAATCCATGATTGAGCAGCAACTGAAAGAAGCGTTGGCTCAAGCCTGAGGTGGATCATCAGTTCCAAAGGGTAGACCCTACCCTGAGGAATTTGATGCCATCCAATATCTTGAGAGTTTCATGCCACCTTCTTTCAAGAGTTTCGATGGTGAGAACCCAGCGACATTACATTTCGTGAGTTAGTTGTAAATGTGCTGATGCTTTACTCTTCCTCTTTATCAAGAGTTTAGGGATAGCATTTGATTGGTACACTAACTTCCCAATAGTTCTTGAAGACTTTAAGTTGGAGCAACTTTTATCAAAAGGTTTGTGCTCAAAGGGTCAGATGATCTCATTGTGGTCAACAAAACGTGAGTCCTCATTGATTACATTCTCCAATGATGTAATTTGAGTATGAAATGCAACAACTTTGAAATAGATGCCATTGAGATTCGCTTAAGAATATCCATGGCTCCTTCATGCTCAAAGGTTTCACCATCAAAACTTTGAGAAATTACAAGGGGCTTTACAAGGAAAAGCCAAATACCTTCTTAGACCAATAACCAAAGTAGAAGCCATAGAAAGCTTTTGAGAAGCAAAGGAGAGTAGTATACTAGGGAAAAGCTAGATAGAGTTTGAGAGACCCTGCTCCATCCATCACTTCCACCTCCTCTACCACCTGACAAAGCTAGCCACAGCTCCACATCTCCAGACCGCCTCCTCCTCGCCCACATCATCAGCAGGTACACATACCCACCGCCGTAGCTATGGTCCACCTACTCTTTTGGATAAACTTAACAAGCCTTATTCATTTAAGAGGAGGTAATCAAAAAATCTAAGAATTCTTAAAGAAGCTTGATTTTAGCTACCCAACCTGGAGACCGAGGAAGTGGGCAAAAGCAATGATCCTAACTTTGCCCCTACCACCATATGCTAGGTCATGTTGAAGATTGTTTTACATTTAAGGACCGCTTGAACATAGCTTCAAGACTGCTATAGTCATCCCAAGGAATACCTTGTGGAATAACCATCCAGTTAGGGTAATCCTTGGGATACTTGTGATCCTTCCAAAACCAAAGAAGGTTGGGATATCTCCTTATCCAAAACCTCTAAGAAAATTATCTAAAAATCAAGAAACTTTTTTCGCTTGAGCTACTCAAACCTCCAACATGGAAGGTTTGCAAGTCCGAGCCAACTGGAAAGGGGAGTTCAAGAAGAAGAAGCATGTATAGCCCAGATAGCCAAGTACATAACCATCGACGAAGTCTTGCCTAGTCCACCATTGTAGCTACAAATGAACCTCTACTTTAGCTAGCTTTTTTTCTAGTAGACATCTTATATCGGCGGATGAGGGCATCAAAGCTCTCACCCATCTTACTTTACTTAATTTCTACTATGTACCTCCTATCAAATCCAAGGAATTGAAGAATAAAGCTAGCTTTAATTATATATGTGTCACTTCTGATGGGTTATCTAAATCTATTCCTAATGATAACTCTTCAAGTCTAAACAACAACTATAATAATTCTGATCTTCTTCTTTCTAATTCGTGAGTTGATTTTTCTACTCAATACTGCCTCTTGAGATAGACTTGGAATCATTTAATTTTGAGGGTCCCATAGAAGTAGGTGAGCCTAACATGCGTGTAGAATCTTCATTACCCCACAAGAGATCATCAAAGTCAACCTCCTATAGTGGCAAGGTTCTACCTCCTAGGCAAAGACCTCAAGATAGGGAAATAAGTCATTGTTTAGAGGATCAGAAGCCCTCCCAGTGATGCTCCACCCTTGGATATGCTTATGGAGGATGCAAGGTGGACTACAATGTCCTCTCTCACCCAAGAAAGTTGCCATCTGCTAAGCATATGTGATGCCCTTATCTTATCCAAAGAGATGAGGGAATCATTAATCAAGGCTCTTCTGATCTAAATATGCTTAGCTCAACTATCGGAGAGAGGCACATTATACAAAGAAGCTAGGGATCACTTTCATGATGAAGACCTTCTGGGGACATGGAGCACAACCGTCCCTCTCTACATTACAAGGAGGGGCAATTACTGAAGAGTTCTCATCGATCCGTGTGCATCAGAACATTATGAGTCTAAAGACTTGCCTATTTGAGGATCGACATCTCCACACCGAGGAGATCAAATGATGTTGAGAGATTCAATGAACAAGAGAGGCTTTAGGTTCCATGTTACCTTTGGAGATAGGTGACGGAAGACCAAGCCAAGTTTTACATAATTGATTCAAATACTTCATTCACCTTTTCTAGGCCTTGGATACATCAATAAGATGATTCCATCCTCCTCCATCTGCATCAAGTTCAAGGATGGGATTGAGTACTATGTCAAAGGAGATGAAAAATAATTTTCAGTAAGAGAGGTTGAGATATATGAGTATGTAACCTACTATCTTCCACAAAACACCCTTTCTCGTGAACTTGAACAAAATTCAAATTCAAAAGTAAAAGAAAATAAAGAAAAAGAAAAGTCAAAAGAAAAAGAAAAGAAAAAGGAAAATCCAAGTGAACAAGAAAGGGAAATTGAAGAAGAAATAGAGCCGCATATCACATTCCACCCACAGTTCATTCCATCATATGTACATATGGGTAGGATGACTCAACCTCCACCAAGCAGGCAGAGGCAGATTCAGAGGCAATTCTAGAGGTGGAAGACCCCTGGCCATCAATAGGGTTATGTTCAAGTTCATAGAGTACCCCTACTATTCATAGACTTGGAATCCCTGAGGATGAGTCTAATGTGATTAGATAATACCAACCCCTCTCAGGTTTCATTAGAGGTGACACTTGAGACAACAATGAAGATCGCCTCCAAAGTAAAAGTATTGAATCAAATTTATGTGAAACTATCACAAAATTGAGAACCTTAGCTCTAACCTCACTTTCATCTCAAAAGTTGGTTTAGTAGTTAAGAAGCCCCTAAGTCTTCATTGATGTGAAATCAAAGAGATTCTTTTGGGATCATCTCCTCAAGTCCTGAAGTTGATGTAGAACTTGAGGAGAATTCATACAAAGAATTAATGGAATTACCTTTGATTGGTACTCACCTTATGTTATTAATCTTGCAAAGAGGGGTTTGATTCCTTACTCATGGTCTAACATGTCAATACTTCAAAAAAGCTATGGAACAACAGAGGAAGCACAATCAAGATCGACTAGGATTTGGTACAAAGGTCCAAATGATGATGGAGATTACCGCTAGTTTACCAACCATCTGAGTCCGATAGTTCTTTCCAACCATACCAACTCTTATGAGGAAGTATGTGTTTAGAAACTTAGATGATCCATGATCTCCAAATCAAAGATGCACCTCCAAAAAATTTGAAGAGGAGATCCATTCATCAATTGACAAGCTTAAAGAAATCAACCTCGTGGATAAAAGAAAATACATCGCCACACAATGAAGAAGAAACCAATGACTTAGTTAGTTATTGAGTTTAAGGAATGCTTTGCATGGAGTTATGAAAAATGATGATTATCTCGATGTAGCATCCAACTAGCAATAGATCCTAGCTAACCCTATCAAGCAAGCTCCTAGCATTAATTAGAAATTGAACAGGTCATTTCAAGTCAAGAAATTGATCGATGGTTTCATTAGTGGAAGAAAAATACCCTACTTAGCCTGTCATCGCTTAAGAAGAAGAATGGCCAAATATATATGCATCAATTTTAGGGACTTAAATAAGGCATGTCCTAAGGATGAGTTTCCTCTTCCTATACTGAAATGGACATCACTCATCTCATGCAATTTTCTCCTACATGGATGGGTCATCTAGTTATAACAAAATCAAAATGGCCCCTGAGGATGAAAGAAACATTACTTTTGAACCCGATGTAATCTATTATTATAGGGTCATGCCTTTCCTTAAAATACTACATACCAACAAAGCCATGACTCAAATCTTCAACGAACTCATCCATCATTAGGTTGAGTGATACGTTGATGATCTAGTAGTCAAGAGCAAAGAAAAGGAAGACCATCTCTTTGAATTTAGAGTAGTTTTCAAAAGGTTAAGATAATATAACCTCAAAATGAATCCTCTGAAGTGTGCATTCGGAGTTGCTTCAGCAAAATTCCTTTATTTTATTGTCTGACATCAAAGAATAGAAATAGATCTAGAAAAGATCAAAGCTATCTTATAAATTCCACCTACTAAAATTCTAACACAACTCAAATCTTCAAGGACGGGCATATATCTAAGATGCTTTATCTCCAACCCATCGAGATGCATTCTCAGCACTTGTCAAAAGGACCAAGTTAAAGTGGGATGACAAGTGCCAACATGCCTTTGAAGATATCAAGTATTTGGTGAAGCTACTTCTAGTACTATCTCTGGCCACTCTTACACTGCATGGATGACTCTCTGCTTTTGTTGGCCCAAGCCAGAAGGAAGGAGAGTTCTCTACTACCTCACCGCATCTTGATTCCTCAAGTGAACTATCCACCTATTGAGAAACATTTCCTAGCTTTGATCTTTGCACTCAAAAGCTATGACACTATATGCTTTCTAAGGTGAACTTGATTTCTAGAACCAATCCACTAGTATCTCATGACATAATGCTATCCCATAATTGCATGATGGTCCATGATTCTCTCGTAGTTTGATATCACATTCTATCTCCTAGGTAAAAGGACAAGCACTAGTGGATTTCTATAAAGACACACCCACTTCTGATCCACTTAGTGATGATCTCCGATGAACAAATCATGAACTTAGGGAGGTTGACAACCACCATGGGAGATGTATTTTGATGGTGCGCCTTCTTTCATAAAGAAGAAGCACCAATGATCTACCCTTCCATGAAGGAAAGGGTAGAATAGTTCTTTAACCCGCACGCATGTGATGAGATTCTCATCCTATCTTTTCAACCTCTGCACCAACAATAAAGCCGAGTATGAGGCTTTGATTACCAGTCTAGAGTTAGCTATCGTAGTGTGTGTCAAGAGCATCAACATCTTTGAGGATTCTCAATTGATCATCAATCAGATTGTCAGGTCCTACAAGGTTCTCAAACCCAAGCTTCGTCACTACCATGAGTATACCATGAAGTATTGGCCCAAATCAAGTCACCATCTACAAGGTTCCCAAGTAGAGAACATAGTAGATGGTTTGGCCAAACTTGCCAAAGAATTGAAAGATGAGTCCATTCCAATAAGGGTCCAAAACAGACAAGTCCTATCCCTATTGATGCTGAACTCATCGAGAGACTTTCTTGAAGGGGAGGTTTGCCTATAAGGACAAAGAGTCGATTGAGGCAACCGATCTATTTGGCAAAACTACCTCAAGAAAAGTCACAAGCCCATTAGTGAAATAGAGAGCTCTCTATGCTCCTGATGGCACTACAAATCCTTTGATCAAATGTGGTTACATTGTTTAGATAACACAAAGCCCATGGCATTATCAGAAAATGCATTCGTGTCTATGCGTGCATCAATCCGTCCAAAGATGAAAGAAGATCAAGATTAGACTAGAGATATTACTACATTCGACTGATATCATGTATACATGGATGTACTAAGATGCCATCGTCGTGTACGGTGTGGTCCTACATCAACCACCCAACATTCTATACCCTACATTGGCCTCATGGCCATTTGAGTGTTGTACCAACATTGGGTCATCGATCCTCCTTCTTCTAAGGGTCATCGATCATTAGTCGCCACCGACTACTTTTTGAGGCAAGGCAATCCCACTCGAGAGAGGTCACATCTCAAAGATGTGCTTTTTTTAGAACCATATCATATAGGTTCGGTGCCTCGATGAATTATATGATAATGGTACCGCATTCAAAAGCACCAAGATCAACAACTAGAAGACATGATAGATTGGAGATACTCACCATCTACTACCCAGAGCAAATGGCTTAGTAAGCATTCAACAAAAACTCTCATCCAAATACTAAAGATCATTGATGACAAAAGATAGTGAGTTGGTTGAAGCCTTGGGGCCTACCACATATACCAACTCCAACTCAATCTACCATTTTCCTTAGTATGGGTCCAAGCTATTCTACCTTTAGAAGTTCAACTCCCATCACTAAGGATAGCATTGGGTAGCAAGATCACTAGAAGAATGCAAAGTTAGAAGAGCTCAAAGGTTTGGAGGAGAGTCCATGTGGCAGACTCGAAGTTGTACAAGGCCAAAATGATTCAAGCTCACAACAATATTCCACCTAGGTCTTTCCAAGTAGAGAACTTATGTTAGTCCTAAGGAGACCAATCTAAAGATGGAGGCAAGTTTGAACCCACTTGGGAAGGCCCATGTCATAGAGAAGGCTACCAAGGAGGATCTTATCACTCATTGATGTAAGGGGAACACCGATGCTTCCAATTAATGGGCTCTATTTGAAGAAATATTACCATAAAAATCATGTTTGAAAATAATTATCAAAATCAATAAAAAAATTCATTCCATTTATCAAAATCTTCTCTTCTTTTGTTTGTCTTACTAATCCATGACGTGTTTTATAGAGTAAGAGAACCCATGAGTATCATATCCCTTTTTCACAACACAAACATAATCACAAATTTCCCTATTAGAATAGGTGAGAGAACCCAAGAGGCATCCTATTTTGATTAGCAACTAAGTTTGGTGTAAGAGAACCCAAGCACATCCTTTCTTAGTGGAATTCGCTATCCATGGCACCATTTCATTAAACTCCCAATGTGTTTAGGTGTAAGAGAACCCAGAGGCATCCTATTCCTTTAACACATACAAAATAAACACATCTTTTATCTCGGCTACTTTGATGTGGGAGCAAGCCCTTGTGGCACTCACTCATTAGTTGCTCCTGGGTCTACATGCTACCTCACTATCACACCCCAATGGTCACTTTTGAATGTGAGTCCCCATACTTTCTTCCTAACTTGACCTTTAAACCAATATACCTTGTTAGTTTGGTAGACTTCACCGCCTAGTAGACCTCATGTTGATTTTCTTTAAGAAGATGTGAGTCCCTGCTTTCTTCTTGAACTAATCATCATGATCTAACTAGGTCGTATATTTGAGGTTTAGATAAGTCCCCAGATTCCTTTCCTCTTGACTACATTTGAGTTGATATAAGTCCTCTGGCACTCAAGAGTCTCCCCTAGTCGATCACCCAAGGATGACTATCCCAAAGAATCGCCTGCTATAAGAGGATGTGAGTCCTCGAAGCTTTCTTCCTGCTAATTGTGCAAAACGCACCTTAGGTTGGTTGATGTTTATGTCGACAAATGACTCACCATGGATACACCACTGATGTGAGTCCCCGCTTTCTCCTTGAGTTGGCCACCTATTATTTGATATATGACTAGCCATGTCATCTTCTCCGGTTTTGGATCAAGCCCTTAGCAGCTCTCCTCATGGGCACTCTATTTGATCACATCCTTATGACCCCATTTAGACACACTAAGTTACTTTGGATTGGACAGCCCTTTCCTGTAGCCACCTCGTGGTTGGAGAATTTGTTCAAAATGCATGATTCTCCTTGGTTCAATAAATTTGAGATAGGTCTAGTTAATATAAGCTCTTTCTCCTGCAAAGTAACAGGGTCCATGATAAACAATAAACTAAACAAAAAATATTCTTGTGGATTAGAATTCACCCCAAAGGTATTCTTGGTCGAGAACTTATAGAATTCTCGAATACCGAGTTAGATAAGTCCCTTCACTCTCCATAGTCACTAGGTCGTTCAATCTATTTTTCCATAAGAGTTACACCATTCTACTTTGAAAGATGTAAGACCATGATGCATTCTTTCAAGCATGACTGTCGAACCGACGGCAGCCAGTTCATTTATTGCCCAAAGCAACCGATCACCCTGGTCTTTTGTAAGATGTGAGTCCTGCTTCTTTCTAATTGATCATTAAATCAAAGGCACTCCTTTGTTGGTTTCCCCATGAGAAGCTACCCCTTTGGTTTTAAATCAGATAGTCTCAATATAAGCTCCCTCTCAATGTGATCCTTCGCAAACCAACGGAATCCATCAAAATAAATAAACTAAAAAATGAAATTAATCTTAACTATCTTTGAGCTTATTTAAGTCCCCAAATGACATTCTCAACAACTAGGTCAGTTGATTGTTCAACTGGTTCCTTGTTTTGGAAGATATGAGTCCTCGCTGCTTCTTCTCTTAACCATTGCAAACCAAAGGCACCCTTTGGTTGGATAACTACTGTGGTAGACTCTTTGATTGGTAATGAAGCAAGGCCCATGGCCCATACTCAGTTCCATGCAAACCGATGGGATCCATCAAAATAATAAAAAAAAAAATTAATCTTGACTATCTTTGAGTGATCTAAGTCCCCGACATTCACTCAATAGTCCCTAGGTTCAATCTGCATTCTTGCCAAGATCACAACTGGTCCCTACTTTGGAGGATGTAAGTCCATTATGCTTTCTTCCTAGTAGAGCTGTTGCACACCGAAAGACATCCCTTTGGTTGGCTAGTCCTACTATATGTTTGGTAGACTACCCCTTTGGATTGATAAATCTGAGTTAGGTCTAGGTCTCCATGGCTCCTACTTAGTATGATCCATCACAAACCAACAGGGTTCATCTCAAAAATCCAAAATCTAAAAGTTGGAAATAAATTCAACCCTCCTCCCTCAGTGGAGTAAAACAACAAATTAAATAAATCCAATCAATCTCCCTGAGACAAAATAAACAAAAGCAACAAACAGAACAAACAATCAAAACTAAACAACAAAATAAATCAAATCATTTTTTCTCCCCGAGACTCAAACCAAAATCAAACCTCTTATCCCCTTGTGGATGATTTGTACCTGTTTCCCTAGTGGAAGGTTTACATACTCTATCCCTAGTGATTCCTCTTTCACTCTTTATGTCTGTGACATGAGTAGAGTCACATTGCACTAAGCTCTGATTCCTTCTACACTTGGGTTAGAGTAGATCATTATGTAGTGCTTGTGATCGCTCAATGTGTTGATTGTTTTTTGTCAACACAATACGTATGTGTCACATACCACACCTACCTTTGTTGACCTCATTTTTAGATGAGCTCTCAACCCCTCCATCTGACATAAGACTTTTCAGACACTTTAAGAGTCTTCTTAGTCTTAAGACACTTCTAGTGATTAGGTGGACACTCAACCCAACCCCTAGAGACTTAGAAGAGTTAGCCATTGGAATAGGAGTCATGCCTTGGGTGTTAAGAAAATTTGCCCCTTAGCTTGAACACCCCTCACTTCCTCCTTCAAGTCATATCAACCCAACTCTAACTCAAACAACAATCATTTTCAAACTTAAATCAATTCAACTTAATTAATTTTTCAAACAAATCAATTCCAAATGAATTTTGAAATTCAAAAAATATTTTAAGTCCTTTGATTCTACCTTATGGACTTAGCTAAATCTAGTTCAAATCAATTCAAGAAATTTTCACAACCATTTATATTCTCATTTATATTCACATATATAAATATAAATTCAAATCAATCAAACAAATTCAAAATTCAAATCCAAACCAAAAATCTTTCCTAAGTCATTTGATTCTATCTTATGGACTTACTAAATCAAATCTAAATCAATTCAAATTCAAGAAATTTTCATAACTATTTATATTCTCATTTATATTTACAAATATAAAATATAAATTCAAATATCCAAAAAATAATTCAAAATCAAACTCAAATTCAATCAAAATTCAACCTAAGCTTTCAAGTCAAATTCTTGAACTTAGCCAAATATTCAAATCAAGCCAAACTCTTGATTTTCTTCATGATTCAATCAATCCTTTAATCATGAATCCAAATACAAAAAAAACTTCAATCATCAAACCAAAACTAAATTCAAAAATCAAACCCAAGTCAACTCATGTTCACCCTTTGAACTTGAAATTGTCAAATGAATCAAAACCCATTTGACTCCAAATCTTGCAAATGGATTTATATTTCAATCATAAGTCCATATGTGAGTTCAATCAAACTCAAATCAAGCTTTGACCAAGCCATTTGACACTTAGGCTCACTTGACCCAAAGTGACCTAAAGTATCCCTTATGAGCCAAATTTTAATCCTACCCAAATTGGATTGAACTAAGCCTATCTAAGCCTCACATTGTGAGCAACAATCATCATGAGATGATCAATCACTCAAATTGAGTCAAACCAAGTCAACACTTAGCTAAAATGAAACCTAAACTAGCCAAAATCCACCATAGGCCAAATTGATTGAAACCATTGATCAAAATTCATTCATGATCAATGTTTGAACTTGACCAAGTCATCATTTTGATCAAAGACCCACTTTGACCTAAAAAGTCAAAAAATGTGTCAAAACTTGATCTAAGCCAAATTGATTGAAACCAATGGGTCAAGTTCATTCCAAATCACTTGTTGAACTTGACCAAAGCCCCAATTAGCCAATTAGACCCAACCTAGCCCAATAGACCTTGAACCAAACTTGCCCTAAAAGGTCAAATTGAGCCAAATCCAAATATAAACCAAATTAATTGGAAACAAAGATACCAATCTATTTCAAATGACCAACTAGACCTAAACCAAATAAGTCAAATGGGTCAAATTGGTCAACTTGATCCATTTGACCTAAATGAAATCAAATAAATCAAAACCAAATCTAAACCAAATTGAACCAAACCAAGTTTTTAAAACATTTCAAATGGTCATATGAGCTTGACCCAACCCTTGGTTTGACCCAATTTGACCAATTGGTCAACTTGACCCAAGTTGACCCATTTTGACCTAAATGGGTCAACATGAGCCAAATCATATCAAATCAACTCCAAATTCATTGAAACTTGGCCCAACCCATTTTTCAATCATACCAAACATATTCAAATTGAAATCTAAGCCAAATGACTATTTTACCCCTAGGCCATAGGATAACCTAAAATCAAAACCACTTGGAATTTGGTCAATTCCTTTTCAAGGACACTTGACACCCTCTTAGTGGACCAAATGGTCACTAATGGACATGGTGCACATGACCTAATGGGTTTGGGTTAGCCCAACCCAACCTAAGGCTAAAACCAACCACCCCCTTAAGAATTGAGCACATGGGATCCCTCCTCCACTCAATTAAAGCACATGGGAGCTTCACTACCCACCCAAAACGAACCATGTGCAAGTCCTAACAGCCTAACCAACCCAATGAATAGGGTGTATTGGATCAAAATGACAAAAGAGCTTGCAGCAGTCTAATTCACCTTGGGGAGATATACTCCCCCTAATTCCACTTGAATTGACAACTCACACATTCGATTGAGTAAGAGGAAGCCAGAGGAAGCAATTGTAAGTCTTCCCAAGCTCCCCAAGTCATTCACTTCATTCTTGGTTCTCTCCAAACCAAAAATAGAGTAGCAAGATTTTCTAGTCAATATTTTCAAATTAAGCCAATTCCTCTTGCAAGCTTCATCAGAGGACTCAATTGAACTTTCCTAAAGCTTAACCCAAGCTCTCAAGGCAAGGGAAGTGGGACTTAAGGCCAGGATTTAAAGGTGAGCATGGTCCATGAGGCGTCCTACTAAGGCTTGAAACTTTCAAGCAGTTATCTCCACTAGGCAGCTACCTCAATGAACTTGAGCATCAGTGATAGCCTCTGGTGAAGTATGAATCAAAATTGAGCCTAAACTAGAGAGTGTGTGGTCTTTATAAAAGGAATTTTTACCTCAAGTAAAATTGGTCGTTGGATGTCTTCTCCTTTGCATGATGATGGTGTGGGTTGAATTTGAGCTCAATCTAAGCTCAATCGAGCTCTGATCTTGCCCTAAAAAATGTACGGTAGCCATTTCCTGCAGGTGAGCTCAGGGAAGGATCATGGGTCGTTCATCCACACATTTTGGATGGACGGCCATGATCAAGACACGTAGGATCCTTTGATTTATCCTATTAATATCGTGGGCTTGATCTCAGCCGTTTGATCTTTGATTAGATGTATGAAGAGAAAGTGCATAGCACCATCGCTAATGCAGCACTACGATGTGACAACTTAAGTGGCCTCTCCTATCGTGCCACATGGAAAGCACACGCCACGTCAGCCTCCACACGGCACCGACGGGATTAGCCATATAATTAAGGGATTAATTACTTTATAATCATGGAAACTTCAAAATATCATAACTAAATGTAGAAAAATGAAAGAAAATACAAAATAAAAAGCATTAGAAAGATAATTCAAAAGGAAAAATCTAAAATTAATTTCAATTGATTTTGAATAGTCATAGTTCTAAATTAAGAGTTTTATAGAGAATATAATTATATTAATTACTCCTTAATCATTCCACTGATTAATCTCAAACTTCTCATGTGCATTAAAGGTGATGACTTCTGCCTTCCCTAATTTTCTTGGGATTTATTGATGGGTTAATTAGGGAGATCAATTAATGAACCCTTAATTACTCTCCTTATGTAATGAAGGGTAAACAAGCATATGAATAATGGTTTAATCCCTTTATTAAGATAATTAAGCCATGCAAAGGTAGGGAAGAGATTTATGGAATGGATTTGGGGAATTTTCCCTAAGCCATTCGCTAAACCCCTTTCCTTCCTTAGTCCAAACTTAATTAAGGGTTGATCCCCTAATCACTTGCTTAATTAACTTTGTAAAATTATCAAATCATTCTAGAACTTAACCAATCCATCTTGGGTAGGTGTTTAGGTATTCAAAACCTAAGTGGCTTAAGGAAATCAAAATCCAACCCACATGTGTGGGAAGGGTTATGAAAGTACTTAAATTAAACCCTTTAGCTTAATCAATCAATAATTATAAGCCAATTACATTAGGCCCTTTCTTTCCTAGGTGCATTACTGATTTAGATTCCTTGTGTGGTTTATGTCATATCATTGGCTCATAATTATGTGATTAAATATGTTAAGGTGGTGTAGGTAAGGGTAATTAATACATTTAATTCACTCCTTAACCTAACCAAAATATAAAATTGATCTAATCACATAAAAATTAAACAAAAATAATATACACATGTGGGAATGGGTTAGGACCAGCAAACCTTCTCACATTTCTCAAATTAAAATCAAATTCAAAACAAAATCAAACTTTCCTTAAATCAAACTTGATTTATTTTAAATAATCTTATTTCAAAGGATTATCTTTAGAATTAATTAAGGTGAATGAATTTACATGCTTTCATCATTTTATTGCTTTCCTAGTATGCTAATTGTGTATGTCATATGAAATTCATGCATTCATGCCTTTTAAATATTAAATTAAAAATGAAATGTTTTCTTTATGTCAAATTATATGTTTTAGCTAAAGTAAAAAATATGAATGGCTATTATCACTATTAAATCCAAAATTATTTTGAAAACCTATAAATCAAACATCAAAATTGAAAAGTATGATACTTATAATTATTTATAAGCCTGCATGTGAATAAAATATAAAGATGTGCATAGTGTGGTTTTCCTTCTCTTTTCTTTTAACATAGTTTTGAATAGGATTTGGGAAAGTGTATAGTTCATTTGAAAAGAACACAACACTTGTTTAAATTCTTGCTTATTCATTCCTATGTTATTACTTAAGAAGGACATCCACACTTATATATGTAAATTGCATAAACAAATTAAATAAACAAACATAAACTTTTGCATCTTTCTTTTTCCATTCATTTCTTTTGTACATACATGTGTATTTAAGGAAAGTGGTATATTAGTCTGGATAATCCTGGGGTTGCGAGGCTTTAAGTAGCCCTAAGTAGGTCTTGTACCTTACACCCTTGGTGCTAACAATGGCACCGTACTCACATATACCTTTCATACATATAAATGTGCATGTGAATAAAATGGATAAACAAATCCCTCTTTTTCTACTTAATAAAATCATGCATCATAAAAATATCCAAATTTCTTAAACACATTCTCTTAGCATTCATCATTAAGGTGTGCTAAACATTTTCATTTGCATGTATAGATATGCTTAGGAATCATCCATATGCATGTTATACATATTGGGAAAGAAATAAAATGTTGTGTGTTTTGTGATAATAATTCACTTTACTTAATCTTATAATGTCTTTCTCTTTGAATAGGTTTGTTTAGAGTTGTTCTAAACATAAGATTAATTAAAACATATATTAAAATATTCACTAAATAAAATCAAACATGAATCTATTTTAGAAATTACTTAAGGTAGGAAGGAAAGAGAAGTTCTCTTCTCTTTTCCCTCTCTTTATAACTTAGTAATTAATTGTTGGTTCATTCAAACCTAAACAAATCATCAAATAAAAATCAAATAAATCAAGTAAAAAACTTAAATGAAACCACCTATCTAAGTTGAACATTTTCATACTTAGAAAATCTAAACCCTAAATCCATAACTAAGCATACCACACAAACCTTTTAAAGCACACACATTAGGCTAAGTCACTATTTCTAGCTTTAGGTTAGGACGGTGCATGATTTGGTGTTTTGCTTTTGTGTTGTGACATAATATTTTAGTCTGGATGTTAGGGTGTATGTGAGTAGACAGAATGGTAGGATGACTTAGTCTAATTGTTATATTCTGCAGGGGATTATGCTTAAGGGGTGATGTAATAAAATATAAATACTTTTATTGTGCAAGTGCTTATACCCCTAAGCATAATCCAATAGACCAAGTGGACTTAGCTACCCATGTGTGGGGTGCTAAGTCCAATATATGTATATACATGCTTGGGATTGTATAGTTTGTTTAGCTAATCTATGTTTTTCATGTGTTAGTTAGATTTTCTTTTTCCCATTTACTTGTAACTTTGCAATTAGGATTTTTGAATGATTGTTATGGGGGATTAGGATGAACATTGGTCATAGGATCTCATCTTATGTACCATGTGAAGCCTTTGGAGCATCCACATTCCAACCATTCAAAAGAAGGAACCAAAAGAAGAAAGAAGAAAGAAGAAATGAAGAATGAAGACCCCCATAATATGAATTTCCTTGCTTAATTGTACTTAATTCAT
Source organism: Cymbidium sinense (assembly GCA_021442155.1). Lineage (NCBI taxonomy): Eukaryota > Viridiplantae > Streptophyta > Magnoliopsida > Asparagales > Orchidaceae > Cymbidium > Cymbidium sinense. Next base: position 68,215,913 of record CM038224.1, on the reverse strand, counting down.
TTGTAATCTAGGTTGTATAAGGGTAGAGCTCGGCTACTCAATTTTTTTTGGGTTTTTGTTATGGTGCCTGACCATAAATGGCATTTTATTCTTTTGCATAGATTTATAAAATGTTTGATATTTTATTTATCTTATGCATTATAAATGACATGTTTTTCTAGTTCTTCCTTGCTTTGATGTGTGGCCTGGATGACAATTAGGCTCTTAGGGGAAAAATAAATTTTCTATCAAATTAAACAACTCAAAATTAAAAAGTAAACAACTCATAACCTCACCTAAAGCTTAGGCTAAAAATCAAGATAAAAGAATTAGCAACCCCTTAGCTGGATGTTGTCTTTTCTTTCCTAACATCATGCATAAAAATATATTTTTTCACTCTTGATTTAGAGGCCTTCCACCCATTCTAGGGAACTTGGCTTGGCCTTTGAGAGCCATGGTGGAAACACACCTCCCATCTTGTTGATTTTGTCCCATATTCTAATTTCTCATACATTAGACATAAAAATCCTAAAGCCTGTGTCAAATTGATTGTCTAAAATGAAAATAAAACATATAAAAAATTTGCAATAGATTTAAGTCATTAAATCATGCCCTACATGATCTAGTCTCTTAGGGAGTGCATTTAAGAACTTAGTCTCTTTCAAAATAAATAATAACCTTATCTTGCATAAACATCTAACTTGCCTATATGAATTTAAAACCGTAGGAGGAGTTAGTTGGAGGCCACCCCTAGGCGGTTGTAAGACCAAGCAGTCGAGCAGTTTATCCTCTCTTGTGGAGGTTAACCAAATATCTATTTTTGCCTTAGATTTAGGTCATATTTTTGGCCCTCGCCAATGCTCCCTAGATTTACGTTTAGAGGTTGTTATTTCCCTTTGCGGGCTATGAGCATAAACCCTCACCTCTTAGCATTTCTATGACCTTGTATCATGGAATTATAAGCCCTAGCGTTCTAATAAAAATTCAACTCTAACAAATTAATTCAATTTCAAAAATGAAAAGCCCAACCATAGAGTAGTTTGGGATGCTTACTAGGCTTCCTAGTATCTTAAGCACCCCATACTTATTTTTATTTGGCTTCAATAAGAACTCCTTCCTCTTGATCGATCCCACTTGACTTTCTAAAAATAAACCAATCGATTGATAGTCCTACCTTTCAAAATCTTTGGAGATAATGATCATTTACCTTAATCGAGAGTATTCTTAAGGAATCTCATTCCTCAAGATGTAATCAACTATGGGAACTTACGAACCTAGTTTAAAATAAACTCTGCTTTATTTTTCCATGTAAAGTAGGGGAAGAATCTCGGGTACATACGAAGACCCATAGTCCTTAGAAGACCTTATCCAGGTGATTAGGCCCATTGTAGGGTGGTGAATTCTATCTTTTGAGATAGTACTTCTCTCCTCAATGTCGTGCTCGATCACCCTAATAAGAACATCTACAGATCTACGTCGTGTCTCACTAAAGGGCATATATTTTTGTTTTCATTTATCCTCTATTCTGAAAGGGATAGATGAAAGCAGGAATAAATTTTCACCGCATATATACCAAAAATCTTTCCCCTACCTTTCATGGATAAGTAAAGTATGGTTTATTTATGATGGGTTCTTCAGTTTCCTATGAAAACAAGCTTTCATAGTTAATTACATCTTAGGGAATGGTAATTTTCTAGGAATACTCTCGATTAAAGTAGTCAATAAATGTCTCCAAAGATTTCAAGGCTAGGCTATCAAAGGATTGGTTGTTATTAGAGATTAAATGGAAAGAGTTCAAATAGGATGACTTATTTATAAATTTCAAAGGAGAATAAGTAGGAAGCACAGGTGATACTAGAAAGCCTAGTGGGTGCTTCAATCTACCCTATAGTGAGGCTTTACATTTTTAAAAGAGAAAAAAATTATTTTATTTAAGTTATAATCTTATTGGAATGTTAGGACTTATAACCCAATAACACAAGATTGTAAGAATTCCTAAGAAGTGAGAACTTATACTCATAGAAAGCTCAAAGTCTAAATCTAGGGTGCTTTAGCACAAGCTAAAGGCTCGACTTAATTTTGCTTGGGAAAAAATAGAATACAATTCACTTTTAGAAGAGAGGTGAGCACATCCAAACTCTTCTGGACTTACAACCATTTGGAGTGGCCGCCAGCTAACACCTTCTATGCTTCAAAACCATGTGGGTCGGTCTTATGTAGTGCAAGATAGTTAGGTTGTTATTTAATTAGGAAGGAAGCTAGAATCCTAAACTCACTCCCTAAGAGACTCGATAATATTTGGTATGCAAACATGACTTAGACTAATGTTAAAAATAAACAATTTTTGTCATTTTAACATATTTATGTTAGAACAAGGCATAGAAAAATTATGCTAAAATGTATGATGAAATTGAGTTATGGGCTAAATTCGTGAGAAGAGATGTTCTCTACTACAAGAGACTTCCCTCAAAAGTCAAGCTTATCCCCTATCGTGCAAGAGTGGAGATCCTCTATTTAAGAGTGAGATAATATGATATGCATGTTGTTATAGCATATAACCATTTTTCTAATGAGTTTCTAAATCTTTTATTATCTTATTTTTATACCTAGGCTTTAGAGTGAGGTTATGAATTGCATTAGAATTTAATTATGAACTATTTAATGAGGACAACAAATTTATTTTTTATCTTAAAGAGCCTACTACATCCAGCCCATACAACAAGTCATCACACATTAAGAAATTTATGAAAAGCATGCCATTCCTATTCCACAATCTAAACACAATAATCAAACATTTGAATTTCATAAAAGAATAAAGGTCATTGCCTCAAGCACATACCCCGTAATGAGAAAAGTTGGGTAGCCGAGCTTTACCCTTATACAACCCAAATTATAATTAAATTTTACAAATAAAATGAATGTTATGGGGGTCTTCAATTCTTGTTCCTCTTTCCTTCATGGATTTGAATATTCTAGGCTTCATAGGCCTCCTAGGTTTTGCCTTCTAGACACTACTCATCCTAAAGCTCATAGCACTAATCCTAATCCTATTACAAAAATTATATTTTATGAAAAATAAAATCTAACTACACCTGCAAAATAGATGTTAGCTAAACAAATATACAAGCTAAGCAATTATATCTCATCTATTTGGACTTAGCACTCTGCACTTGGGTAACCAAACCCACCTATCTTAATTGGATTGTGCTTAGGGGCATAAGCAGCACCTACAAGCAAGAAGATTTATATTCATTTATTATTATGACAGCTTCTCAAACACAATCCCCTGCATGAAAAACCATTAGGCTAATAATGGCCGAACATCCAGTCTACACACAAACAATCCTACCATCCAGTCTAAAAATTATCTCATAAAATAAAACATATCACCAGAACATACACTAGCCTAACCTTATGCTAAGGTCCGTGACTTAGTATTCTAATGTGTGTGCTAAAGCTTATTGTGGTATGTCTTGATTGAGCTTTGAAATTATGATTGTTTAAAGTCTTAGATTGTTTAAATTAACATTAAGGATAGTTTTGCTTTAAATCTTTTAGTAGTTTGATTGGATTTTAACTCATATGTTTTCATTTTTGTTCAATGCTCACTTATTATCTAATTATTATAAAGAGAAAAAAATAGGCTTAACTCTTTCATGCCTAAACTAAGTTGTTTTATAAAAGTCGATTATTATGGCTTTAACTTTCTTAATGAATCACTTATGAATTTTATTGAGCCTAAATTTAGATTAGCTTTAATGAATCTTATTCAAACATGAAAGGCATCTTGGAATTAATGAAATTAAGTCCCTATCACATAATATGCAAGTATGTATTATAAACTTAAGCAAGTATGTGTTGTTGTTAAACTAGAGAAGTGAGGTAATCTAAGACCTCCTTGGGGATACTTAAAGACTTGTGTTCTTGGGATGTCTAGACTATATACTTGCCAAATTAAATACACATAAGCATAGAAACAAAACCATGCAAAGGTTATGTATGAAAACGCTTTAATGTAAAGTTTAATGGCATAATGCAAGAGGTTTTACTTTATATTCTAGCATATGTATACACATAAATGAAATTAAGAAAGTACATGCCATTGTTAAACCAGGGAAGTGAGATTATCTAAGTCCTCCTTGGGATTACTTAAAGCCTCGTATTCCCGAGATGTCCAGACTCTATACTTTCTAGTTCAAATATATGTAAACATTAGCATAAAACCTAAAGATAAAATGATCCATTTCCATCTTTAAGTTACAACCAAATGAAAACTTCATTAAGTATTTACAATGAAAATTGATTTAAATTTCAAATTATTTGATTCATCATTAACTTATAATTTCAAAAATAATTTGAGATTTATTAGTGATAATAGCTACATTATATAATAACATTTATCCAACTCATGTAATTTGAATGCAATCATATTCTTTTAATTTTATTTTAAAACATGAATACATGAAACACATGGCATGCACATTTATAATAATTGAAAGAGAGTAATTAAATGCTACCACATGAAATACCCAATTTCATTGAATCTTAAGGACAATCAAGTTAAATAAGCATTCCTTAATGCTAACCAAAGCTTTCATAAGGTTTAATTCTAACATTCATGTTATTAAAACCTAAAGAGAAGAAATGATACTTAATGTTCACTCCATCCCACATTAGTTATTTAATATGTTTAAGGAAAGAAATTAAGTATATTTTATGAATTAATTAGGTTCAATCCATGAATTACATCAATTTGATTAGCCCATTTTATCTTTAGGGAAGGGATCAATATAAAGGGATTAATGGGCCTTCAATGATATGCTTTGAAAAATAAAATTAGCAATGCACCTAAAGAGATCTAATGCAATTAGGCTTATTCTTAAGAGTTAATTAAATTAAAAAAGAGAAAATATTTAAGCTAAATACTCTTATAATTTTTCTACACCAATGGGCTAATCATAATTTCTTTAGTGACTTTATATTACTAAACACATAAAGGGATTAATGGGTTGCACTTGAGTTATTTAAATCAATTTCACTTGAATTTCATCATTAATTTCCTTAATTTATCCTTAATTACAAAACATGTTAATTGAGTTCATTAAGGGATCACATTAGAATTAATTAGGAAAAAGGATCCTAATTAATTCTCAAGTTATCCTCATTGTTTTCACTAGTTAATCATCCTTAATTGCCCAATTTCACTAATAATTAATTTTTAATAATTATTAAATTATTTAAAAGGGGATACTTATGATTAAAATTTTTGGAAATCCCAAATCACATGATAAATAATTACAAGAAAAATATGGAAGGCAAAGGATATCCTATAGAATTAACATGTCAAATTTAGAATTAATTAACCAAGTAATTTGGCCTTAATAAAGGTAATTAGACTAAGATTAAAACCTTATGAGCATTGTTCATTATGCATTGATTGAGGTTTTATTTTTATTAAATTCTCCTTTATCTAAGCTTTCAAAAATGGGTTTATTGTATTTCTTTTGGATTTTTCTACAATTAGTTAGGATTTTTTAAGTTCTGGTCATTTAAATTGAATTTTTAAATATAATTAATCATTAAAGCGTTGACACAAGGATGCTGATGATAAGGCTTTCCATTGACCGTATATTTAAAACATTCAATGCATCTCCTAACTCTGTCATGGCGAACGCGGTTTTGTCCCAACTATCCGATCTCAGATTGGACGGTCGAGATTAATCCTGTGATTAATAAAGAATTAAATTGAGATTTCTAGCATGATTAATCATGATCATCCATTCTAATCATGCAGAATGGATGGTTGGTGATCTGTCGTCCCATGAGTGCCAGAAGACGGACACCGTCTACCTTCTACCTCTCAATCTGAGCTCGCTAAAACTTGTTTGATGGTGAAATTGACTCCAAAATGATCATAGAAGAAATCTAGGAAGTTCTTACTGTGGAAATCACATGAAAATATAATTCATTTCAAAAGACCAACAACTAGGGAGCAAATCTATGGTTGGTAAATTTTTATCTCACTAGAGCTAAAGACCAAATTGAATTGATAGAGGTAGGTTCATCTTGAAGAGATGAAGCTCTGTTGAGAAGATCTCGAGCTGCCTGCCCACTGATCGATCTATTGGCCAAACGCCACTACGAAAGTTATCAGAGTTTGTCTAGGGACGCCTTTTGGTGGTCGAATCGATCGAAAATCAATTCATTTTGAGTCACCTGAGTGTGGTGAAGGTGTGAGGAAAGTTAATTTGACTTTGGTGAGATTTGGTGAGGTTGGACAGATGAAGCTCTTAGGCTTGAAGGAGCTTGGTCTTGTTGGCGATGGGGTGCATGGGGAGCTCATGGAATACTCTAGGACTGCTAAAAATACTTTGAGGAAGGTGTGTGATCAGTTTGAATCAATAGGGAGGAGTATACTCTTCTCCCCACTTAAAGCAGATTGACTCAATCATTATCTAGTAAGGTGGGGACTAATAAAGTATGTTTGTAAGAGGCTAAGGGAGTATAGTGGGCTATCATGGAGTGCACACTTCTACTTAGGTGGACCAATAGTTTCCCATGGGTGAACTCACCCTCTCTTGGCTAAAGGATGAACTCAATAGCATTTTATTAGGTTGTTAGTGGTCCTTTATCCAAGAAAGGACAAAGGTGGCTGCCAAGGAGTGGGGATTTCGAGAACTCCTCCAAATGTGGATTTTGTCCCATTTGGAGGGCTTGATTCAATGGGTTTGATCCAACTCAGGTTCACCATGGGTTGGGCCTACTTGGGCAGCCCCATGGTTGAGTCATGCAAGTTGGCTGGGTTTGGACTTGGTTTGGTTGGGTTTGGCTAAATTTGACTCATGTAGGTCAAATAGGTCATGTTGGGCTAAGTTGAACATTTTGACCAAATTGGGTTAAAGTGGGGGTTTAGTTAAGTTCAATTGTTCATTTGGAATGAATTGGTTTAAATGGTTTGATTCAATTTGGATTAGAATTGGATTTGGTTCATATGATTCAATTTCGGTCATGTTGACCAATTTGACCAAATTAAGCCAAATTGGCTTGAGCATGAGTTAGGTCTATGTTTAATTGATTAGTTATAATTGATTGGAAGAGTTTATTTGAATTGATTTGGATTATGGAGTGGTTTAATTCAATTTGAATGAAATTTGGTCAAATTGAAGGTTGGATTATGTTCAATATTCAATTGGTGATTGATGAGAAGTATTGGTTTCAACCAATTTACTTTAGATTGATTTGGTCCAATTTAGCCCATTAGGTCAAATTGGATCAACTTGGTCAAGATGCCAAATTAGCTTGGTTAGGTTCAATAGGCTTCAATTGGTGATTGAGTCATGTTCAATATTCAAATGTGATTGATGAGGAGTCATTGGTTGTAATTAATTTGGCTTAGAACATAATTTGGTTCAATTCCCTTTAGGCTAATTGGCTTAGTTAAGTTCAATTGACTTTAGTGGAGTGTGTAATAGTGACCTACAATCATCAATGAAGAGAGTGGATAGCTTGATTTGATTTAATGGGGGTTTGATTGAAGTTTAGTCTAATTAGACCTTTTAAGTTACCTTGGGTTAAGTGGTTTGGTCAAGTGAGTTTGGAACAATTAAGGCTATGGATGGTTGAAATACATTCAATGATAAATTTGAAGTTGATTAGTGGCTTTGATTATAATTGATTTAGGTTTGACTGAGTTTTGATCATTTAAACCTTTTAGGTCAAATCGATCAACTTAAGCTACTTGAATCTAATCGATATAGTTAGCTTGATTGTAAGTGTTGGAATGGTTTGAAATGATATGTTGAATAATTAGAACAAATGAGAAAATTGAAGTGAGTTTGGTTTGCTTAGGTTGGTTTGAATAGAATTATAGGATTGAAGTGGGTTAGCTTGAGTTAAGGTTCAAATTAATTTAGCTTGGAGCTTAGATTGGGAATCAAATTTGATCATGGTCAATTGATGAGTTAAGGTTGAGGCTTCAATCAATTAGTTTAGGTTGAGATAAATTGGTGGGTATGAGTGCTAGTTTAGGCCTTAGGGTAGGTGAAGCCTACTCTTCCTAAGGTAAGCTCTATCTCTAATGTTATGCCCTACAAGCCTCTAAGCTTGGGTTTAGTGTTCTCTTAGTCACTAGAAGTATCCTAGCATTAAAGAAACCTAAGTTTCTAAAAGAATCCTAGACCCGGGTCGGATTGAACAATCCTCACTCCAAAGTGAGGTCAATAATATAGGATCTAAGGTAGCCTATTTCTCATTGACTACAGGTGTAAATCCTCATTTGTTAGACATATTTACAGTCATGTATTGTGAGATTATAAGTTCTAGTATTCTAAGAAAATATCAATATAAATAATAATAATACTCTATTTCAAAAAATTTTAAAGCCTCGCCGTAGGATATACTAGAGTGCTTATTGGGCTTCCTAGTATCTTGACTTCTTTCTACTCCTCCTTTGGATTCTGTTAAGATGTCTTCCTAATTGAGCTTTCCCATTTTATTTCTATCATAACCAATCCTTTGATCTAAAACTTTGAAATCTATACAGATGTTAGTTGACCACTTTAATTGAGAGTTTTCTTAGGAGGTTCATGCATCCTACGATGTAATTAACTATAGGAGCATACCCTTTTAGGGAACTTATAACCTAGCTTAAGATAATATTTTCATCCATATAAAGCAAGGAAAAAAATCTCTGGTACACATTGACCCATCATCCTTAGGGTTCCTTATTAGGTGATTGAGTCCACTATAGGGTGTTATTTCTACCTTTTGAGGTAATATATCATTCCTCAATGCCATATTATTTCAATAGGTACCCCTTAAGATCCATGTGGTATCCTATCACATTTTTAAACACCACAAACTATATTATGACTATTAGATTTATATTAGCATGATGCAATAAACAACAACATTCCTCAACAATTGAGGCCTATTTATAGTTCTTTATTTTGGGTTTCTTAAGAAAGCGCTAAGAATATGGTAAGTCTCAAACATTTTAAAATTTTATTACACTTTTTAGGTTTACATATATAATAATGGAGGGAATTGATCTGACCAAAATCAAATTTGTATTAATTTATTAGTCATGACATTTAAAACTTTGGCTATAAATTTTAGAATGATGAAAATAAAAATATAATCAAAGTAGAATTTTATTTTTAAAAAAATTAAACATATATAAAGATAGGTCAAGTAGAATTAAAAAGAAAACCTCTAATACATAACAACTTAAATTAAAAGAGTCAACTAATTTTGATAAAAGAATAATGAGTAAAATTAGCCTCCATCAAATACTCTATAAAATAAGTGGGAAATCATAAAGAATTATAAAGTTATTAGTTGGTAATCTTCTTTAAATAATATTTGCTACTTAATGATGCAAGGGAACCTAAAAGGTATAGAAACTATACAAGTTAAAGACTTATCAAACTAGGATCTTCTAATAAAAAAGTGATATTTTATTTATACATAAGTACCACCAAAAATATTCATTGATCTATTGAAAGCAAAGAAAGATTATAAAATAAATGAATAAATATAATAAAGAGAGAAATAGTGGCACCAAAAGGTACAAGGTGGAGCTAATAGTGAAAGGTATTCAATAGTTGACTTTACTAAAGTTATCTCTTATATAGTTAAACTAATAACTATATTAATAGTTTTGAGTATTATAGATTCAAAGACTTGTACCTAGAATAGATAGTGTTTAGACCATTTTTCTTCATGGCAACCTAAATGATGACATCTATATGATTCTACTTGTAAGCTTTTTTACAAGGACAAACAAATTTTAATTTACAAGCTTAATAAAAGCCTATAAGTTTAAAGCAAGCTTAATGCCAATCATCAACTTGATAGATTCATGCACAAGATTGACTTTTAAAGATACAATGTTGATCCTTATTGATAAATAAAAGGAACTAGAAAAGATTATATCATCTTTATTTTATACATTGATGACATGTTGATTATAGGGGACAATATTTAGAAAATCATTATTCTTAAAATACAATTATCAAACATATTTTACACAAAAGACCTGTTGACCTTCATATATACCACATGAGTCGATTCGAACCTATGAGATGAATTAAATCGACTTTGGATGCTTCAGAGCTCAAATCAAAGTTGAGATGTACCAAACATTGCCGAAATCAAACCAAATGATCTCTGATCGACGAAAATACTTTGTCATTGTGTTCAGAATGTCAAAATTGGTCAGAATATAAATATTACATAATCTAACGAGCGACCAATCAAGAGATCGAAGAGTAATCAAACATGCATATATGAGTCAAAAACGATGATGATGACCTTCATTCATGAAATTAATCATGTCGTTATCTTCAAAATATCAAAAACTACTAAATGAGATTATTTGCACTCAATTCGGACAAGTCTGTGCAAATATTGAATGATCGAAAGTGATAGCGAGCAAATCAAAGATGGAATATAGTAGATATCACCAAAATCAATCGAAATGATCTCTAATTGAGGAACAGACTTTGCCATTATATTCAGAATATCAAAATTGGTCGATATAAATATTTGATCAAGTGATTGAGTCATCAATATACCTACACGTATATCGAGATCGGAGGCACCGGCGTATAAAGGACCTCACAACAAAATTGATTATGTCGTTAGTTTTAAAACATCAAAATCTATCAAGTAAGATTGCTCGCACTCAATTTAGACAAATCTGCATGGAAATCGAGCGGTCGGAAGTGATAGTGCGCATTTTGAGCTGAAATTGACTCAATTTGACACCGACTTAAATCAAATGGCCTCCGATCGTGAAATGGACTAAGGCATGCGTTGACATCGAAATAAATTAATATATATATATATATATATATATATATATGTGATCTTGTTATATTTACATTAAATTAGACATTTAAAATTTAATAAAAAATCACTAATTTAATCCTACACAAATCCTCACGACCCTAATATTATATACAACTCGGGTTTCATGCACGTACAAGCCCTCTTTATTCATTTCATATTATCTTCGCATTGATCTTGACTTCTTTCCTTTTCTCCCATTCAAATGGCTCAACCACTCCCACTCGATCTCTTCCTCCAACTGTTCCCCCCTCTTTCACAACTACTTCTTCCTTCAACTGAAAAGGAGGAGACTTCTTCCATTTTTTCTCTCGTCCAAGCCGAAAAGCCCATTTTCTTCTCTTATCTAAACCTCACGCAAGCAAGGGTAAGGTTCTCCCTCTCCTTCCTCTTCCCTTCCACTTCCATTTTTAGTTATTCTTCCCAAAATTGAAAATCCCCATTTCCATTTCTATTATTCTTCCTAAAATCGAAAATCCCTTTTTTCATTTCCATTATTCCTCCCAAATCGAAAATTCTCCTTCTACTCCCCTCATTTCTTCCTATCCGAAAATCCCTCTTCTTTATTTTCCCTCAATTTCATTTAGTTGAACTCCCTCCTTCCCTTATTCTCCTTTGCTGAATCCACCCTTAGCTGACCTCCTTTCTTTTTATAAATGAGGGTAGCTGAGAGGCAACTCCATCATCACGTAGATTCCTCTCGGTATAACTCCTCGCTTCCTGCTCAAATCAAACGTATAGTCGTTGAATTACCCTTCCAATTCCCTTTGTCGTAGCTGGAGAGGAACACTATCATCAAGCTGGTTCTTCTCTTAGTTATCGGCATCGCCCTACCCGTCTCCCTCAGCTTTGGTGAATGTGCAATAGATTTGAGTTGGAATGTGTAAAAGAGAAAATATTATGTGTATGGATTGTATGCTATGTGTTTCTTTGCATGTTTGAAAGCCTCGTCATGCTCATCAGGGGGTGATGAGATGAAAATTGATCATGTTGCAAAACACCAACCATCACGCTCATCAAGGCATAATGGGAGGCCTCCAAAATTGTTAATTGTCTATCCTAGATGAAATGTTGCTGAAATTTTGACTGAAATTTTGGACTTAAGAAAATTAAAATGGAAATCATCTAAGCTTAAAAATAAATAAGAAATGCATAATAAATACAATGATAAGCCTTAATTCAAAAAAAGAAATAGATGGGGAATACTTAAAAAAAGTTTGAAAGAAATAAAATACTTACTCGAAATGGAATTATATTCTCTCCCCTCTCAGACTCTAAGGAAACACAACTTCTCAAACAAAGTGGAATGAAATGAAAGACTCCCTCTTGGTCCTATTTATAAAGATTGGAGGGAGTAATGAAGGACCCATTCTTGCAAAAAAAAAAATATTAAGTGAGTCTATGCTCTCACAAATTTCTCAAAGAAAAAGAGGGAGGGAGAACTAAACAAGTTTTAACTGAGATGGGGGGAAGTTAAATGTTAAATTCATAAAGGAATTATAATAAACCTTGAAGTCCAATCATTCACTAAATATGAAACCTAATGAGGAGTTAGGGATATTAGAATTGATGTTTGTCTATGTGAATAAGAGCCTTTTATTAAATACTCAAAGCATTAAATTCACAAACATTTTCATAAAAATAATTGAATAATTGAAAATTAGGGCTATCAAATGAGGTAAAAATCTCAATTGGACATTAAATCAAAGCATAAGAGAGCCTCTTGGAATGAAGATACACTCTCCAAATATACCCAAATAAATTGAAGAAAGTTAAAGAATTCATTAAAGATTTTCCATGAGATCGAATGATTGTTAATAAGCATAAACAATGAATCCTTGGAAAATGTTTGAACTATATTTGTTGCATTATCAAATACTCAAATTAGATCAAAGAAAAATTGAGTATAGTTGGTGATGAATTTGAGAATTATCATAAGCAAAAGTCTATTGAATATTCAAAGACTAATCAACTTGGGATAAAAGAAAGTAATTCAATATTAATCCAAAAGATCTACTAAGACATTAGATCAATTTACAATGCCTTCTACACCACCAGATTCGTAACACATCATACAAGAAAATAGAAGGCGTTAATTAAGGCATTCTTAAATATACCCGCACAAGCCAAGACACTATGTTGAATGTTAAGATTCAAGTGTCTGAGGATGCTGCGCAGGTTGCTTCCCGGTTTAGTCTTAGGATTGGGTTTGGCTTAACAAAATCTAAATTCTATTATAATAATTTCAACTTAGTAAATTATCTGAGAAGCTAATTCTATTATGTGACACAAGATCTGATCCTCATCAGGAACTAAATAGAGTTGACAAGATTTAAAGTTCTCAAATGTATTTAATTCAATTGACGACCCCGATGATGGCTGTGTTGAATGAAGATTTCAATCGAAGGGGATAATCACCATCAAAATATGCTCACAAGCTCAAACCAAATTAATCAAATACAAATATAAATACAAACATAAAATCATACAAATCACTAAGTTCTAAATTGCAAAATAAAATTCAATCATTAAAGATTAAAGCAAATACTATTCAATCCACCTTCCACAACTGTTTGTTGGAGGTGACAAATTAAGAAAACTCTAGCTCACAAAGGAGCCAATGTCAAATCAAGTATTCTACTATGTTCACTCTCAATCAATCTCATGCATAAGGACATGACTCTCCTCAGCATGGCTTCCATAGGCTCCATAGATGATGACGTGAGTCCTCTAATGGTGGTTTGGCCAAGGCTCCATTATATTACGATTAAGATCGTATCCCGTATGCACCCCAATGGCTCTTCCCTTTGAGTTGTGAATTATAGGGTGCACCTGATAGGGCAAAAAGCCCTCTGTCACTTAAGGTAAACTTTAGCATGTCTCCTTAGACAAACACCACCCCAGGTCTACATGGATTTCTTGGATGACGTAACCCATGTGTTATTGATAAGGATCATTCGGTGTTGGTCGACAACCTATGAGTAAGTACTAGGGACCACGATGGAGACGTGACGATGATCTAGATCACACGCCATCATTTCCCCAACCATCCACTTTAAGCTAAAATGTTGAATTTATAAATCTAAATTTTAAACTTTACTACTACGCTTAATTTAGCTAATGACTAGCTTAATCAAAAGTTCTCTCACTTATTGGAGGGGTAATTATAGGCTTGCTATAAAAAACTTGGAACTAGATCTAAAGTCCTTACCAAATGAGGACAAAATCTCTGGGTAATTTCTTATCTACTATCTCATCTATCTTCTGAAAATTACATCGACATTTTAAAATCAAATTCTCTTCATTCACATATCGAGAGATCAGTGGCAAATTTTTGGAGCCCATGGATTTCTAGCGACTCCGTTGGGGAAATGATTCTCTTTCCATCTTTGGCTAGTCATATAGTAGCAACAAAATATTTGAAAATTCAAAACAAAATATGGTGTTTTAAATGTACAATAAATTTAAATTACTAATGTATAAGAGTGGAATGAATTATTTTGTAGAGTATATCTTTATTACATTATTATTTATTCTATAGTACCTTAGCATTTTGAAAGTATGGGGTAAAATAATAATTATTAATTACTAATCTCCATCTTTCACTTGTGCAGAATGGATCTATAGAGCACTCCTTTCACTATCTAGCTAGGACGTGGTACGAACATCTGCTTAGCTAACATCATCATCAATACAAGAGATGTTGGAGCTACCATTCAATTTGGTTGCTTTAATTTCCTAGCTATTATAGCTGCAACTTCTAAAGCACCCACCCGTGGTGCACTCATCGAAGGCCATGCTAGAAGGCTTCAGGTTACTAAAGCTCATACTTGTCATGCTTGCCATCAGATTTGCAGCACATCATACAAGAGAAAAGAAGACGTTAATTAAGGCATTCTTAAATGCACTCGCATGGGCCCCGACACTACACTAAATGCTTAAATTTAGTGTCTAAGGATGCTGCGCGAGTTGCTTTCTAGTTTAGTCTTAGGACTGGGTCTGAGTTAACAAAATCAAAAAAATATATTATAAGAATTTAAACTTAGTAAAATATCTGAGAAGCAAATTCTATCATGTGACAATAGATCTGATCCTTTGTTAGGAGCTAAATAGAGTTGATAGGATCTAAAGCTTTTAAATATATTTGAATTAATCAAGTAACTACCCCGATGATGGCTGTCTTGAATGAAGATTTCAATCGAAGGGAATACTTACCATCAAAATGTGCTTGCAAGCTCAAATTAAGTTAATCAAAATCAAGTGTCAATATAAATATAAAATCGAATAAATCACTATGCTATTAATGGTTAAATGAAATTCAATCATTAAATACTTAAAGCAAACTTTATTCAAACCACATTCTGTAATTGTTTATTAAATATGATAAATCAAGAAAACTCTAGCTCATAAAAGAGCCAATATCAAATCAAGTGTTCTACTATGTTCACTCTCAATCAATCTCATGCTAGTAAGGATGGCGGTATCCACATTTGCGTGGCTTGGCTGAGATGATGTAGTTATGAAAGTCCCTGACGGGTGGTTTGGTAAGGCTCCATTATATTATGATCATGATTGTAGCCCGTATAATCCCTAATGACTCTGCCTTTTGAGTTGTGAATCATAGGGTACACCTAATAGAGAAAAAAGCCCTTTGTTAGCTAAGATAGACTTAAGCCTATCTCCTTAGATAAACACCACCCCAGTTCCACAAAGATTTCTTGGATGACGTAACCCATGTGTTGCTGATAAGGATCCTTAAGTCAGGTTGGGTCGACTACCTCCTTTGACTAAGTAGACTAAAGATCGTGACAATCCAGGATGATAGAACTATGGGATTTAGATCGGGCACATGATCATTCTGCCAACCATCCACTTCAAGCTAAAATGGTGAATTTCATAAATCTAAATTTTAAACTCCACTTCTTTGCTAATGGCAGTTCTCATTGGGAGGACTATCACTGAGATAATTCAAACTAGATCTAGGTCATGGATGAAATCTCTGTGTATCTACTATCTCATCTGCATTTTGAAAATTACACTAATATTTTAAAATCAAATTCTCTTGATTCACATGTCGAGAGATCGATGGTGAATTTTCAGAGCCCACAAGACTTTAGAGAAGTGAAAAAGATTCTTAAAATAAGAATTGATCAATAAGCAACTAGAAATATTTTAGCTTAACATAATTTTAATAAATAAAAAAGGGTTAGGTAGGTTCAATATAATAAAAGAAAATTGATAAGTGTATCATTTGCAAGTCATTTAAAAATTTGAAAAAAAATTATTAAAGATAGATGAATATAAGATATTATGGCTAAAGTTCTTTATGTATCAACAATGGACTTTCTAATGTTTGCAATAGTTTTTATAAGACTAAACTTTGAAAATTCATGCCTGGGGAAGAGATTTTAAAATAATGTTAGTGAAATTTTTAGAAGGCAAATGGGATTGTAGAAAAGACATACCTAAAGATTATGCCCTCATTTTATGATGACTTTAGATCCAGTTCTGGGTTTCTTATAGGTGCAAGCACCTATAATTAATTACCCCTCTTTGTGTTGAGATAGAACAATCAATTAAGGCTAGTCATTAGGTCATTAATTGCTTAGTGTATAACAATAGAAAATGGAGTTTATAAAAATTTATGAAATTTAATATTTAACTTAAAATGTATGGTTGGAGAAATGATGATGCATCCGATCAAATCCTATAATTTAGTCATCTTGAGCTATCATGATCCTTAGTCTACTTAGTCAAAGGAGGTTATCAACTTGACCTGACTGAAGGATCCTTATCAAAATCCATGAGTTCCTTCAACCAAAAATCTTACAGACTTGAGTTGATGTTTTCTTAAGAAGACATCTTTAAGTCCACCTTAGCTAATAAAGTGATTGTTGCCCTATCAGGTGCACCCTATAGTTCATAACTCAAGGAACAAAACTATTAGAAAATATATGGCTATAGTCATGATCATAATATAACAGTATCATTTAGTGACAAACCACCCAATTAGAGGGATCTAGTAGTAACCACACTTTTTGTAGTGTCATTTGGTGGCAAAATCACACAAAAGAGGACACATGTCATGTCACATCCTTTCTAGCATGAGATTATTTAAGAGTGAACATAGTAGCATAATTAATTTGCCATCGACTCCTTTGTGAGCTAGAGTTTTTTAATTTATCACCTTTGATAAATAGTTATAGAAGGTGGATTGAGTGAATTTTGCTTTAAGCTTTTAGATAATAAGTTTAATTTGAGCATTATGAACTTAATAATTTATTAGACTAATACTTGATTCAGGTTAATTTGATTTGAAATTTTAAATGCATTTTGATGGCAATATATTTTCAATCGAAATCTCCATTCAACACAACCATCATCGTAGTTAGATATTATCAACTCTACTTATTTGCTTACAAAAGTCAGGTGTATGATTCATTGTAATTTAAGATTTACTTGAAGATTAACAATATCATAGAACCTGAAAACTCTAACTGAGGCATAAATGATTGGGTCTAGAATTCACATTTTAAAAGTTTAGATTTGAGGTGGTTAACATTAGTGTTTTAAAAATTTTAATATTAATAATTACTTTGATTAAAATCTATGATTAATACAATCATCATTGAGGTATTTAATCAAGATAATCATCCCATAGTCATACAATAGAATTAGCTTTTTAAATACTATGTCAAAGAGAGAATGCTATGATAACACCAATTAGCTTTTGTTGTAATTACATGACAAAATTAACTTTTCAAATATTTTCTCAAGGAGAGAAGAATTTGACAACAACACTATGTTTTGTTAACTTAGACTTAGCCTAAAAACCCAACCAAGAATCAACCCACAAAACATCCTCATGCACTAAGTTTAGGCTTTTAACATATGTGTCGGCATATGTGGGTTATTTAGGTTTGATAGATAAATTGAAATTTAAAAATATTTACAAGCTTTTAACATGTTTGTGCACATTTCAAAGCAAGATGAAACTTGAGTTTGTTTAGTTTTAACTCACTCATCATCTATAAACACTAAATCTAGTAATTCAACAATATGTTGAGGCACATGTGAATTTATTTAAATTGACTATACAAACTTCAGTGCATCCACATTGCATTATCACAGAGAATTTATTGCAAATATCCATAATTTTAATTTGGCTTACATTTCATTTGAAAGTTAATTTTTAAATTAGTTGTGAGTCTCACATGGGATTGTTAATATTATGCTAAATGAAAAGAAGCAATGCCACTATTGTTGCATTTTTAAGTATTTTGTTTAATGTTGATGTCATATCTTGAGGCTTTCTACCTTGATTTTTTAATAAGAGATGTCTACTAAAGGAGTTCTCAATATTTTTGTATATCTTTATGAAGATCATAATGCAAAGTTTAATTGGGAGGCTTAGGTCATTTGATTTTCCAACATTAATGCAAGGGAGTCCATTATAATGACCTAATAACATCCCCGATGTTTCACAAAACATTTGTATGTGGATAATCTCCAAAGAAGTGTCCACAATGAAGGTCAACTTTATTTTCTTTCTAAGTTGTTATTTACATGTGTTTTGAAACAATAAATTTTAATACAACAAATTTGAGTGTCAACTCACATTGTAAAATGCATGCCAAATTTATTTAGTTATTTGCATAGATTTTGTAGCACTATACTTGCAAGGATAATAATCTAGTAATACATGCAATATCTCATTTGAAGTCTTTACTAACGCCTTTTATTTGCTTATATGATGTTACAGATTCTATAGTGTAAAGTGCTTTGGCTCTTATTTAAACATTTAAAATAATACTTGTTTATTTTTGCATTTAGTCTCAAGTTCACTAAATCCTTAAGTTTCGAAGGAACTTAATTTATTCTCATTGACAAGCTTGTGAGTTCATCACAAGTCCCAATTCAAGTTCTTTTGATTCATCCCAATTTGTTCAATGCAACATGTAACACAATCTAAATGTTCAACAAAATGTTTTGGATCTAAATGTTCAACAAAATGTTTTGGTTGTGCTCATTGGCAAGCTATTTAGGTTATTTCATGTCTTTAATGAATCTCATTTGAGTTCTATTCTTATTTGAGGACAAGCATTTAAATATATTATAAGTCTCATATAATTCAATCTCGTGTTCAAATGGAGCCACTTTTTAGTTCATTTGAAATGAGATATTGTAATCTATACATTTGTTTAGAAGGTTTGATCTTAATCATTGGCAAGCTATCAAGCCATATTCTTTCTTGTAAATGATGTGCCAAGTTAAGTTCTCACTAGTAAACAAACTATTAAATCTTTTGAGCATTTACAATTAATTTATTTTGATGTGACATATATCATAATTCCAAATTTGTCATTTAATGATTAGAATTTTAATTTATGATTTTTCTATGCTGCATTATAGTATAAAATCCATTCAAATCTTGTCAATTTTAAGTTCTTTGTAGGATTAGCTCAATGACAATTTTGATAATCTCCAAGCAACATCTCCGCATAGGGGCTACATCGAGAGTGATAGAGTCATTCTACTATGCTTATGTAAAGTGTGCATGATCAGTATCTTGTGACATTGCGGCTGTATACCTTCTAACCAATCCTTTTAAAAGACGCATAAGTCTTCAAGTGTTTACATGAGAGAAACACAATTTAATTGTCATGTTAAAACAATGCCCATGAGTTCTTAATTTTATAATTAATCTCATTATGTTGAAATAACATGCACAGGTGCTTAAATTTTGTAAAAAATTTTATATATTTTTTAACTTTGCATGTAAAATGAGATTGAAACATGATATGTTTGTATTTTTATTTCATTGTCTCTTCTAGTGAGAGAAGAGAGTTGGGAAGAGTGGTGAGAATGTTTGAGAGGAAGAGAGATTTATCTCTGATTTTAGAGATAGAAAATGAAGATTCTCTCTGTTTAGAGAGAGAAAGGAAGCTTGGAGTTGGCTCAAGTTGGTCAGTGATGTTGGAGGTTCTGTTAGGGCTGGGTGGAGTTATGGGCGAGGCAATTTGAAACTAAGAGTTCAAGGGAAAGGTAGTCATGCAGTTGCCTTTGTCATCTGCGAGCAAGAAAGAGCGGAGCATGAACAAGAGATGAGGGAGGGAGATCGGGCAATGGAGGCTTCAGTGTATGGAGATAGCGAGCAAGATGCTATAAAGTTGCTTGATTGAGGAGGTGAGATGAAGTGGGGGATGGAGGGCAAAGAAGGTTGTGGGTTAGTCTAAAGACCAGTGCTGTTGAGGGAGATGAGGGTGAGAGAAAAGGAGAGGGACGTGCATGAGGAGGCTGAAAAGAGGAGAGGGTGGGAAAGATAGGAGATGGGCTGCTATTAGATTAGAAAGGAGATACAGATTTTACTCAGCAGAGAGCAGATACCATGAAAATAAAGGTGGAACACTGAGGAGATAAAATGAGTTGTTTTTCATGGCACGTAATAATAAAGTTTTGAGTGTTAAATGAGTAAAATAGGTAGTTTGAGGTATGATGTAAAATTTCATTCATTGTAGCATTTGAGATGGACGAGAGGGGACATCACTATAGTGACCGAGGGTGGCTACTTTAGCGGGATTTATGGGATTTAGGTGGCTAAGAGGATTCATGGGAGTCGAATTATATATTTACTCAAGCTACATGTCAATTTTGACTTTTGCTATCATCTACAAAATATGAGTGTCCACTCTAAATAATTTCTACATTTCATATTAACAACAATATCTATTTTACAATCAAAGGTTGTTGAGTGTTTTTATATCGATCGAGGTGATTTCAACACGAATTAGGTGACACTGTATTCATAGCTCGTCATTCGCACCATGCTCGATTGAATTAATTGACAATGTATTTCGGTAAATTTTGATATTTTAGTGACATCAATATAATTAATTTCACAAACAAAATGCATTTGGGCAATGTTTAGACTTCTTGACTCTGATATGATATGTCTGTAGAAGCAATAAGGGCACATCTCTTCCATCGAGCGATCTTAAGACAATGTAAGAAGCCTCTCTTAGGCAATTTTAACATTCCAAATGCACTAGAAATCACTATTTCTTAATCATAGGATATTTTGGTCAATGTTTGCTCTAATTGGGATGTTTTGGTTTTGATTTTCACAAAATCACATAAGATGTTTGTTATTTTTGTTGCATATGATTACCTCAATCAATGAGATATATGTAGAGGTACACAAACATTACACAAGTAGTTGGAGCTATTACTTGGTATATATTAAATTTAGGAAACAAATATTGGGAGACTATAAAGTGAATTTTATGCTACATGAAAAGTAAAATTAATAACTCATTAAAGTTTAAAATGGCTAGTTTAAATAATAGAGATATGCTAATGCAAAGGATATTATGGTCACAAATAAGTATTACAAGATATCTACTCTTGTGGCATGTTTTGATTTATAGAAAATGTCTGCTTATCAATAATAGAAGTTAATATATAATTATCACCAATGAAGTAAAGGGACAATTTGGTTAGCTTTCTATAATAATTGAACCGATAACAAGAATATGTTTTCTAGTAAGTGATAGTTAAAGTGTCATTTACTTGATAAAGATTGTCACCTTTCAATCTTGAATAAAGCACATACAACTCAAGTACCACTTTATAAACAACTTATTTGAAGAAGATATTTTAAAGCTTGCTAAAATCAAAGGATTTTCAATATACTCACATAAATTATACCCATTGAAAAGTTAAGAATTTTTAATGCTTCAGTGAACCTTAATAATTAAAAGATATAGAGGTTCCATATATAGAGAATATCAAATATTAAACTACTAAACATATATATCAAAAATTTTATCTCTAAGTGAGAGGTTGCTAAAATATGAAGATAAATTATCTTTATCTAATTCATACAAAATCTTTACTTATCATTCTTTTCCTAGCTCTTATAAAATTCTTACCTATCATTTTCTACCTAAAATTTACATTATGAAACTTATCACTACTACCAAATAAATTCAAACTCACTACCTACCTCCTTCTAACTTTATAGAAGGGATACCTCCAATGTCTTGGGGCATCTCACAAATAAAACCAAATATGAAGAAAATTGTGTGTGTGTGTGATTGTGGGTGGGGAGGGCAAGGGAGGGCATAAGCTTTCAATCATACAAAGGCGAAATTCATGCAGTGGATGAGAAAAAAAAAAGATGTTCTCGTAGTCGAAGTAAGAAGATGGTAATACAAGCAGTAACAATATCTTCTTCTCTATGTTTAATCCTTATTTTTGAAACAAGCGATTGTATTTTCTCTAAATCTTTGACATAATAAAAGTGGTATGACTATTTTTATCATTGTAAGTATGAAAAATCTCTGTTGCACTCATCTTTTCAAATTTAGTGGAATATTTAATCTATGTGCATCTATAGACATAAGTGAATACTGTTAAATCATGTAAATTCATGCATCTTGTGATTGTGATCTTTAGTATGTTTATTCTTTTACTCAATATTTTATTACTATCATGAAAATAATTTATAAATGACTATATTTTTTTCATATATTTAACATAGATGAATAAAATATTTTAGGATTATTATTTATTCTAAGTTAAAATTTAATTCTTATAAACAAATAGTTATCATTCAATACAAGTAAGCATGCATGTTTGAAATAATATTTCCTATAAAATTCTAGAGATTTATTGGTATTATAAGCAATTAATGGAAAATAGGAATAAGTCATTAAAACAAACAATGGTAGAACTAAATTTTGAATACAATAATGTAGGAATGATGTGAAACTGAGCTATATCGCCTGATTGGAAAAATAGAATTTAATCTTGACTAAATTATTATCTTCGTTCCGGTATTAAAGATAGATGAATCAAAATTACATATGGTGCGACTTATTCTAAAACAAAATCTGATTCATATAAATTAGTATCTGACATTGTCATGGAGCAGCCATTACACCTGCAGACCAACACAGCCGCAGGATGATAACAACTCATGCAACCGTCAAAGGAAAAACAGAACCCTGCTGAGTAACAGTCGCTGTTACTTCTGAGTCTATAAAACAGTGCATAGTAAATACCAATGTCTCTGATGGAAAAAATGAATAGCTTCTACTCTGTTTTCATCTTCTTCTCCAACAATGCTGTTTTTTGTTATTTCACATTTTCACTGCTGCTTAAGTCTCTTGGTTTGCTCCGTCTTATCTTATTCCATCATGGTATCACTGCATTCTCCTTTACTTCCGCGTCCGCCTCCCGAAATAGATAACTCAACCATATCTTCTCTCCATGAAGCTCTGGTACCCCATCGTGGTGATCCAGATCCTCAAATTACTTTCAATGAATGGCTTTGATGACCTTTTGGATGGAACAAATCATTGCCAAAACAAAATGACAACAGATTCAATAGATCAAATCCATCTGAATCACAGTTGTGGCAGATCTTCGGTCAGAATCTCGCAGCTTCCATCTACTCCACTCTAACCTCACCTATTACTCCCTATCTTAAACATCACTTCCTTTTTTAGGGTTTAGGCTCTACCATCGAGATACGCCTCTGGTCATCCAATCGATCTTGTGTGATACAACTCGAGAATATGCTTCATTACATTACCATGAAAAATAAAACCATGATCCCATACTTAACGGATGTCGAGGTACTTTCAATAACAACAAGCTCCTGGAGTGTCCTTTGATGACGAAGACATTCTACTCTACATTCTCAATGGTTTGTCATCGACGTATCAAGCATTCATGGCGACCATTCATACCAAACTAACTCCTATAGGCCTTGATGATCTCTACACCATATTTTGGAGAGAGGGGATCCACATTGCTACCGAAAGCATCAAATAACAACCCATCGAATCTTCAATGGCCCTAAATACAATCTGTGATCGTGGACTCTGCCCCTCCTCTCATGGCAGAGGTGGATATTTTCAGCAAAGCAGGGGAGACAGAGTCCCCTACAACTCCATGGTTCGCAAAGCACGGAGCAGGTTTGAGCATCACACGAACCAACTGAGCAATCTTCTTTAAAGGCTTTTGTCATCACCCCTTGATCTGGATCTTTGGATGGGCACTTGGATTCAGGTGCCATAGTGCACCTCACCTCTAAGGTCTTACATGGAGGTTTCTACTCATAACACATTCCATCCAGACATTTATGCCTGCTCTTACTCGTAAGCTAGTTTTATTGAAACTTCTCCACGTATCTGATTTTTCTCATAATCTTCTCTCCATCCATAATCTCACCGTCGACAATAATTATTCTATTTCTGATGCTTCTAGATACCACGTTAATGATCTGAGAGTAAGCCACATAGTCCTTCTGGATTCATTTCAGAATTATCATTATCCACTTTCTAACAATGTGTACCACATCTTTAAATAGCGTTGTAGTCCTCTCCTACTATTCCAAATCTTAGCACAGAAGACACCTTCAAGTTTCCATAATCTTCATCATTTCAAAACAGAACACAGCTCTATATATTCCCTCTAGCATTTCTTTTCTAACTCATGTAAAGTGGCTAAGGCCCATTATGTTCCTTCTTCACTATCTAGCAATCATTCCTACAAATTCTTGGAATTATTTCGCTTAGACATTGGGGACTAACCCCACATGTTCTGATCAAAGGATGTAAATGCATTGTTAGTTTCATTGATAATTGCTTACATTTACTAGTATTCCCATATGACATTTTACTCGAATCAAAAATATGATGGAAAATAAGCTCCATCCTTTCCTTCAAATTTGTCTGTCATGGAATTCTATGCTTTCCTTGGTTTATAGTTATGAGTCCAACTCTAAAAGATGCAACTCATTGTTGATGATAGAGCATCTTATAGTTTTGTTGGATTGGCTACTTTTTTAAGCTAAATGACTTTGAATCTGGCACTTTAAGGTGGCAGTTTAAGATGATGGACCCATGAAACCCAAACTTAGGTTATTTTCACTTTTCCTAAACTTCTTTCCCTCTCCCATTTATCACTTTGAGTCCATCATATTCTTTGTTGAGTCTTTGGTGATTTAAAAATTATTATTAAATAGAATTTCTATATATTGAGCAGCTCACTTGATTATGATGATTTATTCTCTATCTTATGAATTGACTCTTAATATATGAATTAATCTATTGGGCCATTAATAATTGAATCATAAGTCATTTTATAAACCTAATAGATTAAAATAAAAAAATACATGTTTTCCTCTATTGAGAATTTCTCTTGGATGCATTCTCGAGTGTAATTATCTTAAGGAACTCCATTCCCTTAGATAGATCGAGTAACCTATATTATCTTAATTCTTTTTATCATATTGATGATATGTCTTCATATAAATATTTTCATAGGTTTAGATAAGAGATATTGATCTTAATAGCCTTCTTATCGCTTTTAGTGAAATACTTTGTATGGAACTTGTATCATCATTATTTCATTTTTCTCTACAACAATGCCTTATTTAGATCTCAATAATCGATGCATACAGAAATTTGACCCTTTTTTTAATTGGAACAATGGTAACTAACCAAAAGAGATATTTTTTATCTTTAATAAAATATGTTTTGATCAGTTTTTTGACTGCAATTATTATTTATTTTTTCAATTTATATATGCATGCATGGAGGGGCTTCTTTAACAAAAATGTTATTTAGATGAATTTTGACCTTGTGGATTATTACATTTGAGGATAAATATGGCATCTCATAATAATTCTAAGGCAAATTAATGCTTAAACTCTAAAAGCAACTAATTAAACCATTAGTGTTCTCTTCACTTAACAAGATACTTACAAAAGTTGGTCATGGGTTTCCTTCGAGATTGACTTTTATAGGTTTGTTAATTAATGATTTAATATGTTCTTCAAGTTCTAGGACTGCATCCCTAAACTGAAGGTCTTCCGGACCATCAAAAGTCTAAAAATAAAATTCATCAAGAGAATTAGTATTATTTATAAAAAGTATAATAAGCTCCAAATTTAAGTAATATTCATCATCATGTATTAGTCCAATAGTATCAAAGCAAACACATACTTGTAATGTCCTCATATTTTTTTGATATAGTGCTTATTTCTTAGGCCAAGTGAACAATACTATATTGTGTTATTTAAATTCATAATGTACGAAGGATACCAGCCAAAAGAAAGTTTCATTAATTTGTTAAAAGATTAATTCTCAATCTGATGCAGGACATATCTTGCATGGATATTAAATTAATTTATTATTAACTAGCTCACAATAATAGGCCAGAGATCTAAAAGAGAAATGCATATATTTAAGACACATTAGTCCCTAATTATCTCGATAAGGAGGGCCGTCATAACATATAAGCTATCTCCAAGACTAATTACATAATATTTCAATGACCAAAAAAGAGCACACAATGATGTTTTTAATAAAATTATAAAATAAAAAAAGAAGATCACACAAATGCAAAATAATAAGAGCTAGAATCATAAAATAAAAAAAAAACCATCCATCACATAAATTAGATGCTAGAGGTGAATAAAAAAAGATGCAAAACTTAGGACATGATAGACATGTACCTGAAATATTTAGAATTTGGTGATGACATCTCACCATTTGGGACATAACACTCCCCTCTTAGAGTCTAATCAAATTGTCATGAAATATAAAATTTTTATTTAATCTCACACAAATGTGTAACTTGTACAATAAATAAGCAAATTTTTATATTTTTGGAAGCATTTTATATAATGGAGAAGGCCACCCAATATATAAGATTCTAAAGACCACAAGAAAAATAAATACATGATGTGAAGCTAATGTTATTCATAAAATCTTATAAGAAAAGTAATCTACATATTCATCTAGGGAAAGTGAAATATTTTCACTAAGATACACTTTTATCTAGCTTGACTTATGACTAAAAATTTGTTGAGCATCTTCTTAGTTTTTCAAGAAGCCTAAGATCACCCAAAATAGAGCATTGAAATGAAATATAAAATCAATATACTAAAACTATAAATAATGAGTTATGACTTAAAAAAATATTGAACTGAGACAAAGGTGACTAACTAACTACTTAAAATTATGAAAAATATTATTCAGATAAAATTGTTCAAGATCTCACTAATGTATATAGATTTTGAGCAAGCATGAAAGTGAGTTAGATTGGGCTAGTCCATTGAAAGTCTTTGACATTGAAGGTTCCCACACCACCTCCTCCAATATGTGGAGAACTCAACTTTACTGAGTATAGGTTGCCACTTCCATGATACTTCTAAATCAACCTTGGATTGATCTTCAGAAGTTCCTCTCTAATGATCCATGTGACTTCTACACTTTATTGATCCTTTTACTATACAAGATACATTTGATAACTGTGATTTTTGGTGATTCTTGTTTGATCATCTAGATTTAGTCAATTTGCTCATTCTTCTTATTAAGTTAGGTTAATGGACACACATGGGTATGTTCACTCACAAGAGATGGAGATGAGGGATCAAATAGCTTACTAAATATCATTATTGATCTCATTTTTTAATGTGGCTAATACCCATCCTTATCATAGTGTTTAGGATTCCACTCTTAGACTAAGGATGTGCTCACATAGATACTTAGAAAGCTTTCTATGTGGTTAAGTGAGTTCCAAGCTTAAAACTAAAATAAAAAACAAATGAAACCAAAATTAAAATTAAAATTAAAATAAAATGAAATCCAAAATTAAACTTAAACCAAAACATCAAGATTAAACTTAGGTCAGAGTAGAAGGCCCACCATAACCTAAGTTAGCCCAAATAGCTTAAGCAAATTCAAACACCCCTAAATTCAAAAAAAAAAAAAAAAAGAATAACACTCAAATTGAAACATATTTGAATCAAAATCTAAACTTCATTTGCTATTATTCATGTTAATTTGAGTACTTAACCTAATTGGATCATTTAAGTCCTATTCAACATAAATTCAAACTAAATTAAATCAATTTAGAAGCTTAGAATTATTATTTAAGCTTAATTAATCACAAATCTAAATCCAATTGAAGCTCAGGTTGGCTACTCAATTCATTTGACATAAATTGACTCATATGTGTCTCATTAAGCCTAAATTAAATCTAAGCAAAACCAATCAAATTAAACTTCTATAATAGCTTAATTTCATCAAGATAACTCAATCAAGCTTGAATCTAAATTCATTTTAGGCCTAATTTGACTAATTAGGTGACTTAACCCAAATACATGCAAATGGATCCTATTGAGCCATAATCAAATTAAAGAAAGTTAAATCAAAGTAAACACTCCAAATCACTTTAAATACATAATTGGACTTAATATAACCTTTTATTGGGTCTAATTTGAGCAATTTGGCCAATAAATCTAAGTGAAACCAAATTAACCCAATTAGGCCATTTTGGGTTAAATCCAAAATTAACTCAAATTAATTGCGATCAATCAACCTCAAACACCCTAAATATGCTATAAGCCTAATCAAAATCCAACTTGATCAATTCAAATATTTAGCTCAATTTAGCTCATTTGAACCAAATTGAATTAGTTGAGCTCAACCAAATCAGCCCAAACCAAACCCAAATTAAATATCACCTTGGTTGGACTAATATTATAAATACGAATGGGTAGAGCCAAATTAAATGAAAGGATGAAATAAAAAGGCCAAAAGCCATGATCTCCCTCATCTCTCTGATACACCCCTTTCTTTCTCTTTTTTTTTTTTGGGACTTAGCAACACTTTTAATCAATTGCTCACCTAATGCAGTGAGCGGAGAGCATCATTTTCCTTAATGGTTGGCCACCCCATGCTTCTAAGAGGTGTATTTCTCTCCCACTTTAAGCATTCCTCATACCTTCATCATCATCTTAGAAGCAAAATTGTGCCTTCCCCATCCCTTTTCATCCACAAAACTCCAAAAAAAATTGATTGAATTTTAGTGAAGTGTGATGGTGTTTGGTAGCTAAGATTATCCTCGAGGAGGCAAGGGAGGAGATTCGTGTGAGAACTTCATCTTGCAGCAAAGATCGATTTAAATAAGAAAAAACTCCACTAAACACAAGCTTCAATGACATAATCCCTTAAACCTTAAAGAGAACCCTAGGCTTTGATGTTTGATGTGATGATATTATGAGAGGCTTGAAACAAATTATTGGATTCAAGTGCTCTCATGGTCCCCAAGCTCTCTGATGTAAAAGAGCTCAAAATTCCAGCATGAATCGCTAGAATTTTAAGGATTGGGTGGTCAGATTCTGCCCCTCTAGCTGGCATTAGGGAAGAAGGTCTTTGGGCCACCATTCTACTTTATTGGGATGGATAGCCAAGATTAGATTTGCCAAAAATCATATTAAAACCCTTTAAGTAAAATGGGTTTAATTTGGACCATCACATCATTGATTGGATGATCCAGATAAATCCTACTTTTCTATAATTAGCCACACGAGTCTTTGCATGGCGCAATCACACATCAACATGCCTAATGGTGTGCCTCGTGAGCGTTGACAAGGATATGTAAAAAGTAGGGGTATTCTAAATTTAAAATTGCCATAAAATAGCTAATACTTTTTAAAAAATCATTAAAAAAACAAAATATTCAACCAAAAAATACGTTTGACCTTTATATGGATTCAATATTTAGAGAGAAATCTAATGAACCAAAAATCCTAAAATTTTATTGAATTTTTTAAGAGTAATTTAAGTTGTAAAAATTATTCTTTAATTACTTTTAAATTATAGATCTCTCAAAATAAGTTAATAAAATAATTAATTTTAAAATCACAAAAATTGCAATAATGATATTAATTGATTTAAAGCACTTATATTAATAAATAATTACTTGAATAAATATAACTAAACTCACTGATCTTAATCATGACACTAAGCCTTTAAACCCAAATTTAAATTAATTTAAAATCAACTAAATAATTTAAGATAAATTAAAGAAACTTAAATAAATCATAATAAATCAAATATCCAACCAAAAAATTTCAATAAAATGTCTTTGAGTTTAACATTCAAAGGGGAATTCTATAAAAATGAAACTCTAAAACTTTATTAAAGAATTAAAGAATAATTAAGGGATTATTGAAACCTAACTTATAAAATTAATCACACAATATAAGTTGAAACATGTTGGAAATGTTCAACGAATATAATCATGGGTATCATACACTTCTAATGATTTTCCTTGAATACGACTTACTAAGCTACGGTTGAAATTTAAATCTTAATCTTAATTGAAAGTTGAAGTTTATAATCAATCCTTAAATAATAAAGTAATAATTAGTAAATCACATTTGAAATCATCTAACAAATAAAATAACCTCAAATTTAAGTCATTCATCCATTTGAACCTAATAAAAATGATCAATTACATGGTTAAACCTAATTAATTCTTAATTAAACTTTAACTAAGTTAATCATTTAACCATATAAAACAAAATTAATTGTTAATAGTGTCAACCATTTAATTGAAGTAATCAAATTAAAGTTAATTCATTCTTAATTGAACCCTAATTAAGTTACTTATTTAATCAAATCAAACCTTACTATTCATTAGCTGAAATTTAGTTAATCTAATCTCCTAAGTAAATAAATCATATTAAACTTAATTAATCATTAATTAAACCTTAATCATGTTAATGATTTAACCATGTTAATCATATTAAGCTTGATTAAAAATTAACTAAACCTTAATCTACTCACTTAACTAAGTTAATCATTCAATTAATTAATTAATTAATCATTAATTAAACTTTAACTAGGTTAATCACTTAATTAAGTCAATTAATCTATCATTAACTAAGCTTTAAATAAGCTAATCACTTGATTAAATCATTAATTAAACCTTAGTTTGGCTAGTCATTTGATTAAGCTAAACATGCCATAGCTAATCATTAGTTAAACTTTAATTAAGCTAATCACCCAATTAAATAAATCATATTAAATTTAACTAATCATTATTTTTGATTGAGTTAAAGACTTAATTGACTATTAGTTAAGCTAACTACTTAATTAAGTTAAATATGATGAACTTAATTAATCAATAATTAAAATTTAATAAAGTTTATCACTTAATAAAGTTAATTATTTAAGCATTAATTAAGTTCATCCCCAAATCAAATTAAACATGTCAATCTTATTTAATCACCAATTAAATCTTAATTAAGTCAATCATCTTAAATGAGTAGAGTTTGTAAAATCATCTTATTTAGAGCTTAGAAGGAGCTTCTTCATCCTTCGGTGAGAATTTTATCCTATTAGGGTTAGGGTGTTGAGAGAAATGGATCCCACCTCAAGTCATGCCCACTATCTTCTTCACTCTTTATAATCTTAAGTCTAACCTCAACTTAAACCAAATTAAAAACTTAAATCTCAATTCAAAATCATTTAAACACTCAAACTAAAATTATCTATTATTAAATTAATTTAAACTCTAAATTTAAATCTTAAAAGCCTAGTGTAGCCTCACTACACTAGGCCCTTTTACACACACTAGAGTGTTAGGTCCTCAACTCTAAATTTAGGTTAAATTTGTGATTATGTTTGTGTTGTGTTTACTTTCTTATTTTATAGTTTATTATTTTAGACTAGATGTTTAGATTATTTCCTCATAGACTGGATGTTAGGACAATATTTATTAGATTAATATTATTTTTTATAGGAAGCTATACTTAATAAAAGGACTCCTATAATAAAATTAAATTATCTTCTTTTTGCCTATATGTTTTATTTGTTTAAGTCCCTAAGCATAGGCCATTAAGATAAGTGGGCTTGGTACCCACTCGTGTAAACCCCACTATATGGAATATAATTACTTATGTAAGTGTTTGTTTTCACGCTAACCTTTATTTTACTAGTTTAGTTTGGTTTTTGGTTTTAACATTTTAAAATATAATTTGAAATTAAAATTAGGTTAGGATCTATAGGGTTTATGATTAGCAGGGGTAGACTGTATAAGCCAACGGTCGCTTTTAAAGCCTGAGGAGGTCTCTGAAAAAAAAAGACTATCCAAAAAGAATTCAAATGAAGATCATTATTTCTAGCTTAAGTCCAAAAAATAATTTGCATGAAGATCCCTATAAAGAACTCAACTATCTATTTTTCTCTATCTTTCGAGGTGTATAACAAAACTCAATTGCACTAATCTTTCTCTTTTACTAAGTTAATTTATTTAGTGTGTCTATTTTTGGTGCACATTAGAATAGAATGCTTTTATAAGTTTCTTTCTATAATTTTGTGTTTATGTTGTGAAAGCTAGGTTCACATGGTAGCCGCTTATGATAAAATTAATTTTTCTATCCAACTTAATTAAATAACTCAAATATAAGAATAATCAATTTATAATCTCATATAATTAAACCTTAGAGATAAACAATAAATGCATCTAACAACTCTTAAATTTGTGAATCATGGTTACATATTTCTTCATTACTTCTTGAATTGGGCTTTTCTCTTATTGCACATAAGGGGGCATCCAACCTTTAAGGATGGTCATCTTTCCTAAAAAAATCTACCTTCTCTTTTATTTTAGCCCATGACTTATTTCTAATGGCATCTCATCATAGGCATGATTACATACCCAAAATCTTGAACATAAAATAAAGTGTTTATAAATATATAAAATATATAAATTATTGCATTTGTTAAGAACATATCATACCAATCATGATCCTAGATTTAGGAAATGAATATAGGTTCTTAGTCTATTTTTTAATAATTAATATCCTAAACAATTTTGCTTAATATAAGATCAAACTCATGGTTTTAATTCAAAAGAGGTGTTAGCTAGCAATCCTACTAGGTAGAATATAAGTTTAGAAAAGTTAGAATAGCTTCACATTCTCTGGTGAGAAAGAACCAACATATTTCAATTTTTCTCTAATAGACTAAGTTGAGCTTATGTTAGAGGCACTTTTAGTTATAGGATAAAAGGCATCTCGCTTCTCTTTTTTTACAAGAATAATTTTGCAATTCTTAAACTTTTTTATAATATTATATGATTAGAATTTAAGGTCTTGCATTCTAATAAAATGTTAATTCATAATAAAAATAAATCTCTCATTCAAAGCTATAAAGTATAATCATAGAATATGTTGAAATCCTTACTAGGCTTTTTAATATCAAACCATTTCTAATTTATTCCTATTTACAATTTATTAAAAAAACTATTTCAGTTGACTTATCTTATTTGACTTACTTATTTAGCAATCTTGAAATTAAACTTATAAATCTGTAAAGATAGAGAGCTCATTTCTTTACTCAAGTGTTTTTTAAAGAAAATTTTTCTCTTAAGTTGTAATTAACTATAGAGTATTTCCCTTATAAATAAGTAAGAACTTAGTATGAAATAAGCATAATTCTAATTTATCTATGTAGTTAAAGTGAATAATCTTTGGTATATGTAGGCCCATTAGTCTTAAGAGTCTATATTAAGTGATTGAATCCATTATAAGATGATATTTCCATCTCTTGAGATGGTATATTATTTCTCACTGATGCATTTGATCACTTAAATAAGAATCCCTAAGATCTATACGGTGTTCCAAATAAAAACTCCACAATCATAATTGTTGACTTATATGTTATTGAGTTTGATGCATGGAAAGCATTATTAATTATCATAATCATTAGGTAATATGAATTCGGCCCAATATTTTTCAAGAATTGAAGAGGATCTATGCCATTAACAAGTAAATTTTTAATAATTCTAGTTAGAAACATTTCAAATCTCACACAATTTTTAACATAATCCCTTTAAAAATTTCTTTATGTTCTTATGAGCATCAACTAACTTTTTATATGTTTGAGGACTTAAATTTATTTTCTCTTTAAATTATTTATAAGTATTATAAATATACTATGCAAATTATTAAGAAAAATTAGAAGTGCATGCATGCATAAGAAGAGGTACTAAATTTATTGGGGTATAAGGCAAGCTTGTAGCCATGACATGCTTCAAATAGACTCATTCGTGTTAATCTATTACTTAATGATTATATGCATATTCAGCTCTTGGTAGAAGAAAATCTCATTATTTGATATTTTGCTTAAAAGACATCAAAGTAAATTTCCTAAGCTATGATTAACCACCTTAGTTTGGCCATCAGTCTATGGGTGATAGTCTGAAGAAAACATTAACTTTGTATTCATTAAGTGTTATAAAGTTCTCCAAAAATATAAAATAAAATGAACATCATAGTAAGAAATAATGCTCTTTAAAAGGTGTTGCAATTTAATTACTTTAGCACAAAATAAATGTGCTATGTAGGAAGCATCCCATATTTTTGAACAAAGAATGAAGTGAGACTTAGTAAACCTATCAACTATTACTAAACTTTAATCATGTTTTCTAATAGTCTTCAGTAGTCATTAAATAAAATACATACTAATATTCTCCCAAAGATTGTTAGGCATATGCAACAGGGTGTATAGACTAGAATTTTGAGTGTTTTGTTAGCTAAGGCACAACTTTTACAATATACAACAATTCTAGCGACACTACATGTTAATCCTAGTCAATAATCGATTGTGTACTACCTTAATGGTTTTATCTCTATCAATGTGACCAGTTAAAATATCGATTCCTAAATTAAAAAAAAAATTAAGTGAGGTTATTGAGATACATAAGAGCTTTGCTTTAAATAGTTAATTATCTCTAAGAGTGTAATCATCTATAGCTTCAGTAGTATTTCATTGAGATTATAATAAAAAGTAATATTAAGGACTTGCATAATATAATGCAAGTAATTTATCAAATCAAATAATAGAAATAGATATTATAAACATTAATGCAGCTAGAAAACTAAGAGCATTAACTATTTTATCCTCTACATCAAGTTTGTGCTTAAGAATAAATGTAAAACTTTAAAGAAACTCTACCCACTTAACATGTTGAGAGCCAAATATTTATTGAGAGTTTAAAAATTTTATTGGTCTAATGATCCAAGTATAATACAAATTCTTATGGTGGTAAGTAAAGTCTCCAATATTTTTGAGTTTGAACTAGAGTATAAAACTCTTTATGATACATTGAATATTTCTTTCTTGAATCATTTAATTTCTCACTAAAAAGGTCACTAGTTTACCTTCTCATCTTAAGGCTCCTCTTATTCTCACTCCAGAACTATCACATGACACCTAAAAAAAATTGAGGTGACCTCAACATCAATACTTATGTCATAGTTTTTTAAATTTTTTTATTAAAACCTTAGTTTAGGGGTCCACTCAAGAATTTTTTTTTCTTAATACGATCTATGAAGGGAACTATAATAGTGTTAAATCCTCTAATATATTTTCTATAGAATGTTGCTAATCCATGAAAACTTTTAATATCATGCACTAATTATGGTGTAAGCCACTCTTCAATAGCTTTTACCTTTATCAAGTGATACTCTATTCCTAGAAATTATAAAGCGCAAAAAGTTCACATGTTCAATAACAAAAGTACACTTCTTAAGATTAGTAAATAAAAAGTATTCTATAAATACAAGATAAACCTTTTAAAGTGTTAATGGTGATCTTGTAAAGTTTTACTAATGAATAGAATGTCATCAAAATATAGTACTAGAAATTATCCTAAAAAAAGTTGTAAAATTTGGGACATGTTCCTTATAAAACTACTTGGGGCATTTGATAATTCAAAAGGCATAACAAGCCACTCATAATGATTATCTACAATTTTCAATGTTGTTTTTCACACATCACCTGGTCTTATCCTGACTTGATGGTATTCACTTTTTAAATTTATTTTAGAAAAGATCATTGCAGCATTCATTTAATCTAATAAGTTATCTAATTTTTGAATGGAAAATTTATAATTGATTATAATTTTATTAATTGCTTAACTATCAAAACACATTCTCTAATTGCCATCTTTTTTTAGGGTAAAGTGTATTGGAATAGTATAAGGATTAAGATTTTGTTTAATAACTCTTGGACTTATTTAACCAAATCCTAATGTTTAGTAGAACTCATTCTATAATAAGACGTGTTTGGCAGGGTAGCTTTCAGGATTAAATCTATTGCATGTTGAATGTCACACATTGGAGGAAAGTTATTTGATTGATACTTTGTGAATACATCCATAAATTCATTTAAGATAGACTCAATTGTAGATTGAATGACCAATTTAGTTTTCTTTTTTAGATTTATGAGTGGATACAACCCATACTATGGACCTATTGGTAAACTCCCTCTCGAGTTTAGTTTGTGAAATTAATTATAAAGCATTTTTTCCTTGCCTAATTTGAGCTTAACATTTGTGGTCAGTTGATTGCTCTTTTTATATAGAGATGATATAATGTAATCTTCTTTCTCTCATAAGTGAACACATAAGTGTTAGCATTTTAAGTCAAAGTGGAATCTCTAACAAATAACCAAGGTCTTCCTAAAATTACACTTCCCACTTAAATTGGTATAACATCATGTAAAATCTCCCCCGAGTAAGAATTAAATTTAATGGTTACTAAATAATGTTTTAAAACTAAAATAGTTATATCATTAACCCAAGATGCATTATAAAGACTAAAGTGATCCATAGGGGCTAACTTAAGGCATGATATAGTATTTAATGATATTGCATTTATGCAACTAACACTATCTATTTTTATTTTACATGTCTTTTCTCTTATTCAGATCATTTTGTGAAATGTCACAGTATGCCCCCAATCCACACTCACCTTATGTTAAGTAAACATACATCTAACAATAGCTAAATACTTATTTTGTTGTGATTTATTTATATAATTATCATCATAATACTCAACTTCTATTGCATCATCTAAAATAAAATTTTCAGGCTCAACTTCACTAGTAGAGTTTGGATCTAACTCTCCCTCTCAATATGCACTAACTTAGCATGGCATATTACTGCAACATGACCTCTTTCATTACACTTAAAATACTAACCTTGTGATACTCCAATTGTTCGTGAGCTAGACAAAAGGTGTACTTTCTTGTTTAGGCATTAGAAGTGTACATAAGTGTGAAGAGGAACTAGATGTGGGATTAAGACTCGAAGAGGCACCAATAGTGGTTCTTTGCTATACTGGTTGAATAATGGATGTAAAGTTAGGCTTATATATTACTATTGATTTTTGAAATTGTTCATAATCTCTTGTGACCCTACAGGTTGATTCTAGGGTATTAACCTTTTTTAGGAATAACTCTCATTGAATATTCTCAATGCCCTAAACATGCTAATGTAATAATATTATCTTCCTCTATTCTACAACACATTAAGTATTTATCAAATCATGCACTAATAATACTCATTTAAATTATAATAATTAATGTATTGGTTAATCCTTGATTCCCATTCTAAGGACACCTTAGGATCTAAAGTGCCATCATAAGTTGGGGCTTCAATTTTGATAGCTCTATGGACCTTATCATCATCATCATCATCTATGGGGGTAGGCTTACGTGGATGGGGTAGTGGGTGTCTTCTTGGTCTTTGAGGATTTTTAAGTTAATTTTTTAAAAGCATTAGAATCAATATGGATTATCCATTCTACCTTAGTTAACCTACCATATATTGCCTCTAACCCTATTAAAATTAGGCTCAAAAGTTTGTTAAAATTGATCCATATTTGTTATGCATACAAGATGTATTTCTATGCTCTACCCAAGCATGTGGTCATACAATATGCAATGTCTTAAAATAAAGAAAAAAGCTTCTTTTCACATGCACACTCACCTACTCTCT
Source organism: Cymbidium sinense (assembly GCA_021442155.1). NCBI lineage: Eukaryota > Viridiplantae > Streptophyta > Magnoliopsida > Asparagales > Orchidaceae > Cymbidium > Cymbidium sinense. The sequence goes on along the minus strand of CM038224.1, from coordinate 68,178,425 downwards.
CTCTCTCTCTCTTTATATATATATATATATATATATATATATATATATATATAACAAGAAAAATATTTATAGTTGGAAATAAAATAAAATTCTAAAATTAATATATGATTCTTATGAGCAAACCAGAACAATAATGTCTAGTCATGCTTATAACTAATACGAAGATGTTTGGTTGTTTTGAATTGATCCAAAGCTAAAGAACTTAATCGCATTCTAGACTAAGATTAAAATATATGGCTTTTGAAATTGAGCCAAGACAATAAGTGTAGTCATGTGCTTAAGTCAATTAAGCTTAATGTATGGAAAAAATAAGGTTAGCCAAAGTTGAAAATAAGATCGGATAGAGCTATAATTATCGAGAAAGCCAAAATATTATGTAGTGCACAAATGCTTAAACTATACCAAGCTTTGATACTAACTAATGCAGAGCATGCCTTATATGAATATTAAATTAATTTGCTATTAACTGACTCACAATAATATGCAAGAGATCTAAAACAAAATTCATATATTAAAGGCATATTAATCCTTAATGGTTCTCGATAAAAAGGATTGTGATATCATAAAAGCTATCTCTCTAGACTTGACATATAATATTTAAAAAAAATAGAAAAGAGCACATAAGGATGTTTTAACATAATTATGAAATAAATAAAAAAGATTCACATGCACTGAATAATTAGAACTAGAATCATATAAAAAATAACCATCTATTATAGAAACTAAAGGCTAGAGGCGAATACCAAACCAAATAAAGAAAAACATAAACATGATAGAGACATACCTGAAATATTTAAAATTTGGGGATGGCATCTCATCGCTTGGGCCTCAACACCACCCTCTTAGAGTATTTGAATCGTCACAACACAAAAAAAAATGAAATTATTTAATCTTGCACAAGTGTGTAACTCACCCAAGAAATAAGTAAATTTTTATATTTTTAGAAGCATGTCATACATTGGAGATGGCCACCCAATATATAAGATGATAATGACTACAATAAATACATTATGTGGGACTAAAGTTCTTCATGAAAAGTGATAATAAAACCAATCAACATATTCATCTAGAGAAAGATTACATATTTTCACTAAGATACAATTTGATCTAGTTTGATTTGCGAAATAGAGATTTGTATAGCATCTTCTTAGCTTTCTAACAACCCTTATATTTCCTTGAATAGATCATTGAAAAGAAATATTTGATCAAAATAATAAATATTAGCATATGAGTTAAGACTTGAAAAATTATTTAACTAAAATAAAGGCAACTAACTAACTGCTTAAAGTTATGAAAAATAATATTCAAATAAAATAGTTCAAGATTTCACTAATGTAGAATAAATTTTGAGTGTGCAGGACTATGAATATAGATTGGACTTGTCTATCGAAAGCCTTTGATAATGAAGGTGTCCACACCACAAGCTTTACACCATCTTCTAAATTTTTTGATGAAGGTACAAGAATATACTTCTAAGCTCTCCCAACTTCTCCAAATAGGATGGGAGTAATATTAACTTCTATCCCTATAATAAAGTTTTGAGATTGTGGAATTGGAGCGAAAGTTTTCATTTGAGTATTGAGCTTATCAAACATAGCCAGTTAGACTCATTCATTATTATGAGACCTTTTCCTCATAACTATCTAGTTTAAGAGATATAACAATTTTAAACTTAAAATTTTATTTTATATTACTTGCATTTATTCACACACTATGTATACATGAATCATCTTCTAATTTGAACTCCAAATTGATAATATTATTAGTATTTACTTTCTATTTATTATTCTTTTATTTTAATTCTTGATTGTGAGATCATTGGGCCGTTCTACCACTTTGTTGTGCAAAAGGGGAATGAGGCGATGAACTTTAGCTCTAATGCTTGGTTTATTTTCTTTTATTTTCTTATACTTTTTGCTTATAATTTATTGTATTAAGATCTTTTGCGAAGATGACATATTAATTTAAAGGATAATATGTGTCATCCTCATAGTTATTGTAGATCCTCTTAATAATATATCCAATGTTATCTCATATAAATTTGATGCACTAATGAAGGGTGGGTGAAACGATCCTATATTCATAAATCCAAGATCTACTCAAAAACACATCAAACAATGTTTATGCATTGATTATGTAAAATTTTACATCAATTTTTGAATCTCTAATATCTAATAACAAATTAAGATATCCAAAGGCCTTTTAATTTCTCATTGAATTTGTGTTGCATCTACACATTTCCAACTATAAATAGGCAAGAGTTCTTAAGTTCATAATATTGATCAATGTACCCAAGTTAACAAAAACTCTAGAGAGAGAACATTTGTCTACATTCATAGAAATATAAACTAGGTAATTGTCATCAATAGTTACCACAAGTAGTTCTTTATTAAAAATGGCCAACCAATATATAGGATGATAAAGACTACAAGAAATACATGATGTGGGACTAAAGTTCTTCATGAAAAGTTACAATAAACTAGTCTACATATTCATCTAGCGAAAGATTACATATTTTCACTAAGATACAATTTGATCTAGTTTGATTTGTGAACTAGAGATTTGTATAGCATCTTCTTAGCTTTCCAACAACACTTATATTGTTTGCAATAGAGCATTGAATAGAAATATATGAACAAAATACTTAATATAAGCATGATGAGTTAAGACTTGAAAAACTATTGAATTGAAATAAAGGCAACTAACTAACTGCTTAAAGTTATGAAAAATATTATCCAAATAAAATAGTTCAAGATTTCACTAATGCATAATAGATTTTGAGTGTGCACAACTATGAGTATGGATTGAATTTGTCCGTCGAAAGGCTTTGATAATGAAGGTGTCCACACCATAAGCATTACACCATCTTTTGACGAAGGTACAAGAATATACTTCTAAACTCTCCAAACTTATCGAAATAGGATAGGAGTAATATTAACTTTTATCCCTATAATAGAGTTCTGAGATAGTGGAGTTGGAGCAAAAGTTTTCATTTAAGTATTGAGCTTATCAAACATAGTCAATTAGACTAATTCAATATTTTGAGACATTTTCCTCATCACTATCTAGTTTAAGAGATATAACAAATTTTAACTTAAAATTTTATTTTATATTACTTGCATTTATTGACACACTATGTATAGATGAATCATCTTCTAATTTGAACACCAAATTTATGGTATTATTATTATTTACTTTATATTTATTATTCTTTTATTTTAATTCTTGATTGTGAGCTCATTGGGTCATTCTACCACTTTGTTGCACAAAAGGGGAATGAGGCAATGAACTTTAGCTCTAATGCTTGGTTTATTTTTTTTCTTATACTTTTTTCTTATAATTTATTGTATTAAGATCTTTTGAGAAGATAACATATTAATTAAAAAGATAATATGTGTAATTCTCATAGTTATTGTAGACCCTCTTAATATTATATCCAATGTCATCTCATATAAATTTGATGCACTAATGAAGGGTAGATGAAACGATCCTACATTCATAAATCCAAGACCTACTCAAAAGCATATTAAACATTGTCTATGCATTGATTATGTAAAATTTTACTTCAATTTTTGACTCTGTAATCTCTAAAAACAAATTAACATAGCCAGAGGCCTTTTCAAGTTTCTCATTGAATTTGTGTTGCATCATCTTATTAGAGCTCCATCCAAAAGTTCTTAAGTTCATAATATTGACCAATGTACCTATGTCAACAAAAACTCTAGAGAGAGAAAAGTTGTCTACAATCATAGAAATATAAAGTAGGTAATTATCATCAATAGTTACTACAAGTAGATCTTTATCAAAAATGGTGACCTAAGAACTTTTTTGAAGTAGAGAGACTCATCTAAAGATGTCTCTACTGATTGATATAAACATATTTCTAGATCCAGTAAAGCTTTAATTAAATTCTTTTTCATCTTCTTATAGATGATAAGGGCGTCATAAATGCTCAATTTTATAAAATAAATATAAAAAAAACCTTTAAGATGGGAAAGCACATTATAGTCAACCTCCATAATGCAATCAATAGTTATATCCTATAGCGAGATAGACTGTGATGGAGGTTGAACTTTATCAACACTAATGATCTATTTACCATTATTTATGGCTGCCATCTGAGGATATAAGACCTTACCATTATAGATGTTTGCTTTTATAATCTTTTTAGGCTTAGAGATTGTTATGGTATATACCTCACTCTCGATATTTCTTAGTTTATCTTTTGTTAAAATAACTAAATTTGATATATCAACTTCAATGATAATAGGTGTGCCCTGAAAGTTCAAAAAAAAAAGCTACTATGAGAAATTTAGCCCCTAAATTCTTCAAGATCATTAGATGGATTTGCTTAATTTTGAAAATTATTTTCATTACTATTGAAATTGTGCTTATTATTGTTATTAATTTTAATAAATTCATCTACATCACTCTTAGTAGATAAAGATAAGACAAATATAGAATCCTTCATTTTGTATTCTTAGATCTTAGAGGAATAAAATAAAAATCATACAAAATAAGTGGGATAAGAGGCTTGACCCCCCACCTGCATTAATTATATTCTTCTTACAACTTTATTTCCCTTTCTCTCTAAAGCTATAGAACTCTTTCAAGCTTGAGTTTCTTTAACTTATAATGAAGAAGACACTCTCAAGTTACTCTTATGAATTGGTAGATCAACCTAGATGATAGGTCCTTGAGCTTTTTGATGGTCATGCAGAGAAAATTTACAAGTTTTAGTTGAATTTTTTTATTTTTTATGAATGAGGCAATGCAAGCTTGCACCCATCATCCAAAGCAGCATCCTTAAATGGAATATAAGACTCACCTAAGATCATTTTCATAGATTCTTAGCCAAAATTCTTTGTTATGGCACAAGGTACCAATGCAAGGAGAAATGATCCCACTATAAGAGCTCAAAAAATAAATGAAGAAGCGAAGCATAAAAAACTAATTACAAGAAGCAAATTGAATATGGGGACATGAAACTCATGACATTTCATATTATTTTTAATTTGGTGTAAATGTAATTTTGTTGTTAAGGAACACACATAGTAATTTAATATTATAGACTCATTTAGAGTTGGGAGAAGTAATTAGTCAATATAATTATATTTAATTATATAAAATTAATTATTAGTAAGAATGGTTGGCCATAATATGGGAGTAGTTATGGTAGTTACAAGTGAGAACTGATGCCTCTCTCTCCCACCTTCTCCCTCCTTTATTTGAAATTTTAAATCTATCTTATATCAAAATATAATATATTGTATTTGCTATGAAATGAAAGCTTTTGGTGACTTTGGACTGAAACAAAATTGTCGAGAAATTCATTTGTTTGAGGTATGGTGGTCAGCTGGATATTGAGTAATATTCTCTTACAAATTACTTTGGTGAGTGATTGATAATTGTATAAGCGGTAATTATTAATTTTATAAGCACTAATTATTAATTTTTTGCTATAAATTTCTAAAAATAATTTATTTGAATCATTTTAGTGAAAGCTTCTAGTTATTCCTACTATACATACACGATTCAATAAAAAAAATCAAATGAAATCATGAATATTCATCAAAATATGTAAATCGTGAAGCTAAGATCTTGAAATAACTATATTTAACAAGAAACTCAATAATATTCTAGCATAAAATAAGAATTTTGTCACAAAAAAGTAAGAAAACTTACCCAAAATCGCTCGAAAAGTCATCGGCAGAAGGTGACTAATGAGATCACAAAAATCTGGCAGGGCTTGCATAATAATGGCGTTTAACAGTAAATTTAACAGTTCTCTTAGATTGAGAAATCTAACTAAAAAAGCAAAGAAAAATACCTAAAATAAAGGGAAGAAGCTGCCAGGCGAGAGTCTTAAATTAGCTTAATTTTTAAATTAGGCCATTTTATAAACTTAATTAGGTGATTAGCTATTTTAAAAATTTAAAATAGCCAGTCAGATGACGGCTTTAATTTTTTTTTTAAATGGGCGTATTTTTCATATCGACTCGTCATGTTTTGGTGTTTAATATCGTTAGAAAGATAATAAAAAATTATCTTTTATGTTAACAACTTTGATCTCGTGGTGAGTCGATTTTAAAACTTGAAGTTACAAAAATTAAAAATATTGATGCAAACCTCGTTTTTTGGCCATATCAGACTCATTAGATGACAAGTTTTGGCATGGTTAGTATCGTTGGAAAGATAATAAAAAATTCTACAACTTCGATGTTGACAACTTTTGACGAATCTCGTTTGGTGAGCCGCAATTTTTATAAATGTGTGACTTCTAAAGTTGCAAAAATTAAATATATTGCTCTTTTTTTTTTTTTTTTTGCCATGATACAAGGATATATTATTTTAAATATCAAACACTCTCATTATATTTTATATATAAATTGAGTTTGAATTTTATATAATTCCTTGAATCTTTCCTCTTGAAGAGAGAATAGCAACTCATTATATTTTATATATAAATTGAGTTTTGCTCAAGAGGAAAGATTCAACTGAGAATTACATAAAGATTCAAACTTAATTTATATATAGAATATAATGAGAGTGTTTGATATTACCAAAAAATAATTTATCCTTGTATCATGGTAAATAATAAAAAAAAAACAGGGGCTCTCACAATATATTTAATTTTTGCAACTTCAGAAGTCACATATTTAAAAAACAGCCAGGGATTCATCCAAAGTTGTCACATAAGTTGTAAAATATCATATTTCCAACGATACCAATCAAAACCCGACATCTAATGAGCTGATATTACAACGAGGTTCATCAATATCTTCATTTTACAACGAAGTTGCATTTGCAAACATTGCCACCATAAACGAGATTCTTAAAAGTTGTTAACATAAAAGAATTTTTCATTGTCTTCCATAAGACGCCAAAATCGACACCGGATGAGTCAAATATACCAAAAAAAATGTCTTAAAATTTTTTTAAAAAAAAATTGCCGTCAGTTAAGCGATTGGTCTGATGTTTGGTCGGCACTCCGTGGCCTAGCTATTTTAAATTTTGTTTTAAAATGGCTAATCACCTAATTAAGTTTATAAAATGGCCTAATTTAAAAATTAAGCCTCTTAAATTAATAATATTTAACAAGATACTTAGCAATAGTCTAAATAATAATGAACATTCATCAAAATATGTAAATCCTAATGCTAAGTCTTTGAATAATGATATTTAACAAGATACTTAGCAATAATCTAACATAAAATAAGAAATCTATCGCAAAAAAAAGGAAGAAAACTTAGTTGAAATCACTCGAAAAGTTCGTCAGCCAAAGGTCACTCATGAAACCACAAAAATGCGGTAGGGCTTGCAGAATATTGGCGTTTAACAGTAAATTTACTAATACTCTAACTTAGATTAAGAAATCTAACAAAAAAGCAAAGAAAAATACCTCAAATTAAGGACCGGTGGCTTACGCAATACAACTAGATTTAAGTTAGTTAGATCAAATATTATTTTAATAATGATTATATGAATGTTATATTTTATTATATTTATTTAATGTATTTGAATCTTAATCAGACTAACTAAAATTTAATTTGCAATTTATTAAGCTATCAAAAATAATAATTTTTATACAATCAAATTTACTTAAGTGAATAATTATACATAAGTAATATTAATTATTAAAATTAATATACCTTTTAATTAATATATTTATATCTAATTTATTTGAGAGAATATTATTATTTATAATTACATTTTCTTAATTACTCATTAATTAATAATCTAATAAACAAATTAAATAATAAATTTATTCAGTTTATATTAAAATAATATTATTTTACTTAAGTTATTTTCATTTAGCTTAAATCAATTAAAATTAATCAAAATAATATTATTATAAGATAATATATCAATTAATTATTAATTCTATTTCACTTACATTTATGTTCATTAAATCATAATTAATCTAAAAAAACATATTAATTAATCATTATTTAAATAATTTTATATTAAATTAAAATAATTTAATTTGATAATATATTTATTTGTCATTATCTAAAAATTAATAAACTATACAATTTATTAAAATATGAATTTTAAGTTAAATAATCAAAATAAAATAATAATAATAACTTTCTCTCTTTTCTCTTATTCCACTTGAAAGCTAATTTTTATAATCACATGTCCCTTTTTAAAATTTGTCCCCTTCATTACAATTCTATGAAAAATAATATCATTACCCTATACTTATTGAATGTCAAGGCTCTTGTCGATAACTCAAAAGCTCCCTGGGCCTCACGTGAAGATGAAGAAATTATACTCTTCATTATCAATGGTTTACCTCTTTCATATCAAGCATTCAAGATGACCGGTCCCTTGATGACCTCTAAACCCTATTATACAGAGAGGAGATCTACATTGTTATACATAGAATCAAAGAGCAACCCAGCGGTCCTCAAATGGCCCTAAATAAAGTCTGTGAACGTGGACTCAGCCTCTGATCTCACGGCAGGGGCAGAGGACCTTCCAGTTTAAGTCCCAGAGGAGGTTGTCAGTTTCAGCAATGCACGGGAGGCAGAGTCCCCTCCAACTCCACGGTTTGTCAAGTTTGTGTCAAACAAGGCCGCTTGGCCTTTCACTTTATACTACTCCAATTAGAATTCTCTATAGACAACCTTCTTTTTTACTTTCTAGTACACTTTAGTCTTTATTATTATTATTATTTTTTTGAAATGGGTATCTATCCAACACCTCATTCATCTTATGAGTGAAGATATCATTATGACTAATCTCATGAAAACATTTCAACATTATGTCAGTCCTACTTACTTTTATCTTTCGCCAAGAGAACTCGAATGCGGGCTGAATAGTTATAAATCACGCTCGCTCTTACCAACCAAACTAAGATACAGTGAATTCTTCCGTCTATTTTACTTAAACATTAATTTTCACGTGCCTTTTCTTTGATCTATTTTTTAAAGTAATCATAATAAGGATAACTTTCTTTGACTTTTTGCTGGAGAAAATGGGCAGATTAGATGCGTGCCCCAAATCATAAACGATCATAAATTTAAAATGAACAAATTTTGAAATTAATTATATTTTAATTAATAATTAACATATTAAGCATTTATAAAAAAATTTAACTTTAGATACTGGCAGATAAGTGGGAGGCACATCGCCTATTAGGGTGTGACGATTCACCATTCGACGTAAATAACAACCGGTCGCCTTGTTAACGGCTTCACGATTAGAAGTCAGTCGCTAACTTATCGGGCCACTGGTGTAAGTTTGGCCAGTCGCCCGATAAGTGAGCGACTAGTGCATTCTAAATACGGGACCCGAGCCCCTTCGATTATTTCTGTTTCTTTTTGCTCTCGGTCCCTCCTCCGTTCTCCTCCGTACGCACGAGACCCCATTCCCGGCTCCACCATTGGCATTCGTAACTTTGGCTGGCTCCACCAAACGACTTTTCGTAACTCATTGTCGAGATCGTAGATTTCGCCCTTAAGTTTGATTTTTTTTTTTGATTCCTTGCTTATTTGAATTAGCAATAATGTAGAGGAAAGTTTTTCATGTTTTTCATAATTATTCTCCTAAAATTTGTCGTGGTTAGGGTATATGATATACTGGGATTAGGTAATTTGGTAGTTCATTTTTTGTGTTGCTTAATTGTTAGGTGAGCAATATGTATTTTTGTAATGGATTTTGAGTGCATTGTTAGGTTTTGTTACAACATTGGTTGCTGAGTTAATAGTAGAATGAGTCAAGATCTCGTTTCCTTAATTCTGTTCTATGACGGACAACTGATCATTGATGGTCAATTCATTCAAAGTTATGATGGTGGAAAAAATCGGCCCATACGAGTGTCGCGTCATACAAGCTTAGGAGATTTAAAACTAAAAGTGTTCAGGCCTCTGCGTTATGATGTTGATAACTTCGCAGTGGAGATTACATGACATTTTCCTGTAGGCGCGGGATACATAGCTTATACTGTTGTTGATGATGATGTCTGCAGTACTGTATTAGACGAAGCTTCCCGCCAAACATTGATTCTTTACATGGAAATAAAACCATATCGCGCACTCCGACGATATTATGCCGCCAAATGTATACTCCAGTTTTGGTCACGAGTTCGGTTAACGATCGAATCAAGACTATCATGAACAGATATAGTGTAAGCATTCATCTCGACATCACTGGTGTTTTTTATTTTGTTTTGTACGGTATCTTATTTTTTTAGGAAGATGATATATGTTAAATGCACGAGATGCCTATTCAAGCGCAGCATGATCAACCTAGTTCATCTGACAACTACGATGATGAGTATGAAATGATGAATAGTGAATCAAGCGCATCGATGATGCGATCGCGATGAGTCTTTGCTTGGTAATGCCAATTTATGCGACAGCAGTATCGGCCATGATCTTCTTCGGAGTCATTCTATCTGGAATTCGGTGGATCACGATGTAATGAATTCCACTAATGAGTACGTTCGACTATGTCAGACCACGAAAGACTGGGATGCAGATATTATGTTTGATGGTCCATCTGATAGCTCAGGTTTTTCAGATGATGTCGAAGTTCCAGTAGAGTTATATGAAGGTATGTGTTTCTCAAATAAGAAGGAGCTTGATTCGCGATGGCGGTCGGTCCATTCTTAATAATGTCCAGTTTGTTACCGTGACATGCAATCGGAAGAATTTCACTATTATATGTGCGTAACATCGTAGCCTGCGACGCCAATGACGCATACCTAGCGCAAGAGGTTGGGAGGCCAGAGGTTATCAACTTTAGGTTCGCCGCATGCGTTTCCACCATCAGTGGTTCAGGACATCGCCAATGCACTTCTAAGTTTATTAGTTACTTCATAATGCCAGTAATGCGATTTCAAATTAACCTGAAACCAAGAGAGATCATAGGAAGGATGGAATCAAAATTTAACATCAAGGTCTCTTATATGAAGGCCTGGGATGCGAGACGTAAGAGTATCAAAGCAATATTTGGCAGTTGGGAGGAGTCATATCGCTCCCTAGCAATGTTTATGGATTCATTATGCTCTGCGTTGCTTGGTACTGTTTACAAAATTATGTCATCAGATACATGCAGGTTTTAGAGACTGTTCTGGGCTTTTGGACTATCTATTACTGGTTGGGGATATTGTCGACTTTCTCGGATGGACGACGTTCCTTTTGGGCAAGTATCGGGTACGTTGCTCACCATTGGTATTGATGCAAAATAACGATATTTCCCCTTGCTTTTGCAGTGGTCGAATCTGAGAACAACAAATCCTGGCTCTAGTTCATTATGTGCCTACAGCAACTGCTGCCAATTGTTTCATCAAGGGGCATTTTATGTGTAATCTCGGATAAGTATTCAGGGTTGGTTTGTGGGTAACGCGATGTATTTCCAAGGGCCGTACATCATCATTGCATGCGACATCTTAGGTAAAACTTTAAGAAGGCAGTGAGGAGAATGGGTATTGCGCATGTTGAGTTTATGTGCAAAAAAATGTACTTGGCAGGCAGCACCGATGACATCAACATATTTAACCGCAACATGGCTGACATCAAAAAAATTAAACTAGAAGCATATCAATGGTTGGTAGAACGTGATGTGGAGAAGTGGACATTGATTCATGATGGTGGGAAGCGTTACGGTACCATGACCAAGAATACATCAGAGTGCTTTAATGGTGTACTTAAATGTGTATGGGGACTACCAATTCAAGCATTGATAACTGCAGTTTACTATAACATCGTGAGCCTATTATATAAGTGGCAAGTTCAATTGATTCAGAAGAATCGCCCACCGAATTCACCTTCTCTCCACGAACCCAAACAGTCCTAAGCAAATTTGAGCGGGAGGCTAGACATTACCCACAGCCAGTCAATATCAATGCAAATGAGGTGCAAGTGTTGGACAGGAATTGTCGCTCCTTCAGAGTTGATTTCACGGAAGATCAATTCAGCTCATGCATACCACCATTTGATTTATCACGTGTAGTCATACCATTGCAGCTCTAGTACATAGGAGAATCAATCATCTGGCTTATGTGTCAAGCTATTACACCATGTCAATGTACGGGCAGACATACTCTTCTAATTTTCATGTGCTGCATGATGGAAACACCTGACAAGAGTACGACACAGACCGGGGTTCACATCCTTTGATGTCGCCAGTGGTTAAAGTCAGGTCGGGTAGACCACGATCATGTAGGTACAAGAACACAATGGATGAGAGTGCATCACAAAGCAATTGCATGTGCAGTAGTTATAAATCAATCGGTCATTACCAAACATCGTGCCCACATAACCCTTCAAGTAGGCGGTGAGTTTACTTTGTGTTTAGATATATCCAAAACTCGCATTGTATATGTCAAAATTGTTAATGTCTTCAAATCACTTAAATATAGCAAAAATGAAGGATTAATAATACCTTTAAGCGATAAACTGCACCCTGTACAAGTGAAGAAGAACCTTGATCAGCTTTATTTGGTTTCAGAATTACCACATCATGAGTGGAAAACTGCATGTCAATTTTAGGAAGCCAGCAGAATTATATGATGAATGTTACAAGGGAATACCATAAGAGAACCTATTCTTTCTCTTAAATAAAAAGATAACCATACAGATTTATTGTAACCTATGATGAATGTTAAGAAGTGCATTTAAGAAGAAAAAAAATAGAAGAAATTTGAAAAAAAAAAAAACTTATGAGATTTTTTCTTGTACTTGTTACAAGTACGATGGCCGAGGAGCCTTCTAGACCGGTTAGACATCGCCAGAGGAGGCGTGCTGAGCCAGTTGATGATGCACCTAGACACGCACCTACAGGTTCATCCCAAAGATAGCCGCCTTAGGCGGAATACCGCTTAGATCTGTATGAATATACTTGCTAGTTTTATTTCTGTGTGTTTCATTTACACTGTGTTACGTTACTTGACCTATACTTTTTCATACTGCAGAAGACTATTTTGGAGGTAGCATCTCACTTTCTTATGCTCAGAGAGTGACCCGTCATGTGCCCACGGTTCTCAGCTTCCCTCCACGCACTCGGACTTTATTGTGTTAGCCAGCTGCGGTACATCAGACTTGACCATCACATGCTGACAGCACTAGTTGAGCGTTGGTCTCCCTAGACTAACACATTTTATTTTGCTGTGGGAGAGATGACAGTGACATTGCAGGACGTTGCAATGATCCTTGGTTTGCGCATTGACGGACCACCGGTTATCGGTCCTATTGTAGTAGGACATGGTAGGCGGTGGCAGAGTTGGCCAGACTGTTGCGACGAGCTTATAGGTGGGCATCCGATTCCAGACACTATGTATCATGACCCAATTGACCCAGCAATACATTCAACATTCAGGATGGGCAGGCACATGCTCAGACCTGCATGCCACTCAGGTGGTTACGTTGGATATTTTTCAAGGAGTCCTACACAGACCTCCCTGAGTTGGACTTCATCAGACATATGCGAGCCTATGTTTTGTTCCTTCTTGGGAGTTTTTTACTACTGGATACATCAGGATCAGAGGTGCATTTGCAATATCTCCCATTGCTAGAGGATCTTGACACATTCAGCACTCTATCTGTTGGCAGTGTAGTGCTAGCCCACTTATACAGGGAGTTGCATGAGTCTACCAGGCCGAGGAGGGCAAACATGGCTGGGTGTCTTCAGTTGCTACAGATTTGGTCTTGGGAGCGCTTACATGTTGGTAGACCGATGCTACATGTCCCCTACCTTAGAGATCTCGATGGGCTCAGCATCAATTTTAGGTAAGGAAATTAATATCTTTATAGCTTGCTTTAACATAATGACATGCAACTAACTGACTTGTATATGATATTTTTTTAATCAGGTGGAACGAGAGATATGTGCGTCGAGATGCCGTTACAATATCGATTTTTTAAGGATAAGTTAGATGGGCTTCTACTGAGCTAGGTACTTCTTTTAATTGTTATACATCATTCTCAACAAATATTGTCAAACCATTGTAACATGCGGTCACATACAGTGACACAGGAGCCATCGACATTGATTAGTGCTGATATTTACTGGCGAGGACATCTAGTTAGCACGGGTTCCACTAATTAGTTGGAAGAGGGTGGAGTGGCACCTTCCCGAGTCCTTCGCCGGTTGGTCACTTGCCCGGCCAGTGTAGCCCCAATGGATGCCAGTTTCGTTAGAGTCGATGGGAGAGGGAAAGAAGATACAGACTGGGTGCAGACCATTAGCAGTACATCGCTCTGTGGGAGGCTCGCAGAGATCATGTTGCTGTGGTGGACGATACTTACACTGATGCACAATAATCCTTGCATCAGTACATGATTTGGTTTAGGTCGTGGGCATCATTGTACTTCAAGGCGCTCTTGACCCGCAACATCTTACCCAGCACCGCCGGCGAGCATATGTTAAGATAACTCTATAATTTACATATTTTTCTTAGTTATTATTTCCACATATTTACGTAGTAACATTTTAAACTGGTTTACTGTAGGCGGAGCATATTTTGGCGACGGAGGATCTTTTTCGACCTTTCTTCGGACGTTCAGATGACGTGGACTATCAGTTCGCCATCAATAAGTACGAGCATATGCTGGATCTGAGCTTGACAACACATATCAGAGACTATAGGGTACAGGGCATCGCAGCAGAGCATATATCACAGAATCTGACACATGTCTACGATTCTTCTTCAGCTGCACAGACGACAGACATGGGTGCCGGGCCATCGCCCTATCCTGATCCAGGACCATCATCTTTTCCGAGAGAGCACCCGCCTCTGATTGGGTATCTCTACGAGACTCACAGCCGGACATTGGGTCAGATGATGCAAGCAAGGCCCAGGGGACATATGATGTCTCCCATCAATTGTGCGATCATCCTTGCGACCGAGTATACTCCGTAGTCTTTGATAAGATAGACGCCGTCGTCGATGATAGCCTACTGACAAATTTCTGTTGATGCATCTAAACATTTTTGGGGAGTGAAAATTGTATGGGATGAACAGTTATTTTGTAGCTATTGAGTTATAGTTAAATTTTTACAGCTATTTATTTCATTTTTTCTCCACACTCATGATTCTCCTCTATTTCATTATGAATGGTTATTTATTTCAGCACTTAGTTGTGTATTTGTATAGAATGCAATCTTAACATGGATGTACATTTGGTGTTGATTGAAAATACTTCGATTTTTGTTGTAAAAATTACAACTTCATTTTTTTAAAAAAAATGACAGCAGGCTAGTCGCCCACTTATCGGGCGACTGGTCGAACTTACACCAGTCGCCCGATAAGTTAGTGGACTTCTCTTTAACGGTCGTTAACTAATTGGGCGGCCGCTAACTGTCGATCGCCCGATAAGTAAGTAGTCACGCACCACGATGAGGTGGTGTGCCATTCTTATATCGGTATCTAAAGTTAAATTTTTTTATGAATGCTTAATCTGTTAATTATTAATTAAAACATACTTAATTTAAAAATTTGTTCATTTAAAATAGGCTATAATTTGTGAGAAGACTGAAGTGACATACATAGGAGTAAATTTCTAATATTGGGGGTGTTTTTAAAAAAGTCCTATGCATCCTTTATAAGAGTCGAGAAGAAATAATCATGCTTAAGAAATATGTGAGCTTGAGTTCTTTTTTCTAATTGCCTATCGAATTCCTTGGATTGTACTTATTTTAAAATATTGGTAATTTCATTTTCCATAACACATCTAAGGTAAGCTAAAGTTGTTGATTTTTTGAATAACTAATCATTAATGACTATGTTATGAGCCACCTTAATATTTTTTTTCCTTGGGTCTGATTTTGACTATACTCAGAATTGTCCCTGACTTCAAATATTTCATGACTGTATCTAACCAGCTCAACCCTATCTAATGGTCAAATTCTATAATGTTCTCTTCTTCAATACTTGGTTGCTATAGTTCTAAAGCTAATCTTCCATTAGGATTTTGAGTTGAAGGAAAGAGGTCTGCTAATTGATTTTATTCCCTATAGATATAATCAATTTTAAAGTATTTAAATTTTTTATCTTAGTTTTGACTTTGAATGATTACTTATATAAGTTCTCTTCACTTGCTTTATGCTGTCCAATAATTTGATTAATAATAAGTTATGAATTTGAGTACATTATAAGATGTTTTATAACAATATTTGTTGCAAATCATAAGTTACTTATAAATACTTAGTGCTCTCCCAAATTAATTATAATAAAAAAATATTTTCATAGAATAGTAGAATTATTTCCAATTGCACTATCTAGAACCATTCTTATTTCCATTATATTTGCCCTAAGCTTCATGGACATATATTGCCCACAATTAGTCTTCATTTGTAGTCACCTATTTTTTAGTCTTGACCAAGGTGAAGTTGGCTAGAAAATCTACTAGCTCCACAACCTTTATAGCAAGCATTAGAATATAAGAGATATGAAACTATTTAAGCATGATCACCCTTTTTAAATAGTCATCCCACATGACCTTGCTTTATCAAGACCAACTTCAGCACATGATTTATGATGACTTGTATTTTGTACACTTAGAAATATGGTCAAAGTTTCCAAGCTATAGTGAGAAGTGCCCATGCTTCCTTGATTGGACATTATATAATTTGCTTCTAAACACTTTATGATATAATAAATCAACAATTTTTTTATGGTTTTTTCTCCAAAAATAATTAAGCACATAGATTTCTCATCAACTTTAATATTGTTGACCTTACTTTTGAAGTGAGGATTCAATCTCCTCTTCTTAGATTTAGGAGTCATCTAGACACTAGATTCTTCTTAATCATAAGACACTTCTAGCAATTAAGTGAACACTTAAACCTAAGCTTAGAGACTAATAAGGGTTAATCATAAAGTTAGGCTATGCCTTAGGACTTAAGGAGACTTACCTACCCTATAGCCCAAACCCAACCCATACCTACCTTTTTTGCCTAAACCAAACCTTAAATTCAATTCATCCAAGTTCAAATACCAAATTTAAATCTAAATTCCAAATCAAATGATTGAAACCCATAATCAAATTCAAATCAGGCCTATCTTATGCCCATAATTCAATCTTATGGATTTGGCCAAGACAAATTCAAGCCAAACCAAACTCAATTGATTTTTCTCAAAGTCAATTCAACTCTCCAATCAACTCATACAAAATATACAATCCAATCAACTAAACCAAAAAAATCAACCAAACTAAACCTATCCTAAGCCATATGATTTGATCTTATGGACTTAGCCAAAACTCCTTCAATTCAAATTGATTTCAATTGATTTTCTCATGAATCAATTAATTTAATCATCTTCCCAAATATAAATGAAACCTACATTCACATGTCCTAAACCAAAATCCAAACCAAACCAAACATATTCTAAGCCATTTGATTCAATCTTATGGACTTAGCCAAAACTCCTTCAATTCAAATTGATTTCAATTGATTTTCTCATGAATTTATTATATCTTCAATCATCTTCTCAATCATAAATGAATCCTACATTCAAATGACCAAAACCAAAATCAAATCAAACTTAGCCTAAGTCATATGATTCAATCTTATGGACTTAGCCAAAACTCCTTCAATTCAAACCCAAGATCAACTATTTTTCTCATGAATCAACTATTTCCTCAATCATCATCCCAAATATAAATCAAATCTACAATCAATTCAACCAAACCCAAAACCCAATTCAATCAAACCTAACCTAACTCATTTGACTTGAAAAATTCAAATGAACCAAAACCCATTCAAACCCAAATCAATTGCACTCAAAGCTATAAATCAATCCTAAATCCATATATAAATCCAACTAAACTCAATTCAACCCAAAATCAATTCAACTAAGCCCAATTGGTCTACTTGACCCAAAGTGACCAATTTGACCTATTTGAACCAAATTCCAAACCAACCCAAATTGGATTGAACCAAGCCCACCAAAATCTCCTATCATGATTGTTGATCACCCTAAGTTGATCAATTAACATCAATTGGGTCAAATCAAGTCAACTTGGTCATTTGACCAAGTCATCCCTCTTAACCTACATAAATCAAACTAGCCAAATCTCATCCTAAGCCAAGTTAATTGAAACCAATGATCCACATCAACTTATGATCAATGATTGAACATGACTTGACTATCAATTCAACCAAACCTGACTCAATTGGCCCTTTGACCCAAGTTGACCTAATTTGACCTAGAAGACCAAATTGGGTCAAATCAGATCTAACCCAAATTGATTTCAACCAATGACTCAAGTTCATTCTAAATTGATTGTTGAACTTGACCAAAGTCATAATTGAACCCAGTTTGGCCAATTGAACCCAATTGACTCATTTAGCCTAAATTGACCTAAAGGGTGAAATTAGCCTAAATAAAAACCAAATCCAAATTAATTCAAACCAAAGCCTGCAATCATCTTCAATTAACCAATTAAACATGAATCAACCCATAACCCAAGCCAATTTGGCCACTTTGGTCAAATTGGTAAACTTTACCCATTTGACCCATATGAGTTCAAATGAGCCAAAATCAAATCTAAGCCAAATTGACTCAAACTAATTGAACCAAAATATCACAAATACTCATTTGAACATGATCCAGGTCTTGGTTTGATCCAATTTGACCAATTGGTCAACCTAGCCCAACTTGACCCACATGGATCAAATTGAGCCAAACTCACTTAATCCAAGCCAATACCCAATAAAATGTCACCCAACCTATCATAAATTAATCTTGGGTCAGCCCCAAATCAGACCAAGCTGATTTGAACCCAATCGAAGCAATTATCCATTGAATTAAGCTCTCCATATGGGATCTTTCCCAAATTAACAAGTCAACTTTTCTCCTTTCCACATAGCATCCACTTCACACCCAAATTAGAGCCTAGCCGACATGTCTATCCTGAGCCAAGTGGGCTAGGTCAGCCATGGACCAAGGGGAGGTGAGTTAACTCACCTCGCCACACTAGCAAAACCCAATGGATCGAAGAATGGAGGGAGCTGCCTTAAGCCGCCCACCAAGGCCTCTGGCCAACAAAACCGAGCCACCTCAGCTTGACACCGACCACTCTGGTGCCCGGACGGTGACTGATCGGCCAAAAACCATGAAATGATCCAAGTCATCCGATATACCCCCTCTCATTTCAATCCAATTCACACACACACATCCTCAGAGAGTTTCCAAGGTGAGTTTCAAAATCCCCAGAGTGATTTACGAGCTTCCTAAGTCTCCTCGTTGCCTGAATCCTTCAACCCAAAATAAGGCAAGGCTTCCTTCAATCCAACTCCACCAATACTCAATCAAACTCAAATTAATTTTACCCACACACTCCCACACTCTGTCGAGCAAGAATGAATCATCTCTTGAGCCCTTTGACCATCGGAAGCACCATTTCGATCAATGCCCCGAACGCAAAGTGATGGTTCATGGTTTACCAAGCAAATGGCAAGGAATCAACACAAGTGCTGCTCAACAGGGCTTTGCCTCATCTAGGTAAAGCTACCTCAAGCACCACACCACCGATCTTCAGCTCCGTTGAGGTAATTTTCTTTAAAATTGAAAAATATTCAAAAATTTTGGGCCTTTTCAAAGGAAATTTGTATGTCATGCAATTTTGACCATTGGATCCCTTCAGATCTTCCTTGTAGAGGTGTGGGATCATTTTTGTGGTCATCCGAGATTGAGTGAGCACAGATCGACCAAGGAAAGGCGGACGGTGTCTATCTCTCGTCGCTTGGGGGATGATAGATCACTTGTCCTCTATTTCGCGTGATCGAATGGATGATCGCGATTAATCCAATAGATTTAATCTCAATTTTTCCCTAAGAACCATGGGTTTAATCTCGACTGTCCGATCTTAGATCAGATGGCGGGGACGAAACCGCATCTACTGCCAGCCACGTAGGCGCTGAGTCGGATGGATTTAAGTAGCCAATCTCATAGTGCAATGTGAAAAGCACACCACATCAACGGTCTGTGTGGCGTTGATGGGATTAGGCTTAATTAGGCTTAATTAATTTATTTTCATGGCTAAATCTATGAAAATTTACAACAAATTATATAAAATTAAATAAATACAAATAAATACTTATTTTGAAGGTATTTTAGAGGAGAATCATTTAGAATTAATTTCAATTAATGTTGGATAGTAATTAATGCTTAATTAGGGTTTAATTTTAAATTTAGTTAGCTTAATTACCCCTTAACTACTTCAATTATTAATCCCAAACTTTTTGTGTTAGTTTAATGGGATGACCTCTGCTTTTCATAATTTTCTTGAGATTTATTATTTGGTTAATTGGAGGAATTAGCCATTTAAGCCATAATTACTCTCTTAATTAATTTAATTGATTAATTAACCTTTCAAATAGTAAAAATTAATTAAATAAGTTTACTAATCACTATTGAACAGTGAATGGGTAAAGGGGAATGGGGTTAGGACCTCCTTCTTAACCTCTTTTCCTAAGTCCATTTCTCTTTAAAGGAAAATTATTTAAAATGAGATTAATTAATAATTTAATTAATTAATTGATTGGTTTAATTAATAAAATTGAAATCATAATCACATCAGATAATTAACAATGAAATTAAGGGTTCCACTTTATGTGTTTAATAATATAAATACCCTTAAGAAAATTATGATTAGCCCATGAGTGTGGAAAAATCATAAAAGTACTTAATTAGGTTTTCTAATTTAATTAACCCTTAATTATGAGTCATTTGCATTAGGTCCTTTTAGGAGCATTGCAATTTTATTTTCTCACATGTTCATGTCATTTGTGGCTCATAATTAAGTGGTTAATCAAATTAAAGAAGCATATATAAGGGTGATTAATTGATTTAATTAAAGGATCCAACTTAATTAATTCATAAAATCCACTTAACTACCTCTTCTTAAACCAATTAAGTTCACTAACATGAGAATGGGATTAGAACAACAAATAAGTCTTCTTCTCTTTAAATTTAATCAAAATCTCAAGTCATAAAATAATAAAGAAACTTTGGTTTTCTTTAAATGGGCTTATTTAATGTGATTGTCCATAAGAATTAGTTTAAATGAATTAACCATGTGTTTATATTTAATTATTCCTTTCCAATCACTTTAGTTGTTGTATGTTAATTGATTACATGTATTCATTTATTTAAATATAAATGAATCAAATGAATTTTCTTTATGTAAGCTTGTATGTGTTGGCTTAATTAAATATATGTGTGGCTATTATCATTAGTAAATTCAAAACTATTTTTCAAAATCATTTATAATACTTAGAGTGTTGATAGTTATGAATATACATATGATTTTCTTATGGTTATTATCACTAATAAATTTAAAACTATTTTTCAAAATCAATTATAATACTTAAAGTGTTGATAGTTATGAATATACATAGGATTTGCTTGTGTTTATAGCTTAAGAGTATTAAATAAAGCTCTCTTTCTCATGATTCATATATAGGCTTATATAAGTTTGAATAATAATGGGTATATTGTCCAGACATCCCAGGAATACGAGGCTTTAGCTCTCCTCGAGGAGGTCATTTAATTACCTCACTTCCCTGGTTTAACAATGACACGTACTCATTTGGTTTCATTCTTATGTATTTTTATATTAGAATTTGAATAGAGCTTTAATTAATATGCCTAAATGATTTAATTAAAGAAAATATAATCTTTGCATGATTTTCATTTTTATAATTGTGTATACATTCATATGTATTCAAGATAGCAGGTATTTAATCTAGACATCCTGAGAATACGAGGCTTTAAGTAGCCCCAAGGAGGTCATTGATTAACTCACTTCCTTGGTTAACAATGGCAAGTACTTGCTTACATCTTTTATACATGTGTATGTGTGCTTAATAAAAATATGAAGATCCCCTTTTGTTACTAAAAATGCATGCATGCATATTCACCTAAGTTGTTAGCATATGTTATATATATAAATTAGTGCTCTCTTTCCCTCATTCATGTATAGAGTTAAATAAGTTTGGAATGTTAATGGGTATATAGTCTGGACATCCCATTAATACAAGCCTTTAATTAGCCCCAAGGAGGTCATATGATTACCTCATTTCCCTGGTTAATAATGACACATACTTATGTGATTCCATCTTTATGTATTTTGTTATTAGAATTTGGATAGAGCTTTAATTTATATGTTTACATAATTTAATCAAAACAAAAAGATAAATTGCAAACATACATATTCATCATCATTTAAGTGTGCCAAAACATATTATATGTATAGATGCACTTAAGATTGGGTCATATGCATGTTACATGTAATGGAAAGGAATGATTCAATATATGTCATGTGATAGTAATTCAATTAGATTAATCTTAAGATGCCTTTCATATTGAATAGGATCATTTAAAGTTGACCTAAACTTTTGATTAATTAAAAATCATTTAATAAGTCACTTATTAAAGAGAACTAAATCAAATTAATATGCTTTAGAAAGTGGCTTAAGGTAGGGATGAAAGAGGGCAATCCTCTTTTCTCTCTTTATAACTCATACTTGCTAAGCGTAAATCACATGAAATGAGATATAATACAAATTAAAATTCAAAAATTAATTTAAAAACTTCAAATGAAACCCACCATCATGCTACTTTTAACAATTTCCAAACTAAAAAAAAAAGTATAACTCTAATGGTTAGTTAAGGCATACCACACAAAGCTTTAACGCACACATTAGAATTAAGTCACCCCTTCTAGCTCTATGTTAGGACGGTGTATGATGTGATGTATATTTTATTTTGTGGTGTAATATTTTAGACTAGATGTTAGGGTGTATGCTTTATAGATTGAATGTTAGGCCACTCTTAGCCTAATTATATCTTCTATAGGGGATTATGCTTAAGGGGATGCTTAAAAATAAATATAAATGCTCCCATTGTAGGTTGCTTAAACCCCTAAGCATAATCCAAGTTAGGATAGGTAGACTTGGTTACCCATATGTAGGGTGCTAAGTCCAAATTATACATATAATTACTTGGGATTGTATGTGTGTTTAGATAACACTTATTCTGTAGGTGTAGTTAGATTTACTGTTCATATAAATGTAATTTTACAATTAGAAATTAGGATTAGTGCTATGGGGATTAGGATGAGCAATGCTAGAAGGCTTAGTCTTGAGAAGCCCTATGATGCCTTTGAGGCACAAACCAAATCAAAGGAGGAATATAAGGTGGATAAGAATATATGAAGAATTAAGACCCCCATAATATGTATTCATTTTTAATTGTAATTATTCTTTCATATTCCAGGTTGTATAAGGGTAGAGCTTGGCAACCCACCTTTTCTCTTTTTAGGTTGTACGACAGCACCCAACCGCACCGGCCTTTTATTCTTTTATGATAGTTTATAAAATTAATTTTTGATTTGTTTAAATTTTCAATTAGGATTGCATCTTTTTCATAGTTTCTTTATGTTTGATGCTTTAATATGTGGCCTAGATGCGATAAGCTCTTAGGATAAAATTAATTTTCTACCCATCTAATCACTTATAACTAAATTTTAAACAACTCATAACCTCACCATAAAGCTTAGGCTATAATCAAGATAACTAAAAGATTTAGCAACCCTTTAGTTTTATGTTGTATGTTTCACATCATGCATGCATCTTTTATCACTCTTGCTAAAAATGAGTGCCTCTGTCCTTCCATAATAGGGACCACTTGACCTATGAGAGCAACCCCTGACGACGGAGCTTCAACCTCTTTTTCTTTTGATTTATCCAACAATCAAGTTTCATCATGCATTTAGGCATATAAAAATCTCAATATGTGTCAAAAATAAAATAAAATTAAAAAAGATTTTGCATTTATAAATTAAGTCATATGTTCATCTCACTCATGCTCTAGTCTCTTAAGTAGTGTGTTTAGGATTTTAGTCGCTTTCAAATTAAATAACTATCCTAGCTATCTTGCAATTCATAAGACTAGACTATATGGTTTTAAAATTGCAGGAGGAGTTAACTGTTGGCCACTCCAAGCAGTTGTAATTCTAGACGTCGGATGGTTTATTCTCTCTTGTGAAGATAAATCCTTATGTCCACCTGCCGCTTAGATTTAGGTCACACTTTAGCTTGCACTAAATCTCTCTAGATTTAGGATCTGAGGTAGTCATTTCCTTCGGGCTACAAGCATAAATCCTCACATCTTAGTATTTTTACAATCTTGTATTGGTTGATTATAAGCCCTAGCAATCTAATAAAAATTCAAATCAAATGAATTAAATCTCTTCACTTTCAAATATATAAAGCCCAATCATAAGATAGATTGGAATGATTACTAGGTCTCCTAGTATCATGAGCATTCCTTACTTATTTTCTCTGGATTCCAAAATAAGTCCTCTCCTTGAACTTTCCCAATTGCTTTTCTAAACATAACCAATCCTTTGATAGTCCAACCTTGAAATCTTTGGAGATAATAATTATCTACTTTAATCGAGAGTATTCTTAAGGAATTTTATTTTCTAAGATGTAGTTAACTATGGAGGCTTGCCTCCATTGGAAACTTAAGAACCCTATTTAATATAAACCCTGCTCTATTTATCCATATAAAGTAGGGAAAAATCTCTGGTACATTCGAAGACCCATCATGCTTTAGGAGTCCTTATCAGGTGATTGGGTCCATTGTAGGGTGATGCCTCTATCTTTCTAGATAATACATCATACCTCAATGTTGCACTCGATCACTTTAATATGTACCCCCTACAATTTACGTGGTGTCCCCCCACATCCAAAAATAAACACCATAAATATAAAGAAGGTAATCTTTTATAGGTGCTAGGCTTAAAAGCAATGGTGGTGCTGACAACAACAAAATGAACTAAATGAATCCCTTCTCGCATTTAATGCTCTAAGAAAAGTTTTTGCACTTTTAAGGATCTTGAAGAATAATGCACATTTGTTTCTTGATTTTGAGATGAAACTACTATTTCCCACTATTCAACTAGTTAGTTGTTGTAGCTCTCTATTATTTTATGGGGTGACATGTCTATAATGGCTCTAACATTATTTGGTTTTATTTTTATATCTTCTTATGTGATGAGAATGTGGTCTCCAAAAATTTGTGTCCAACCTCTTCTTGAAGGAGTTTTGATATGTTGTTTGGTCAAGCATTCACAAGAAAAATAAATTTTTGGATATGACATTACCTAGAGATGTCATTTTAATTTTTGTGAGGACTTTAGAATTGGTTCTAGGTTTCCCATAGGTGCAAGCACCTATACTTAATTATCCCCTCTAGTGGTGAGAGTGAACTTCTATTTAAAGCTAGTCATTAGTGACTAATTGTTTAACATATGGTATGAGAAATTTACATTTAGAATTGATAAAATTCATCATCATAAGATTGAAATGAATGGTGGGGGAAATGATGATAAGCTCAAGGTCCTATGGTTCTACTATTTTGGGTTATCAGGGTTCCTAGTCTACTTAGCCTAAGGAGTAGTTGACCTAACCTGACAAAAGGATCATTATTGGCAACCATGATTTGCTTCATCCAAGGAGACTTTATAGACTTAGGGTGGATATTTATCCAATAGGGAACTTTAAATTGACCCTAACTAATAAAGGGTTTTATTCCCTATCAGTTAAATCATATAATTTATAACTTAAGGGGATGAGCAATTAGGGAATTTGTTGGCTAGTATTGTAATTTAGTGAAGATATTTAAGGGGCAAAATTACATAATTATATTGATGTAGTCATGATTGTAATTTAATGGGGCCATTAATGGATCAAACAACTTAATTAGAGGATCGTAATCATAGCCATAATTTAGTAGATCAATTAAAGGGCTAGACCACTCAATGAGAGAACAAAACCACAATGATATTATTTTGAGATCATTTAATAGTAAACATGGTGACACAATTGTTGACCTTAGTTTTGGAGAGAGGATTTATCCTCTCCATCTTAGATCTAGGAACCTTCTAGACACTTAGATTTTATTAGTATTAGGACACTTCTAGTTATTAAGGGGACACTAAAACTTAAGCTTAGATATTTAGAAGGTGTAACCCTAAGCTCGGAGTCCACTTTAGGACAAATAGGTTCCACTTATCCAATGGCCTAAACCAAGGCTCATACCTATTCACTCATACAAACTTAAGCTCATGTAGATGGAGCTAAACCAACCTCAAACCTATTCAATTAATCTTAATTGAATTTGATTTTCTAATCCAAGCTCCAAGCCAAACTAACTTGGACATTAATCTAAGTTAACTCCACCACGATCCTATAACTCAATCCAAACCCATTCAAGAAAACTAAATCCAATTTGATTTTCTCAATCACTCCATTTATTCAAAAGATCATTTCAAGCCACTTCAACATTTGCAATCAAACTAATTGAACCAAAAGAAGGTGACCAACCCAAGTTAGCCCATTTGACCTAAAAAGTTAAAATGAGCAAAAACCTAATTAAGCCTAAATAAATTGCAATCAAAGCCACCAATAAACTTCAAATTTATCATTGAACACACCCCAACCATCCATAATCCCAATTGGTCAAAGTTGGCTTGAACAAGTCACTTGACCCAAAGTGACATAAGATGGGTAACTGAACTGAACTCCAATTAAACTCTCATTAGATCAAATCACGACATCCAATCCCTTCATTGATGATTATAAGTCATTATTGAGCACTCCACTACAATCAATTGAACCTAATCAAACCAATTAGACCATTTGACCCAATTTGGCCTAAAGGGTCAAATTGAACCAAATCAAATCCTAAATCAAATTTACTAATACTAATGCTTCTAACGAATCACTAATTCAATATTAAACATAATCCAACCTTCAATTGGATCCAATTTGGCTAACCTAACCCAATTAACCCACTTAGCTCAATTTGTCCTAAAGGGTCAAATTGAACCAATTCACTCCATAATCCAAATTAATTCAAATAAACTATTCCATTCAATCACCAATGATCAATTAAAAATAGACTTAACCCATGCTCAAGCCAATTTGGCTAATTTGGTCAAATTAGTCAACATGACTCATTTGACCCAAATTGAACCATCTGAGCCAAATTGGATCAAACCAATTGCACTCATTCATTCCAAATGACCAATTGAACTGACCCAAATCATCATTTTGACTCAAGTTGGTCAAATTGGTCAACTTATCCTAATTGAATCTATTTTAACCCATATGGGTCAAATTAAGCTAAACTCAAATAAACTAAGCCCAAATCTAACTAAACTTGACATGACTCATGCTTAGGTCACCACGGGTCTCCCCAAGTAGGCCCAACCTATGGTGAACTCAGTTTGGGTCTAACCCATTGAACCAAGCCACCTAAATGGGATAAAATTCCCATTTGAAGGGGTTCTCCACCCCTTTACCCCATGGCAGCCACCTTAATCTCCTCTTAGACAAGAGGACCACTGACCCAACCTAACCCAAAGTTGTTGTACTTAGCCTTTGGCCAAGAGAGAGTGAGTTCACCTATGGCAACCCATTGGTCCACCTAAGGGAGAGTGTACACCTCATGCTAGCCCACTACACTCTCTCTCACCCTTAGCCACCTCAGTAGTCCCCTGCCATCTCCGACCACCTACCTCGGTCAGTCGGCTGCCAAAGGCTGAACAAATCCCATCCATTCACCTCACTCCGGTGAATTGAAACGAATCATTTCTCGAGTGATTTGACCAGTGGAAAACATTTCAAGACCAACTCCAGCGAGCTTTACGATAGCATTTGGTTGATAGAATGATTGACGAGGAGGCAACTCATGATCTTCTCAACAGGACTTCATCTCTTCAAGATGAAGCTATCTCTAATGTCGGACTGCCATTCTATAGCTTCGACGAGGTAAAAATCAGGCAACCATAGCTTTGGCCCCTAGGTGTTAGTCTTTTTTGAAGTGAATCGTGTTTTTGTGCGATCTCCACAGTAAGATCTTCCTATATTCATTCATTGATGATTTTGGAGTTGATTTAACCATCAAATGAGCTTGGATCTAGTGGTAAAAGGTGGATGGTGTCCATCTTCCGATGCTCATGGGATGACAGATCACCAGCCGTCCATCCCGCATGATCAAAATGGATGACCTTGATTAATCGCGTTAGAAATTTTGATTTCACCTCTTTGAAATCACAAGATTAATCTCAATCATCCGATCCAAATCGACGAGACAAAATCGTCGCCCATTGAGTCAATCCGCAGATTTAGTAACCAATATCGCGGTGTAACAAGAAAAGCATTATCGCGTCCGTGTCTATGTGGCGCTGATGGTTTAAAAGGTTAATTAGGATTTTAAAATTTAATTAAATGGCCAAAACTTCAAAAAATCAGAACTAAGTGTAGAAAAATCCAAAAAAAAAAAAACAAATAAACCCATTTTGAAAAGGTTAGATATAGGAGATTTTAGGAAAAATAAAATTCTTTATTTATGTCTAGTGAATAATTCTTAATTAAGGTTTCAAGCTTAAGATAATTACCTTACTTAAGGCCAAATTACTTAGCTAACTAATTCCAAATTTAGTGGGATGATTCCATGGGATGTCATTTGCCTCCCATAAGTTTCTTGGAATTATTTTCCATGTAATTTAAAGAATTTAAAATTTCAATCCTAATTACTCTCATTAATTAATTAAATAATTATTAAAATTTATAAATAGTAAAAATTAAATAATTAATGATAATTAATTATTGTGAATAGTGGGAATAGTGAGGAGAAGTAATTAGGACCCCTTCCCTAATCATTTTTCCAAATGTATTTCCATAAGAGGGTTAATTAACATGTGTAATAAATAGGGATTAATTAAGAAAATTAATGATAAAATAGAAATCATAAAAAATTAATAATTAGTTCAGATAATTCAAACATAATCCATTAATTTCATTTTATGTGTTTAATAACATAAAGTCATTAAAGAAATTATTATTAATCCATTGGTAAGGAAAAATTATAAGAGTACTTAACTTAGATTCTTTCTTTCTTTAATCTAATTAACTCTTAAGAATAAAACTAATTGCATTAGATTCATTTAAGTGCATTGAAAATTTTACTTTCCCAAACCCATATCATTGAGGGCTCAGGATCAAGTAGTAAATTAAATTAAAGAAGTTTAGGGAAGGGCAATTAAGTTGATGTGCTTGATGGTTTGAACCTAATCAATCTATAAAACACATTTAACACATTTAATTATTTTCTTTAAATATATCAAATCGCCAAGATGGGATGGGGTATATACTAAGTATCATCTCTCCTCTTTAGGTTTTAATAATTTAAATATCAAAATCAAACCTTATAAGAGCTTCAATTTATCTTAAGGAATATTTATTTGGCTTGATTGTTCATAGGACTTATTGTAATTGAATATGTTATGTAGTAATGTTTAATTACTTCTTTTCAATCATTATAAATGTGCATGCCATTTGTTTCACATGTTCATATTTTTCAGAAAAAAAATGAGAATCAAAAGAATATGGTTGCATTTAAGTTGCATGTGTTGGATAAATATTATATATTGTGGCTATTATCTCTAATAAATCTCAAATTACTTTCAAAATTATAAGCTAATGATGTAAATTTAAACAAATGTTGGTTATAAATGTTCAATAAAGTTTACATTTAGTTATAATTTAAAGATGGTAAAGAATTATATTGTCTTTATGTTTCATGTGTATGTTTACATATGTTTGAGTTGGCAAGTATATAGTCTGGATATCTAGAGAACACGAGGCTTTAAGTAACCCCAACGAGGTCTTAGATAATCTCACTTTTCTAGTTTAACAATGGTACATACTTGCTTAATTTCATTCATGTGTATGCATATGCTAGAATTTAAGATAAAAGTTTGCTTTACATGAATAAAAGATTTGCTTTTATATACCCTTTGCATGATTTTTGTTTCTATACTTCTGTATATCTTTACATGTATTTGAGTTAGCAAGTATATAGTCTAGGCATTATGAGAATACAAGACTTTAAGTAGCCCTAAGGAAGTCTTAGATAATCTCACTTTCCTAGTTTAACAATAGCACGTACTTGCTTAAATCTCCAATACATGCCTACATATGCTTAACTATGAAATGGAATCTTTCTTTTTTTACCAAGTTCATGCATTAATTATCATCAAGTGTAAAAAAATATAAATATATATTGCATGTACAAATATATATATATATATATATATATATATATATATATATATATATATATATATATATATATATATATATATATTAAATCGAATATCATGAACAATATAAATGAAGAAATGTGTATGCTATTGATGATGGAAAGAAGTAGTGGAATGTTATTCATGTAATAGTTATTCAATTTTATTAATCATAAGATGCTTTTTATGTTTGAATAAGACTTCTTAAGACTAACTCAAACTTAAGCTTAACAAAAAATGCTTATGAACGGTTCAATAAAGAAACCAAATCCATAATAATATGCCTTTAAAAAATAACTTAGGGTAGGGATGAAGGGGGTCCAACCCCTTTCTTCTCTTCATAATAATTAGATGTTGAGTGGACATTAAATGAAACAAGAAAATGTAAATTAAAATTAATCAATTTATTCCAAGATTTGAAGTGAAATCTCCCATAATGTTTAACTTAAACAATTCTAAATTTAGATAATCACACTCTTAAAGCTTAATCAAGAGACACCACACTAAACCTTAGCACACACATTATAATGTTAAGTCACCAATTCCAATCTTAGGCTAGGCTGATGTATGTTATGGTATTGTGTTTTATTTTATGATATAATATTTTAGATTGGATGTTAGGATTGTATGTGCATGGACTAGATGATAGGTTGCTAATAGCCTAATGATGTCTTATGTATGGGGATTGTGCTAAAGGGTCTGTCATAATAATAAGTAAATATAAATATTTTTGCTTGCAAGTGCTACTTATTCCCCTAAGCATAATCCAATTATGACAGGTAGGCTTGGCTACCTAAGTGCAGGGTGCTAAGTCCAAATATGTGAAATACAATGTCTTATATATATATATATATATATATATATATATATATATATGCTATATATATATATATATATATATATATATATATATATATATATATATATATATATATATATATATATATATATATATTGTTTTGTGTGTAGTTAGATTTCATTTTTATAAATATGTAGTTTTGTAATATAATTGGATTAGTGATGGGATTTAGAAGTGGCTAGAAAAGACCTAGGAGACCTTGTGAAGCCTGGAGCAAACTAATCCAAAGAAAAGAAAGAAGAACAAAGATTAAAGACCCCCATAACATTCATTTCATTTCTAAAAATTTAATTGTAATCCAAGTTGTATAAGGGTAAAGCTTGACTGCCCAACTTTTTCTCTTTTTTAGGGTGTACGGTGGTACCTGGCTGCTTTATCCTTTTATTCTTTTATGAAATTCATATGTTTGATTATTGTGTTTAGTTTGTGCATTAGAAATGACATGTTTTTTATATGTTTCCTAAAATATGATGATTTGATATGTGGCCTGGATGATGTAGGCTCTTTAGGATAAAATTAAATTTTCTACCCTCACTAAAAACTCATAAATAAATTTTAATACAACTCATAACCTCATTTTAAAGCTTAAGATTTTATTCAAGATAAATAAAAGATTTACAAACTATTTAGCTGAATGTTGTATGTTAACACACCATGCATTTCATATTGTGTCACTCTTGAATAGGGAGGGGTCTCTGCTCTTGCATGCTATAGGATATGCTTGACCTTTGAGGGTGATCTCTTGTAGTGGAGAACACTTCCTCTAATTGATTTAGCCCATGACTTAATTTCATCATGCACATAGGCATAATTGTCCCAAGCCTTGGTCCAAAATGAATGTGTCAAAATGATTTATAAAATTGTAAATTTTGGCGTTAGCCTAAGTCATGTTTTCATACTAACCATAATTTAGTCTCTTAAGGAGTGAGATTAGGATTCTAGATTCCTTTCTAATTAAATAACAACCTAGCTATCTTACATATACATAAGACTAGCCTATATAGTTTTAAAGCATAGGAGATGTTAGCTAGTGGCCACTCCAGGTGGTTGATAGTCTAGAAGAGTCAGGATGTATCTATTCTCTCTTGTGGAGGTAAACTATTATGTCTCATATTCTCAATTAGACTTAGGTTGTGCTTCTAGCTTATGCTAAGGAATTTTAGAGTTAGGTTCTGAGGCTACTTATTTTCTTCAGGCTATGAGCATAAGTCCTCACCTCTTAGGCATTTCCATAATCTTGTGTTGTTGGACTATAAGCTCTAGCATTCTAATGAAATTTCAATTTAAACAGAAGTAATTTTTCTCTTTCAAAAATATAAAGCTTCATTATAGAGTAGATTGAAGTACTTACTAGGCTTCTTAGTATCCCGAGTGCTTCCTACTCATTCTCCTTTGGAATTGGTAAATAAGTCTTCTTAAATGAACCTTCCCGCTTGATTTCCAAAAGTACCCACTCCTTTGATAATCAATCTTTGAAATCTTTGGAGATACTTATTGACTACTTTAATCAAGAGTATTCTTAAAAAATTCTCATTTCTAAGGTGTAATTAACTATGGAAGCTTGCTTCCATAGAAAACTAAAGAACTCAACATAAAAATAAACCTTGATTTACTTCTTCATGTAAAGTAGGGGAAATATCTCTAGTATATAGGTAGACCCATCTACCTTAAGAGTCAAGATGATGTTTTCATCTCCCGAGATGGTACATCATACCTTAATGTCACACTCAATCACTTCAATAAGTACCCCTATGATCTATGTGGTGTCCTTACGACCCCAAATTAAAACATCACAACACTTGATCAAACATTAACTTGTTTATAAACTAAAGTTTTTCTTAAAGTATAACCCTTGATAAATGATTATAGAAGTTGATGGGTTAAGGTTTATGAATTTAAATGAGAAATTTTATTTGATTAATTTCTTTTAATTAAGATTTTAATCATTTAGTAATCAATTGAGATTTGCACTTATAATAATCAAGCATTAAAAATTTTAAGAAATTTGATAGTAATAAGCCCCTTCAGTTGAGATTCTTAGTCAATACAACTATCATCGTGGTGTGAATAATTTAAAATTTTGTACTATAACTTAAGAAATTTATCTTTAAATTGAACGCCTCAAATTTGATATCCTTTTTCAATATATTCATTTTCATTACTTTTTAATATTTTATTTTTGAAATAATCATGTATTTATTCTATCACTTTAATATTCCATTTCAAGATAATCACATCTTTATTTATCACATCAATAACCTACTATTGAATAATTATTTATATATTTCATCATTTTAATAATTCATTTTAAAATAGTTATATATTTATTTTATCATTTTCATAATTCATTTTTAAATAATTATGTATTTATTTTATCATTTAACAATTCATTTTTAAATAATTATGTATTTATTTATTATTTTAATAATTTATTTTTAAATATATATATTTTTATATTTTAATAATGTATTTTAGAATGATTATAGCTTTATTTTATTATTTTAAGAATTCATTTCAATTATGTATTTATCTTATCTTTTTAATCATTCCATTTTTAAAAAAAAAGATATATATTTTTTAATATGAACATGAATATTAATTAATGATGAAATAAAATACTGAAATATTTATGATATAAAGTCAAAAAAAAATATTTATATTTTCACATATATTTTTCTACACCACTTTCAGGTACATGTCATTGTTAAAAAGTAGAGATGATATATCTACGATCTCCTTCAGACTAGTAGCATTGCACTCTTGGTTGTCTACACTATATGCTTTAATGAGTGCATACTATACATGTGAGTTATACATAGGGTTTCATTCATATCAATTAATTTTAGATTTATAAATATTTTAACTCAAATAATGAGAATATTGTTTTCAATTTAATAATAATAATAATAATAATAATAATATTGATCGTACTACTTATATATCATGCACCTAAAAAACTTAACTTTAAACATATGTATGAATTAGCTATGCATTCATAAGTGAATAAAAGATATCAAATGGATAGAATAAAGTGATCCAATTAGGCTATTAAACCCTAAAGTCCTTATGAAAATAATCACATTTAAGCTTAATCAATATTTCTTAATTAGTACAAATTAATTTTAATTAATTACACCTATTGAGGAGAGATTAAATGATATGATTTTTTTCTCACACACCCTCTAGTTATTAATTAGATTTAAGAGGTGAAATAATACTTTTATGAATTAATTAAATTATATTTATTTAATCCAATTAATATGCAAGAGAACTTAAAAATTAATTAGTCATAATCTATAAGCCCAAAAAGTTATGAGAACATTTATGAATATGAAAAATAACATGAAAAGTAAACAACAAAAATTTCAAGGCATTTACCCTAATATTCTGTGATTAATTAATTAATTGAGTTAAACCTTAAACAATTAATTTTAAAAAATCCAAAATCATTTGGGGATTTTAATTTCATTGATAGACTGTTTATTAGGTATTCTCAAAGAGAGTTCAATTATAATTTTTTTGAGGATTTATGTAATTAATTATGAATTTTTTTAAGCCCTAAATTAATTAATTCATTAATTATTTTTAAAATTAATTAAAGCCTCCCTTAATGATGATTTTAAGAAATAATTAAGACCAATTTTTATAATAAATTTCTCTTGTCACCATTAGACCTCTAATACATATTTGATCATTCAAGATAATTTTCATGATTTTTTAATTAAATTTATTTAGTAAATAGCTAATTAAAGCTTAAAAATACAAATTTCTTAATATACACACCTACTTAACTTGAAATAATTATGGGAGGTCGATGTCATCCCATAGAACATTCAATAAAAATCTTAAGCTAATTAGACAAATAATTAAGGCTTAACTACATCATTCAAAAAATTATTCAAATCTTATACACTTAATAAAAATTAAGGATTATATATTTTTTTTCTCGATTCTCCTTTGTTTATACATTTTAATGAGTATTTATTTATATATTTTTAATTTTTTATAAAATCAATTATGATTTTTTAAAGTTCTAGCAATTTAAATCTATTTAAAATCCTAATTAAATAATTTACACAATCAGCGCTGACACATCCACTCGTTACACACGACTATATAAGATTGGTTATTAATCCAATCCCACATGGTGGCTGACTCAAATGGCGACGCACGTGATTTCATCCCAAGCCATTCGATCATTAATCAAATAATTCAAATTATTCTCTTGATTCTAAAATGATAAAATTTAAATTTCTAATGTAGATTAATCATGACTGTTTATTCTAATCAAACAGCATGTGATTTATTGTCTTCCTCTGGCGAGAGATGAAAACCGTTCATCTTTTGTAGCTTGATCTAAGTGTATCAAGGCTCATTTTGTGGTGAAATTGACTCCAGAATGATCACAATGTGAGAATATTGGGATTCCTATGGCTTGATCAAACTAAATCACATAAATTATTCACAAAAGATCAACACCTAAGGACTTCTTTTATGATTTTTACAAATGTACCTCACTAGAGCTAATACCAGTCATAAAATTAAGCAAAGTTGCTTCACCTTGAAGAGACGAAGCCCTGTTGTTGAGGTCCCCCTTTTACCTCTTCGTGTTCGCTCCCGAGACCAACCATGAGTTCAATGGAGTTTGATCGAACTCCTATCTCTGGTGCTTAAATAGAGTGGTTCTCGATTCGTTCTTGCTTGTTGGAGTGTGGGGGAAATGTGGTAAGAATTAATTAGGCTTTGGAGGTGGTTTGATGAGGTTGGGTATTAGGGATGTTCAAGTTGAGAGAGAGCTTAATGTTGCCAACCATGGGGTGCTGAGGGAGCTCTGAGGAATGCTTGGAACTAGCTCTATGAGTGAAGTGAGTGTGTATGTTGAGTTTGGAGGGTTGGGGAGGTGTATATCTCCTTCCCCATATGAAACACCCATTTGGGTTAGTTCAGGCCATGAAACCAGTGAGGTAGTTGGTAAGCCTAAAGTAGGCTCTAGACTAATGAGCTAGATCTCCTCCACTGGCAAGAGGAGGTTGGTGGCCAAAGGTGAAGTGGATAGTCATGATTGGAGAACTAAGGCTTGTCTATTGTGAGAGAGACCTCAC
This sequence comes from Cymbidium sinense, assembly GCA_021442155.1. Classification (NCBI taxonomy): domain Eukaryota; kingdom Viridiplantae; phylum Streptophyta; class Magnoliopsida; order Asparagales; family Orchidaceae; genus Cymbidium; species Cymbidium sinense. The sequence goes on along the minus strand of CM038224.1, from coordinate 68,142,348 downwards.
CTTGGTCATTGGTTGGAAAAGCTAGCTTTAGATAAGCAACATTTAACATGATTGGAAAGAAATAAATAAACATCAACACATTATTTTATTCAATCAAATTCATTCCTAAGGGCAATCATATCAAATAAAATCATTTAAGGTAAACTAAAGCTTCCTTAATGTCATTTTTAATTTCATGTTTTGATTTGATTTAAGAATGTGAGAGGAGGTTTGCTGATCCTAACCCATTCCCATATCTATTAATTGATTTAGTTTAATGAATAATAATTAAGTTGATTTTATGGGTTAATTAGGTTGTAATATGCATTAAATTCACTAATTAACCCTTTCCTATGTTGCCTTAGTATAATTAAGCAAACAATTATGAGCCAACATGATATGCACAAACATTAGAAATTAAATCAACAATGATCTAAAGAAATGAAAGGGCTTAATGCAATTGACTCACAATTAATGGTTAATTACGTTAAGGAACTTAATTAAGTACTCCTATAATTCCCCCACACATGTGGGTTAACTATAATTTCCTTCGGATTTTCTTAGGTTGTTAAACACCCAAGGGTTTACCCCAGATTTAATTAATCAAGTTCTGATATGATCATGATTTTAATTTAATTAATTAAGCCATTTTACTAATTATTTAAACTAGTTGATTAATTAATTGAAAAAGAGAAATGAACTTAGGGAAATAGATTGGAGAGGAGGCCTCAATCCCATTCCATAGGTTCATTCACTATTGGATAGTGATTAACCACTTAATTAATTGATATTCTACTGTTCATGTGATTAATTAATGATTAATTAACTTAGGAGGGTAATTAAAGCTTAATTAGTCAATTTTCCCAATTAATTAAGAAATAAATCCCAAGAAAATTATTAGAGGCAGAGGTCATCCATTGAATTAACCCACAAAGTTTGGGATTAATTACTTAAGTAATTAAATAGTAATTAAGCTAATTAGTTTCTTAATTAAACCTTAATTAAGCTCTAATTATTATTCAAAATTAATTAAGAGTATTTTTAATAAATTCTCCTTTGAAATACCTTTAAAATGATTATTTATTTGTATTTTTTATTTTTCCATAATTAGTTATGATTTTAGGAAGTTTCAGCCATTAAAACACATTAAGTAGGCCTAATTAACCTCCTAATCCCATTGGTGCCACTTGGTGCGCTGATGCGGTGCACTTTCCATGTGGCACCATGGGATTGGCTATTTAAGTTGTTGCCATCAATGTTAAGTCAGATGGTAGTGGGACGCACTTTCCCGTGCATCATCCGACCTAAGAACAGACGACCACGATTAATCAAGCGGTGTAAAGAGGATTTAATCGATTCGATCTAATGGATCTAATCATGACTGTTTGTTCCAATCATGCGAAACAGATGATGCATGATCTATCATCCACGAGCGAGGGAGAACGGAGCCCACCCAACATTATTCACGTGATCCGAGCTCACCCGAGCTCGAATTGATCCCAAATCGATCCCACACCTTCGCAAGGATGATTTGAAGGGATCTAACAGTCAAGATCAGGTGGGGTGTAAGTTTTCTTCAAAAAGTTCCAACAAAATTTTAATATGAGGTCAGTTTTAATGGCATACCTCACCGAAGCTCAAGATCGGTGCCAAATTCGATTGAGGAAGCTTCGTCTAGTAGAGACAAGGCCCTGTTGATCAGCACAAGCTCAAATTTAAGGTGGATAGCTCGGAAGGCCAACTCATGAGGCGTAGATGGTCAGTGTTGATCGAAGTCGATCGTCTAATGGTCGTAGGGCTTGGTGGATGTTTTATTCTTGCTCGACTTTCTCCAAGGAAGGTGTGTGCAAAGTTAATTGCACTTTGGTGGAGAAATGAGCAAATGGGAATTAATGGGATGCTCCCTTATTTCGACTTAAAGAAAATTGAGAATGAGGAATATGGAATGGGCTTGGGAGCTTGGGGGATGTCTCTGACGGTTCGTCTTGGGTGGCTAGGACTATAAAGAATGCAAGTGTGTGTCATTGAGATGGCCTGGGCTAGTTTGGCTTCTTCTTGATCATTTGGCCACCTCATAGGGTTATGGAGATCCTTGAGTGGATGAGGTGGCTCGGTTTGGTTGGGTGAGGGTGTGGAGGTGGCTGCCAAGGAAGGCAGTGGATGCCCTTGGTGGTTTTAAATGCTCCAATGGGGTAGGTGAGGTGATTTCACCTCCCCACGGGTCATGGCCGACCCAACCACCTTTGGGTCAGGTTGGGCAGTGTCTTAGGAGCCTAGGTGGACCAATAGGAGAGTGTCTAGTGGTCAAGAAATGAAAATGACCACTTACATGGGTGATTTATCTCATGTGATACCCTTAGCCTAAGGGTAGGATGGTTATTTGGCATTGAATTTGATTTGAACAGATTTGAAATGAGTCAAAAGTGGGTTAGCCCAAATTTCAAGTGATTTGGAGTTCATTTGGTTTGATTTGGCTCAATTTGATTCACTTAGGTCAAATTGGGCTAGGTTGGGTCAAGTTGACCAATTGGTCAAATTGGGTTAATGTAAGGGTTGGGTCAAGTTCATATGATCATTTGGAGTGTATTGGTGTCATTGGTTTGGTTCAATTTGGCTTAGATTTGGTTTTGGTTCATTTGAGTTCATTTGGGTCAAATGGATCAATTTGACCCAATTGAAAAAATTGGCTTGGGTCATGCTCGATATGGGTTTGGTTGGTCATTTGGAATATGTTGTGTTCTTTGGTTGAGTTTAATTTGGGTTTCATAAGGTTTTAGGTTGGCCTTTAGGTCAAGTTGGGTTCAATAGGTCATTTGGGTCTAGTGAGTCAATTGGGCTCAATTGAGGTTTTGGTCAAGTTTAATGATCAATTTGGAATGAACTTGAACTATTAGTTGCAATCAATTTAATTTAGATTTAGATTTGCCCCATTTTAGCCATTTAGGTCAAATTGGGTCAACTTGGGTCAAGAGGGCCAATTGGGTTAGGTTTGGCTCAATTGAAGGTCAAGTCTTGTTCAAGTGTTGATTTGGGTTGGTATGAATCATTGGTTTTAAGAGATTTAGCTTAGGTTGAATTTGGCTAGTTTAAGTTCATATGGCTTAAAGGGTTGACTTGGTCAAAGGGCTAGGTTGACTTGGTTTGACCCAATTTATGATAATTAATCAACCTATGATGATCAACAATCATGCCATGAAGTTTGGATTGGCTTAATTCACTTTGGTTTGGCTTGAGTTGGATTTTGGTTTAAATAGGTCAAATTGGTCACTTTGGGTCGAGTGATCTAATTGGGTTTAGTTGGCCTGATTTTGGGTTGAGTTTGATTTAGTTGAGTTTATATATAGATTTGGGATTGATATATAAATCCAATTGCAATTGGTTTGGGTTCAAATGGGGTTTGGTTCCTTTGAACATCTCAAGTCAAATGGGCTAAGTTGAGTTTGACTTGGGCTGATTTTGATTTAGCTTGATGATTGTACATTTCATTTATATTTGGGATGGTGATTGAATGTATGATTGATTTGTGAGAAAATCAATTGAATTTGAATGAAATTTGGCTAAGTCCATGAAATTGGCTTGAAGGGTTTAGATTTGAATTTTGATTTAGTTCGATTTATTTTTGATGATTTAAATATATATTTTATTTATATTTGTGAAAATGATTGAAGATATGATTGATTCATGAGAAAATCAATTGAATTGGAAGTGATTTGGGCTAAGATTTGGCTAAGTTCATGAAGGTTGATTCATGTTGCTTATGAAGGGGTTTGATTTAATTTGATTTAGTTTGATTTAGTTTTGATCATTTGGATGTAGATTTAATTTATAATTAGGGAGATGATTAAAGATGTAAATTGATTATTAGAAATTCAACTGATTTTGGATTGATTTAGATGGGATTTTGGCTAAGTTCATGAAATTGATTCAAAGGACTTAGGAAAGATTTCAAGTTTGGATTTGATCATGGGCTTCAAGCATTTGACTTGAAATTTGACTTTGAATTTGGATTCAGATTTGAAATTGAGTTTGATTGTAGGTTTGATAGGGTGAACATGGGTTGGAGGAGTAGGGTGGGGGGGGGTTATCTTAATCCCTAAGGCATAGCCTAATCCTATAATTAACACTTTTAAGTCTCTAAACTTAGGTTAAGTGTTCACCTAAGTGCTAGAAGTGTCTTATGATTAGGAAAATCTTAGTGTCTAGAAGACTCCTAAGTCTAAGATGAGGAGGTTGAGGACTCACTCAAAAGTGAGGTCAACATCCCTCATCAAAAAATTGTGATAAATTTAAATCCAATTGAGAAGTCCTCTATATTATAGGAAGTGTATGACAGAGGAGCATTTCAACTCATGGACTTGAATGATTTGTGATTGATGCTACGAACCAACAGTTGATACCTTAAAATGATTATACATAATTATATATAATTATATGTTAAAATAAATTTTTTATACATATATGTCTTCATATCAAACATATACACTTATATTTTATTTAAAAATTCTCTTGTAATCTAAGAATGTATTTTTTTTAAGTTACCACAAAAATCTCCAAGCAATACAAAGGGCAATTTTTTTAAATATTTTGGCCAATATCACAATTTATGATGAAATCCCTAAATAGGTATATGTGGTGATTGGAAATAAGTCTCATTTACTTTACAAATAATACAAAAGTAAATTAAGCCCCACATATGATTTATCTACAACATATTTAAGTTAACTTTAAAGTCCTTGCTAGATAAGGAGCATTTTAAATTTTTATCTTTCAAAATTATCGAACTTCTCCCTACAAGATAAGAGTTATCAAACTATAAATCTCTTATAGCTCAAGCCTAAGATTCAAGTAGGTTCAAAAGGTTAGACTCAACAAACCCAAATATGATTGAGTCACTAATGCTCTCCTCACTCAATAAGTTGCCTGATCATCAATTTAATAATTATTGTTCAACCCTAAAGCTTATTTAACTTGGCAATTACAACCATGCTAGATCTAAGAGGTCTTTTTAACTGACCAACGAATTAATGCAAAATCTTAAGAAATAACCCCCAACTTAGAAAATTGTAAGTGGAGCTCTACATCATTAATAATTTGATATTTTAATTGCTTATTTAGAGGGGTGATCAAGCATGAAGTATAGACCAAAATAACTTCTTCAATAAGTTTGATAAAGTAGAAAATATAGGATCAAAGAAGCCATCCTAAAGTTTGTACAAATTAGGCTACTGAATTAAGGAAACCTGTCCGCTAAAAAACCAAGTGTTGGACTTACTATTTATGGTCATAAACCTAAAAATATCCTAACAGGCATCATTTCATCAAGTCTATCAAAGAAGCAAGCATAGGATAGAAGGCGTGCATATTTTCATGAGATGAATAAATTAGGATAGTCCTTCATTAAGTCTATCAAGCACAAAGTTAAAATATAACAAACATCTAAATTTCAAAGCAGTTAAAATTAATTCCTCTATTAAGCCTGCCATAGCATTAATCATAAGACATAAGGTATTCTCACTTTTATGTGATAAGTCAACAAAGATAAATTAGGTTAACTCACTATACCAAATTAGTTAAAATAAAAGCTAGGATAGGAGGGATCTCAAACTTCAAATTTATTAAAAGTCATCATTGTCATGTCTATTATACATAGTGGTCAAAGGTCGTTGAAATCATTGTCATGTCTATTATACATAAAGGTCAAAGGCTATTGAAGAGTATACTAGAGCAGACAATGTGATGCTGAAAGCTAACCCCTTCATGGTGGATAACTCTTTGAGCTAATTGGTAGAAGAAGGATATGAATAGAGAGCTCCATCCATCTAAAGTGTAACCAACTTTGGAGTAGTAGACTTTACAACATAAATGCTTGGTGTCCTCTCATCCAAGTCCTCAAAAGCTGTAGGTCCAATTCCAACTGATAATTTAGGTCTTGATGACATCTCATCCGATGTTAGGAGATGTTGAGAAGCTGTGCTTGTTGACCAATCTATATAAGATCTAGGAGGCTTCATGCAACAAAGTCGTATACACCTGTGGACTGAAGAGGGCAACTCTGTATGCCTAGGAGATAGTTCCTTAAATTGCACCATGGACTAAATAGTATCCTTCTCCATCATGGTTGGATCATCTCTATCTTTATCTATTAAAATAAAAAAGAAGAAGAATGAAACAATACATTAAATATATGCATTTAAATCAACAATACCAAAAGTAAAAAAATGCATATTAATGAAAAGAAGCATATTAAAATCACCTCCAATATATAAAGTTGTGAAGCGCAGTATCGAGGCTCAGACCCACCCTGAGGAACTTCGAGTAGTCTCACCTGATGCTCGTACCTCCTAGTTCCTCATTCCATAAAGGCTGTAAATGATAGGTGCAAGCAAGTTAGCTTGATATAGCTCACACTTGTCTTACTACTTAGAGGTGCTAATCAAAATGTCAATCTAGTGTCAAACCTAAGAAGGTGAACCCAAGTCCTAGAAATAACATACATCCAAGTCTCTAAGGGGACTGAAAACACTTGGCCAGTGTCAACCATACCCAAAAGTAGAGGTAGTCTATCACATGTAGTGGCATGTGAGAAAATGAACTATTTGGCAACTCTGTTTAGGTGGTAACCCTCCAGAACCACTAACCCATCAAATCTATGCATAATCATTTAGGTTGCACTATACAATCTTAAGTGATCAGCCTATGGAAAGTAAAGCATATATGCCTTGTCGATCAACACCATCAGCCATATCGACCTCAGTAATGCTATCAAGAAGCTTGTCTGTAGTAGGATAATGCACCAAAGAGAACTTATCTGTTACCAAGGGAGGAGCAAAAAAAAAAAGCTTACACACTCTTACTCTAAAGTAGATGTTGCTTGTGTTAAATGCATAATAATGGGGTAGCCTCTCTTAAAAAAAATGGAAGATACTCCAAATTATCAGATGCTCCTTGAACATGGATATGAATTCAAACATAAATGTAATACCATGATAAAGTATTCTAAACAAAGAGCAATGGTTTTAAGAACTCTGTTAATCTTACTGAGAACAATTGGAGTTAAAGAGATGCATTCTCTATTAAAAATCAAGCTTACAACTATTATGGCACCATCAAGTACCAAAATATCTGTGATAGGGAGAAAAAAAGTGCACAACCAGATCATTAAGAAATCTGCCAAACATTAATCCTCATATATATTTGGAAGTCTAGGCACCTAGCTTTCTCGAAAAACTTTGTGAACCCCTCTATCTATACATCACCTTGAGACAATCTGAACCCAATAGGGTCATGTAGTGACACTGGTTAGTTTAAATAATTATTTCACAGAAAGTAATGGATCCAAACATCAGGTGGAATGATAGCTTAGGTGTGTTGACAATCTCACCATTCTATGATCCTACCTATAATGATTCAAGATCCATGATAGAATTGCTAACAAAATCAACTCACATCGTCTACTATCGTCGATAGAAGATCGTTTGTAAAAAGATCCTCATCATGCGTTATGCACTCATAGTAACGACCAAATATTGGTAGTCCAAAATAGTCTGCATCTCCCACAATGTAATAGTCGATTCTTTTGGTCTCATCTAACAAGTATTAGTGATAAAGTCCTAAAACTATACCATACCTCTAACCAAAGATAGAGTAATAATCCCCTTAAAATTGAATATGGAGGCATAAATAGTCTTGTAAACACCTGCTCTCCTAAAAGTATATTAGCGAACATGTAAAATATATTATGTTTATCAGACATATTGATGTGGCAGACCTCATAATTGTCCCAAAATGGAGTCACGAGAGGCCATCTAGCAAGTCGGGCAGTAGCTAACAATGGGCTCATAATCTTAACTATCTAACCTACTCAGTAACGTTAGTGGCTAGCTCTAAACTATCACACATTCCATAGCTAACCTAATCGATGATACTCTCCAGAAGGTTGAATTCTTTGCACTTCAACCAAACAAAGATCACCCATTTCACAAACTGAAATGGTAGATGATAATGTAAAAAAGACATCATGAATGCTCCGACCTTATAACACAACCTTATGTTGCTCAAGCCTATTACTAATCTAAGCAATCCCTTGAATGTTGAGCCTATCTATTAATCATGGCCTAAATATCCTCCTCAGTGAGCTTATCACTTGACATGTCATCAGGTCATCTTTAGCTAAACATTTTTTTTGCAAGAATCTTAAAGTAAATTCATCGAGGAGAAGACAATATATAAAATTACATAAAAGACAAGAAGGGGCTAAGTATAAAGAAAATACATCCATAAATATCATGAGAAATTCATAAAATCGAGTTCACTACATAAACCCAAAAAGAGATTGTCAGATTTGTTGGGTCAACTAGTTGTAACAAATATGATCCACTTTAAAGGAGTGTCAAATATAGCTCAGTTATGATTGGGGTCATTCCAATATCACACATTCCTGAAATAATAATAATAATAATAATAAATAATTGATTTACTAATCTGCAAGTGAAATTAAAATTGAGTTAAATTAAATAATTGCTAAATGGTTTATTATTATCAATATATATATATATATATAAAACTAATTTAAGTTAATTAATCTATGACCACTAAATCTAATTAAGTTGAATAAATGAACAAATTAAGATAATTATTATCACGTAACATAAGAGCATGATCGAAACTAAGTTGAACTTAATCAAGATTATTGTGTAAATTTATTTCAAAATAAAAAGAAAAAACCTGAAAATCTGAAAACTGCATTCTGTCGAAATCCTAGATTTTTCGGTTCCGTATGTCCTCGAGATGCTGGTCCCATCCACGTATAATCCCAGTCTTTACCAACTTGGCTGTCTAGGTTTATAAAAGAAAAAAAAAATTTCTTAATAAAATCTAAAACCCAAAATTAACCTCATCACGAATCCCTCACAGAGTTCTCATTAAACCCAGCCCATCTCCAAAAATCCTCAGCTTGTGCCACCTCTTCGTTTCCAACTCAACTACCCCCTCATCTCACACTCCTGATCTCGCCGACAGGCATCGGCCCTCTACACACTTTGGCCTCAGGCCCTCAACCCTCTCCTTCCCCAGATCCCGCTGACTCCGCTCCAGCTCACCGCCGTTCTCAACCAACAACCAATCCAACCCTTCCCCTCTCCTTTCTCAGGCAAGTACGTGCATAAAAATCCTTAATTCACCTTCTCTCGTCGTCTTCAGCACGAGCAACCCGAAACTTGCTCCAACATCTCCTTTTTCCAACGCCGGCAAGCCCAAGCTCATGCGCTCCATCCCACACACAGCATCATCACCGCCTATTTACTACATCAACAACCAGCCTCCCTAAACCACAGAGCTCCTGTCACCTTCGAATTGCCATCTTCGATCTCCCTACTCGTTTCACCAAATCCTGCAAGCCCTCACCATCGGCAACGCTCACCCGGTTCCTACTGCTTCTATACCACACAAGAATTTCTAGTCCCCACTCCTAGGCAAGTACCCTCCTTAACGTGCAATTCATCTTAATCTATTTAATTGAGAATTTTGATTTTCAATCAAAAGATCTTAATTTCAAATCCTTTCATATATATTGTGTATGAATTTAAGATTAAATTCACTTAAATATTCAAAAAAAAGTACCATCCCTAACTCGCTTTCTTTCTTAGTTTCTTTCTTTTTTTTATTTTTTATTTTTATCATTTGTGCTATTTTCATGGCAAAATTATTTCTTATGATTCAAAAATAAAATCTCCGAGAATGAAACAAGACCTCAACCAACTAGTTGAAGGAACACTACCCTCTTAGCTTTCTTGATTACACCTTTTTAGATTCCTAATCACAAAATTCCATTCTCTCTCTCTCTCTCTCTCTCTCTCTGATGAAAAAAAAAACAAAATTCAGAGAAATTTTTTTTAGGAAAAAATTAAAAATATAAAAAATAAAAAGAAAAAAAAACTCAACTCTATTCTTTGTCACTCCGAGTCAAAAGTATAACAAGCAATTTTAAATCAATAAAATTACACACATCTTTCTTGCAGTGGCGGGAAAATTTTTATTTTCATGTAAGTGTGAAGGCGTATATGCAACTTTCTTAGTATAATGAGACAACAGACTCCTGGCCATGGTGTTTTCATAATTCATATATATTTTTCTTAGTATAGTGGGCAAGCTCAATATTCTTGTAGTACCTCCTCACCTAGAGAGATAATATTAGAATATTGCTAGAATTAAGATCTAACAAACTTATAAGAAATAGTACTAAATAGACTTAACAAAATTTGAATTTTTAAATTATTGCATCGAAAAGCATGTAAACAATCATAAATTTATAAATAAACTTAAAAATGCATGCATCTCTAGGAGACCTTATTTTTAAATTATTACATCAAAATGCATGGATATAGCCTAAGTGAGTGTACCCAACACATATTGTGAAATAGTCCCATCTTCAATTTTTTGCATCATAATGTATGCAAATGACTTAACAAAAGAAGTTATTAAGTGATTCACGATGAAACCACTAGCTTGAAATTGATGTTTTGAGATTCATGCAAATAATTGGATGAATCGTGAATTTATATCACAAATAAAATTAACCCACATTCACTGCTCCAAGAAGCATCAAGAACTCCTGAATGATTTACATGCTTTATGAGAAATTTCTTAAGCTTAGTTTAAAACATCTTGAAAATCTAGCGAAGCTCCTGAATTGCCCAAAAATCATTATAATTAAAATCTTCTACATGTGCCTCAACACATGTGCTTAATGTTCAAGTATAGTGTCTAAGGATGGTATGCGGGTGTTGACCTCAATTTTAATGAGGTTAAACACTCATTACTATTTAGACCTACGACTCGATCTAGATACTAAGGTTTCCTCACCTAAAGGTAAGACATTTCTGGTAGTTAGGGGGACACGAACCTTAGGCCTGAAAGACCTATAAAGCTCAACACTAACGCTAGATCTTGACTCAAATTAAGTGGCACTTAGTGACCCTAATTTCGAACTAAACCTAATTGATTGTAAGTTACCCAAAATCCAAAATTATCTGAATCATACCCAATTAGTGCTCAAATTGGTCAAATGATCAAATTGATTAATATGACTCATTTGGTACTAAAGAGGCTAAACTCAAAATTAATTCAAATCATTTAGAGTTGAACTTACCCAAATCTCTTGGAACATTATTTGAGTCTAATTGAGGCCTTATTTAGATTCAACTAGATCAACTGACTTATTTATCCCAAGTTGATCCAATTGAACCCAATAGGGCCAAAATCAAATCCATAATCTAAAGCTTCATAATCATACTAATCACATACTTGGAGATTCCTCATGATCAATTATAACTCTGTTTGACCAATTAGCCAATTTGACCCAACCTATCCCAATTTGACCTTAAGGGTCAAATTGAACCAAACTTCAATTAAACCCAAATCAAACTACACCAAACTAATTTCTATATCACTTCTACAATTATTTTTGAGCATATGCTAACATCCAATTGAAGTTAAGTAGGTCAATTTGACTAATTGGCCCACTTAAACTAATTTAACCCAAATTGACCTAAAAGGTCAAATTGAACCCTGTCTTGATCTAACACAAATTGAATCAAATCAATTATTACAATCAATCTCAAAATAATCATTGATCATCACTCAACATCCAATCGAGCCTCATTTAGCCAATTAAATCCATTAACCCAACTTGACCCAGCTTGACCTAAAGGGTTAAATTGCACCAACACTTGATCCCATCAAATTGGATTGAATTAACACATGCAATTAGTTCCAAATTAATTATAAAACACCTCTTCTCGGTGGTTAATTGAAGCCAATTTGACCAGCCTAACCAAATTGGCAAATTTTTCCCAAATTGGCATAATTGATCAAATTGAACCAAAATACAATCTTAACCAAATTAAATCAAATAAAAACTTATAATCCAATAGAACATAACCCAATTTCCTATTTCACCTAATTTGGCCAATTTGAATCTATATGAGCCAAATTCAAATCCACATCAAATTAAATCAAACAAATTATAAATCATCATTTGAACACAACCAATACCCCATTAGGCCTAATTTAGTCAATTAGTCAACTTAACCCATGTAAGCCCAATATAAATCAATTACATTGATTAGTGTGATAGTAGTTATGAACATATATAGGTTTGCAAATGCTTATAGCTTCGACATGTGAAGTAAAGCTTTCTTCTCCTTAATTCATATGTAGTTTTACATGTATTTGAATGTTAATAAGTATATAGTCCAAACATCCCGAGAACACGAGACTTTAGCTAGCCCCAAGGAGGTCATTTGACTACCTCACTTCCCTGGTTAACAGCGGCATGTACTTATTTGATTTTTTTTATACGTGTTCCTACATTAGAATTTGGATAGAACTTTATTCCACATTCATAAATGTTTCAATCAAATGGAAATATAATTTTTGCATGATTTTTCCTTCTTTATTTATATATACATTCATATGTATTTGAAGAAAGTAAGTGTTTAGTCTAGACATCCCATGAATACACTGCTTTAAGTAGCCCTAAGAAGGTCATTTGATTACCTCACTTCCCTAATTAACAATGGCATGTACTAGCTTATTTCTCTTATGCATGTGTGTGTGTATTTAATCATGGAATTAGAACCCCTTTTATTTTATCAAGGATACATGCATTCATAATTGACTAAGTAATCGGATTAGTTAGTCATGTGATTTGAGAACTTTCTTTCTTACATTCTTACATTCATGCATACAAATTTACATATGTTTGAATACAAATGGTTATATAGTTTAAACATCCTAGGAATATGAGGCTTTAGTTAGTCCCAAGGAGGTCATTTGATTACCTCACTTTCTTGGTTAACAATGACACGTACCTATTTAATTTTATCCTTATGTATTTTTGTATAAGAATTTAAATAGAGCTTTAAATTAATATGATTAAATAATTTAATCAAATAAAAATTATAAACTTCAAATACACATCTACATTCATCATGTAAGTGTGCCAAAATATACTACATGTATAGATATGCTTAGAATTGAATCATATGCATATTACATGTGATGGAAAGAAGTGATTTAACATGTGTCATATGATAGTAATCTAATTAGATTAATCTTAAAATTCCTTTCACATTGAATAGAATTATTTAGAGTGAACCTAAACTTAAGATTAACTAAAATATTTAATAAGTATTTCACTAAAGAGAACTAAATCAAATTAACATGCTTTAAAAAGTGGCTTAAGGTAGGGATGAAAGAGGAAAATCCTCTTTCTTCTCTTTACAACACTTAGTTGCTAAGTGTAAATCATATGAAACAAAAGAAAACACAAATTAAAATTCTCAAATCAATTGAACAACTTCAAGTGAAATCAACCTTTCATGTTAAATTGAATATTCTATACTTAGAGGAATATAACCCTATTGCTTAGTTGAAATACACCACATAAGCCTCAACACACACATTAGAATCAAGTCACCACTTCTAGTCCTAAGTTAGGATGACTTATGTATGGTGTATGTTTTGTTTTATGATATATTATTTTAGACTATATGGTAGGGTGAATGCCTCATAGATTGGATGGTAGGCCGATATTGTCCTAACCTTATTTTCTCCAAGGGATTGCGCTTAAGGGGTTACTTAAAAATAAATATGAATGCTCTATTTGCAGGTTGTTGAAAACCCAAAGCATAATCTAAGTTAGGACAAGTAGGATTAGTTAGCCATGTGTGGGGTGCTAAGTCAAAATTATATATATATATATATATATATATATATATATATATATATATATATATATATATATATATATATATATATATATATATCGCTTGGGATTGAATATGTGTTTAGCTAACCTCTATTTTGCAGGTATAGTTAGATTTACTTTTTCTATTTTTAATGTAATTTTGCATTAGGAATTAGGATTAGTGTTATGGGGGTTTAGGATGAGCATTGGCAAGAAGGTTTTGTCCTGAGGTGCTATGTGATGCCTTGAAACCTACCAAATCAAAGGAGCAAGGAGGAAAGAAATTAAGACAGAAATAATGACGAATGAACCCCCCCCTCTAGCACTTATTTATTTATAAAATTGTAATTATTGTTTTATAATTTTAGGTTATATAAGGGTAGAGCTCGACTACCCATCTTTTCTTTTTTAGGTTATGCATTTCGATACTATTATTCTTTTACGTAATTTATAAAATTATTTTATTTTATGTTTAAATTGTGCATTAGAAATAGCATGCTTTTCTTAATTTCTTAAATGTTTGATGCTTTAATGTGTGGCCTGGATGTAATTAGGCTTTTAGGTAAAAATAAATTTTTTACCAAGCTATAACTCATAACTAAAGTGTTAAATAATTCATAGCCTCGCCATAAAGCCTAGGAATTAAAAATAATAATTAAAATATTTAGCAACCCCATAATTGAATGTTGTATGTTTGACATCATGCATGCATATTCTTTTCTCTTGAACATGAAGGATCTCTATCCTTGCACAATAGCGGAAAGCTTGACCTGTAAGGGCATTCCTTGTGGTGGAGAACACCTTCTTCTAGCTGATTTAGCCCATAACCTATTTTCATCATGCATATAGTCATCAAAATTCTAAAGCCTTTGTCAAAATGAAGTGTCAAAATTGGAATAAAACTTGAAAAGACTTTTTGCACTAGATTAAGTCATTATTCATACCACTCATACTCGAGTCTTTCAGGGAGTGGGTTTAAGGGCTTTAGACTATTTCTAAATAAATACTACCCTAGCTATCTTGTAATTTATATGATCAGACCACATGGTTTTAAAATCATATGAGGTGTTAACTGGCAGCCACTCGTAAGCTCAATAGTTGGGCAATTTATCCTCTCTTATGGTGGTTATGTTCATCTTCGCTTAGATTTAGGTCATGTTTTCGCTTATGCTAAAGCTCCCTAGATTTAAGATCCGAGGTTGTTATTTCTTTCGGGCTATAAGCATAAATCCTCACCTCTTAGGCATTTTCACAATCTTGTGTTGTTGGATTATAAGCCTTAGTGATCTAAAGAAATTTTAACTCTAAAAAAGATGATCCTCTTCAACTTTAAATATATAAAGCTTAACCATAAGATAGATTGGAATGGTCACTAGGATTCATAGTATCATGAGCATTTCCTACCTATTCCCTTTGGCTTCCAAAAAATAAGTCTTCTCGTTGAACTTTCTCACTTGATTTTCCAGTATAACTGATTTATTGATAGTCTAGCCTTGAAATATTTATTGACAATAATTGTCTACTTTAATCGAGAGTATTCCTTAGGAATTCACCTTCCTTGGGATGTAATTAACTATGGAGGCTTGCCTCCAATAGAAAACTTTAGAACTCAGTTTAATATAAACCCTGCTTTATTCATCCATGTAAATCAGAGGAAAAATCTCTGGTATATTCGAAGACCCATCATGCCTTAGGAGTCCTTATTAGGTTATTAAGTCTATTGAAGGGTGATGCTTCTATCTTTCGAGGTTGTACATCATACCTCAATGCCATACCTGATCACTTCAATAAGTACCCCCTACGATCTGCGTGGTATCCCCCCACATCCAAAAATAAACACCACAAGGGATGATTATCTTTCTTAGTACTAAGACCAACTCTCCTCTTTGGTATGCTTAAGTTCATACCGTATCATAGAAGGATTTAAACATTCTTTCTCAATAAATTTTTAAACTTTATTAAGCTTGGAGTTTAATTTTGTTAAGTGAATTGAGTTATTTCATTTACATATGGGCATTTTTGTCTTGGGTGAGGTTGAACTAGAAAGCTAACTACTCGAAGTAATGGTAGCTCAATCTCCAATGACAAAATTACCTCAATTTTGCACACTAATGCATAAGGAGTGGCTATAATCAGCATCTTCTATATGGTTTAATAAGCTTATATACTTTATATATTTATTATGCAACTCTCTTTTATTCTTTGTGAGGATCTACTAGAGTAGCTTGACTAATGTTTTAATAAATGCTTTCACCAAAGCATTGGTCCTTGGATTGTAATTATTGAGTAATGCCAATCAATCTTATGCAGCTGAATAAAACTATAGATCCTTATGCTCATAAATGTAGAGCTATTTTTTGATATGATATGATATAGCACACAAATTTAGACAATGTTATGAATAATGAGATTCTTCACTTTCTTTGTCATGAATTCTTTGAATGGGAGTAGCTTCTATCCACTTGAAAAAGTAATTAGTTATTGCAAAGATAAAGTGGTGACCAGCTAATGATGGTGGATTGATTCCTAATTAGATCATTCTCAAACATTCGAATGGTCAACATAATATTTTCAGGTGTAATGAATTTAGAGGTTAGTGGATGATGTTACCATGGATTTGAAATTTATGATATTTCTTGGCATGATCAATACAATCTTCTTCCATCAATGGTTAGGCCTTCACCATTATTTTGAGGCCTAAATGGTGTGTACAAAAGAGCCATTCATGAATCTCAGTAATAACCTTACTATTTTATTTATCTCTAGAAATGATAGTTAGATCTACTCAAAGATTTATGATATAAGTTGTCAATGACATAAGCATATCATAGAATCCTCTTTTTGATTAATGTGGCCAATGAATTGTTGATTGGTAATTTGTTTTCTTTAAAATATTTGATGATAGGTTGTCTCCATTTATTCAACTCCTCTACCACAAAGGCTTTTTATTGATCTTCTAGAGACTCAACAAAATTAGAATTTTCTTGAGTAGACTTCTCTTATTGGTCTTGGAAGATTGCTTGCGATGGGGTGAAAGGACCAACTAGAGTTCACATTGCTAGATTTTACTTGATGACCCCTCTTCTAATATGGATTATTACTTTGATGGTCATAGAATTTAACGAGTGAAAAACCCAATCATCACAAAATTATCATCATGATATCCATTTCTTTAACTAGTTTAGCCAAATACAATGTCTTACTATTTTTTGATTGAGAAACTCAAATTAGTGTGATGTTTGGAATCTATTTCATGAGCTTGAAAACTTGCTTATAATAATATACTAGTTTAAGTTTATTAATCTCATAAGTATCCATGAATTGATTAATGACCAATTAAGAGTCTCCAAAAAATCTAAAAGTTTTGGATATCAATGATAATGGATTCCTCAAGAACTACTATCAATGCCTTATACTTAACTTCATTATTAATTCATGGCTTGATTAATCCACAAGAACACCTTATTATACCCCCTCTTGAGTGTTATAAAGATGAAGCTAATACAAGCTCATGATCTTAATAGAATCAGTGGTTAAGTAAGCTTGATTGAGGATGTTCCATCAAAATACAACTATCTAATTTATAGTTTCTCTTGCTAATGAATGAGTATTATTTTCTCTTCTATGAAATCATCATTAATAGAGAAATTTGTTAGGATAGGTTGTGCATCAAGAAAATTTGCTAAGATTTATCCCTTCATTGTATAACATATGTTGCATATAGTATAAACTACCCATCTAGCATGCTTATAACAAGTATTGTATCTCTTTTGTGGATTGATCTTTAAGGTAATTTAAAAGAATTAACAAAAATTAACAAACTAGTGATTGATTCTTTAAAAGAAAAAAGCAAAGGATGGATATTTTGGCAACAAAAAATAAGAAAACACAATAGATGCAAGTTTAAAAAACTCATTAAAGTACTGTAATAAGACAATAAATTACTAAGCTTATCTTCATATGCATAGAATTGAGTTTTCCTTAATATTTGATTCCAAAATTATAAAAGATGAAATTTTTTGTTTAAATTATAATTTTAATGATTTATCCATTTGGCAAATCATACAAAGAAGACCTCCCTCAAAAATTTAACAATCACATGACAAAAATTAGAAGTTTAGCTCTGATACTAAATATGATGGTGGTGGGAAAACCTTTTTGGGTGGGATTATTAGATAAAAATAGATGTAAGATTTTAGTTTAAGGCCTTCAATTTTGGATGTGACTTTGTAGTGGACAATTGATTGGTTTAGATGGATTTAGTAGAAGGGGTGACAAAACTAGCTAAAGTAAGCTAGTTAGGGCATAATTTGAAAGATCACTTTAGAAAAAGTCCTTTAAGTGGTGTAAATGGAAATTATATGGTTATCTTATAATGTTAGATTTTGATTTAGAGTTGTTAGTAGAAAGATGAGGGCTATTGAGTGATTTGATAGAGTGAACACTAAAACTAGTCTGGATCAGACTTATTTGGGCTGATTTGAATTATCTCTTTTGGGAAAAGGATTAAGGTTGTTTAAACAAAAGAGGAAATTATAAAAAAAAGGCATTATTTTAGATGTAAAGTTTTGTTTTGGAGTATTTACTAGAGTTTGAAGAGGTTCAAGGTGTTATAATAGTGGAAATTTTAAGATTAAGTGTCGATCCACGTAATTTAGGTTGAGAACTTTAAGGAAGATTTGTGAATGGGCTTAAAGACTTGGATGATGATAAATGGTTTGAATTAGAGAGTAATTTGGATATAGGATGGCATGTGAGAATTATTTAGGAGAATGTTTGAGAGGTGGTTAGAGAGAACTGACAAAATAAAGACCAATCTTACCAAGGAAAGGCTAAGCTAGGCCATCAAAGACTAACATAAAGCAAAATAAATTCTTCAAAATTTTTTTTATTATTCCAACACTAAAAAATGTCATTACACACTAGCCCCATTTATAAAAAATACAATGATCATCATTTAAAAAAAAGGAGAGAAATTTTGGGGAAAATGTGGTGGGTGACCACTGATGGAGAAAGGTGACAACCACCATCCTCAATTTAATTTATCTTCCATTATTTTGGTATTGGCTTGCTCACTTTTGGAGAGAGGATTAATCTTGTTCATCTTAGATCTAGGAACCTTCTAGAAACTTAAATTTTCTTAGTGCTAGAACACTTCTAGTGATTAAGGGAATACTAAACTTAAGCTTAAAGACTTAGAGGGTATAACCCTGAGCTTAGACTCTACCTTAGGACAAATAAGTTTCACCTATCCTATGGCCTAAACCAAAACTCATAAATATTCACTCATCCAAACTTAAGCTCACATAGATGGAGCTAAACCAATCTCAAATCTATTCAATTAATCTTAATTGAATTAGGTTTTATAATCCAAGCTCCAAGCCAAATAAACTTGGATCTTAACTTAAGTTAACTCCACCATAATCCTATGACTCAATTCAAACCCATTCAAGCGAACTAAGTCTAATTTGATTTTTCTTCAATCACTTCAACTATTCATTAGATCATTTCAAGCCACTCCAACAATTGCAATCAAGCCCATTGACCCAAAGTAAGGTGACCAACCCAAGTTAACCCATCTGACCTAAAGGGTTCAAATGAGCTAAAATCTAATTATGCTAAAATCAATTGCAATCAAAGCCACCAATCAACTTAAAAATTATTATTGAACACATCAACCAACCATAACCCCAATTGGTCCAAGTTGTCTTAACCAAGTCACTAACCCAAAGTGACCTAAAAAGAGGTAATTGAACCAAACTCCAATTAAACTCCCATTGGGTCAAACCAAGCCATCCAATCTCTTCATCATTGATTATATGTCATTATTGAACACTCCACTACAATAAAATTGAACCAAATTAAATACTAAACCAAACTGATTGAAACTAATGCTTCCAACCAATCATTAATTCAATATTAAATGTAATCCAACCATCAATTGGATTCAATTTGGTCAACCTAATCCAATTAGCCCACTTAGCCCAATTTGCCCTAAAGAGTCAAATTAAACTAATTCAGTCTATAATCAAAATTAATTCAAATCAACTATTCTACTTAATCACCAATGATCAATTAAACATAGACCTAACCCATGCTTAAGCCAATTTGGTCAATTTGGTCAAATTGGTCAACATGACCCATTTGACCCAAATTGAACCATATGAGCCAAATTCAAATCTAACCCAAATTGGATTGAACCAATTGCAATAATTCATTCCAAATGACCAATTGAACTCACTTAAACCATCATTTTGATCCAATTTAGTCAAATTTGTCAACTTGAGCCAATCCTAACTAAAATAAGCCCAAATCCAACCAAACATAGCATGACTCATCATTGTGTCACCATGGGCCTGCCCAAGTGGGCCCAACCCATGGTGAACCTAGTTTGTGTCAAACCCATTAAATTAAGCCACCCAAATGAGATAAAATTCTCATTTGGAGGGGTTCTCCACCCCCTTTACCCCATGACAGCCACCTTTGGCTCCTCTTGGACAAGAGGACCACTAATCCAATCTAACCCAAGCTGTTGGGCTCAACCTTTGGCCAAGAGAGAGTGAGCTCACCCATGGCAACCCATTGGTCCACCTAAGGGAGAGTGTACACCTCATGCCAGTCCACTACACTCTCTTAGCCTCTCACCCTCAGCCACCTCAGCATTCCCATGCCATCTCCGGCCACCACCTGGGACGCCAAAGGTCTGAATCAATCCACCCTTGGTTCATTAGGAGAGAGTATATTTTGTCGAGCGTTCCTAGAGCATTACGCAGTCCCATACTTTCACTCAATCTCCTTGTGCACTCCACAATTGGTAAGACCAGCTTTCGATCAAAACCAGGAGCTCCATCCATCCAAGTTTTATAAACTTCCACCAAAACCCAAATTAACTCTTCTCACATCCTCTCCTCACTCCGAGGATCCAAACAAATCATTTCCCGAGTGATTCACCACTGAATGACATTTCAAGACCAACTCCAGCGAGCTTTGCAGCAGCGTTTGGACCACGTAGCGATCAGCGAGTAAGAAACTCATGATCATCTCAACAGGGCTTCACTTCTTCTAGGTGAAGCTATCTCTATTAACAGACCACTAGTCTATAGCTTAAGCGAGGTAAAAATCCAACAATCGTAGCTTTGGCCCTTATGTGTTAGTCTTTTTTGAAGTGAATTATGTTTTTGCACGATCTCCACCATAGGATCTTCCTTGATTCATTCCCAAATCATTTTAGAGTCAATTTCACCATTGAACAAGCATCAGCAAGGTTGAATCACGTGGTAGAAGGGAGACAGTGTTCATCTTCTGGGGCTCATGGGATGACGAATCATCCATTTGACGTGATTAGAATGGATTGTCATGATTAACTACATTAGAAATTTCTATTTAATCCCTTTAAAATTATAGGATTAATCTCGATCATCTGATTCAAGATCAGAAGGTCGAGATAAGATCTCATCCATCACCGCCGAGTCAGCTGCCTTGTCGGACAATTTAAGTGACCAGTACCACGGTGCCATGTGGAAAGCACTATCGCGTCAGCATCCGCGTGGTGTTGATGGTTTAAAAGGTTAATTAGGCTTTCAAATTGTAATTAAATGGCCAAAACTTCAAAAAATTATAATTAATTGTAGAAAATTCCAAAAATACAAATAAACCCATTTTAGAAAGATTAAACATATGAGAATTTAAGAAAAATAAAATCCTTAATTTATGTCAAGTGAATGATGCTTAATTAAGGTTTCAAGCTTAGACTAATTACTTTAATAAAGGCAAAATTACTTAGCTAATAAATTCCAAATATGGTGGGATTATTCCATGGGACATCCTTTGCCTCCCATAATTTTCTTGGAATTATTTGCCATGTAATTTAAAGAATTTGAAATTTCAATCCTAATTACTCTCATTAATTAATTAAATGATTATTCAAATTGATAAATAGTAAAAATTAATTAATTAATGATAATTAATCATTGTGAACAATGGGAATGGTTAGGAGAAGTAATTAGGACCCCTTTCCTGGTCATTTTTCCAAATGTATTTCCTTATGAGGGATAAATAACATATGTAATAATTAGGGATTAATTAGGAAAATTAATGATAAAATAGAAATAAAACAAAATTAATAGTTAGTTTAAATAATTCAAACATAATCTATTAATTTCCTTTTATGTGCTTAATAACATAAAGTAATTAAAGAAATTATGATTAACCTATTAGTATGGGCAAATCATAAGAGTACTTAACTTAGATTCTTTCCTTCTTTAATCTAATTCACTCTTAAGCATGATCCTAATTGCATTAGATTCCTGTAGGTGCATTGCAAATTTTACTTTCCCAAAAGCATATCATTGAGGGCTCATGATCAAGTAGTTAATTAAATTAAAGAAGTTTAGGGAAGGGTAATTAAGTTGATGTGGTTGATGCTTTGAACCTAATCAATCCATAAAACACATTTAATTATTTTCTTTAAATATATCAAATCACCAAGATGGAATGGGGTAAATACTAAGTATCATCTCTTCTCTTTAGGTTTAATAACTCAAACATCAAAATAAAATCTTATATGAACTTTGGTTAGTCTTAAGAAATATTTATTTGGCTTGTATGTTATGTGGAAATATATAATTAGTTCTTTTCAATCATTATAAATGTGCATGCCAATTGTTTCACATATTCATGTTTTCAAAAAGAAAGAAGAATTAAAAGATTATGATTGAATTTATGTTACACGTGTTGGATAAATACTATTATATGGTGTGACTATTATCACTAATAAATCATAAATTATTTTTAAAACTATAAGCTAATGATGACTAAGAATGTGAAATTTAGTTAATGTTGGCTATAAAGGTTTAATAAAGTTTCCATTTTTCTATAATTTAAAGATATTAAAGGATTATTTTGTCTTCATGGTTCATGTGCATGTTTACATATGCTTGAGTTGACAAGTATATAGTCTCGACATCCCGGGAACATGAGGCTTTAAGTAGACCCAAGGAAATCTTAGATAATCTCACTTTCCTGGTGTAACAATGACATGTACTTGCTTAATTTTATTCATGTGTATGCATGTGCTAAATTTTGGGCTAAAACTTTGCTTTACATGAACAAAATATTTGCTTTTATTTAACATTTGCATGATTTTCATTTCTATGCTTGTGTATATGTTTACATGTATTTAAGTTGGCAAGTATTTTGTCTAGATATCCCAGGAACATGAAGCTTTAACTAGCCCCAAAGAGATCTTCGATAGTCTCACTTCCCTAGTTTAACAATGGCACGTACTTAAATCTCTAATACATGTCTACATATGCTTAACTATGAAATGAATTCTTTTTTTTACCAAATTTATGCATTCATGATAATCAAGTGTGTAAAATATAACTATGAATATAAATATGTATATTAAATCAAATATCATGAATAATAAAAATGAGGAAGTGCTTATTTTATTGATGATAAAAAGAAGTAGTGGAATGTTATTCATGTAATGGTGACTTAATTTTATTAATTCTAAGATGTCTTTCATGTTTGAATAAGAATTTTAAAAATTAATCTAAACTTTGGCTTAATAAAATATTTATAAATGGTTCACTATAGAAACCAAAGTCATAGTAAAATACTTTTAAAAAA
Source organism: Cymbidium sinense (assembly GCA_021442155.1). Lineage (NCBI taxonomy): Eukaryota > Viridiplantae > Streptophyta > Magnoliopsida > Asparagales > Orchidaceae > Cymbidium > Cymbidium sinense. Next base: position 68,118,989 of record CM038224.1, on the reverse strand, counting down.
TAACTTAGGGTATGGATGAAGGGGGTCAGACCTCTTTCTTCTCTTCATAATAATTAGATGTTAAGTAGGCATCAAATGAAACAAGAAAGCATAAATTAAAATTAATCAATTCATTCAAAAATTTAAAGTGAAACCTCCCCTAATGTTTAATTTAAACAAGTCTAAACTTTAAACAATCATACTATTAAAGCTTAATCAACACACACCACACTAAACCATAACACAAACATTAGAATGCTAGTCATTGATTTTAGTATTAGGTCAGGTTGGTGTCTATTGTGATGATATATTTTATTTTGTGATGTAATATTTTAGACTGGATGTTAGGATTATTTGTGTGTAGACTGGATGTTAGGTTGTTATTAGCCTAACGATATTTTATGCAGGAGATTGTGCTAAAGGGGCCACTATAATAATAAATAAATATAAATGTTCTTGCATGTAAATGTCACTTATGCCCCTAAGCATAATCCAATTAAGGCAGGTGGGCTTGGTAACCCAAGTGCAAGGTGCTAAGTCCAAATATATGAAATATAATTTCTTTGCTTGTATGTTCATTTAGCTAATGTCTATTTTGCAAGTGTAGTTAGACTTTATTTTTTCATAAACATGTAATTTTTACAATATGATTAGGATTAGTGCTATGGGGTTTAGGTGAGCAGTGGCTAGAAGGCAAAGAACTGAAAAGCCCTATGAAGCCTAGAACAAACTAATCTAAAGGATGAAAGAAGTAGAAGAGATTAAAGACCCCCACAACATTTATTTCATTTGTAAAATTCAATTATAATCTGGATTGCATAAGGTAGAGCTCACCTACCCAACATTTTTCTCTTTTTAGGGTGTACGATGATACCCGACTGCATCGACCTCTTATTATTTTACCAAATTCAAATGTTTGATTATTGTGTTTAGTTCGTGCAATAGAAATGACATGTTTTTCATAGGTTTATTAAAGTGTGATAATTTTAACTGTAGCTTGGATGCGGTAGACTCTTTAGGATAAAATTAAATTTTCTATCCTCACTAAAAAATTCAAAACTAAATTTCAATACAACTTATGACCTCACCTTAAAGTCTAGATTTATAATCAAGATAAATAAAAGATTTAGAAACTCCTTAGTTGAATGTTATCACACCATGCATTTCATATTATGCCACCCTTGAATAGGGAGGTTCTCCGCTCTTGCACGATACGGGATATGCTTAACCTTTGAGGGAGATCCCTTGTAGTGGAGAACACCTCCTCCAATTGATTTTTCCCATGACTTAATTTCATCGTGCATATCAGCATAATTGTCCCAAGCATTAGACCAAATGAATGTGTCAAAATGGTTTAAAAAGTTATAAATTTTGGCATCAGTCTAAGTCATATTTTCATGCCAATCATATTTTGGTCTCTTAGGGATTGAGTTTAAGATATTAGCTTCTTTCTTAATTAAATAATATCCTAGCTATCTTGCATCTACATAAGATCGACTTACATGGTTTTAAAATGTAGAAGATGTTAGCTAGCGACCACTCCATGCTGTTGTATGTCCGAAAGAGTAAAGATGTGTCTATTCTACGGAGGTAAACCATTATATCCCATTTTCCTGATTAGACTTAGGTCGTGCTTCTAGCTTGTTCTAAAGCATTTTAGATGTAGGTTCCAAGTCTACTTATTTCCTTTGGGCTACGAGTATAAGTCATAATCTCTAGGCATTTCCATAATCTTGTGTTGTTGGACTATAAGCCCTAGCATTCTATTGAAATTCTAATTTAAATTAAAGTAAATTCTCTTTTAAAAAAAAATATAAAACCTCATTATAAGGTAGATTAAAGCACTTACTAAGCTTCATAGTATCATGGGTGCTTCCTACTTATTCTCCTTTGGAACCCATAAATAAGTCTTCCTATTTGAACTTTCCCTACTTAATTTCTGAAAATACCTAATCCTTTGATAATTTAATTTTGAAATCTTTGGAGATACTTATTGACTACTTTAATGGAGAGTGTTCTTAAGAAATTCTTATTTCTTAATATTGTAATTAACTATGGGAGCTAGCTTCCATAGGGAACTAAAGAACCCAACATAAAATAAACCCTGATTTACTTCTCCATGTAAAGTAGGAGAAAGATATCTTGTATATACGTAGACCCATCTGCCTTAGGAGTTCTTATTAGGTGATTAGGTCCATTGTAGGGTGATGTTTCTATCTTCTGAGATAGTACATCATGCCTTAATACTGCACTCAATCACTTCAATAAGTACCCCCTAAGATTTATGTTGTGTCCCTACGAATCCAAATTAAAACACCACATGGACAACCCAAGTATATTCCTAAATTTAAAATTTACTTATAAAATATAAATCTAAAGTTTAAATAATAAAATTCAAAATCTTTTAATGGATATAGATTGTGTTCCTGGGCATTTACAGTTGGACCTCCCTTTGGTTGAGTATGTTGATATTCTTGGGCTCTTTCTTGGATTTATACAGTTGGGCCTTCTATATCTTGATGATATCTTAATACACTTCTCAATTATTCTTCAAGAAAAATGTAATATTCATTAATACAAAAAACCATACACTGTTCTACATCACTGACCCACTATATTCATTCTTGAAAGAATGATGAGCTGTAGAAGGGACGATTACCCTCAAAACCACATAGGTTGACAGAAATAAGTAATTCATATTCATGCTCAAATTCATCATCATTAGAGCATTGGCTACATACAATGCCATCTTCAAGAAACCTCTACTAGTCACCATTAAAGCCATGGTATCAACATACTACATAGCCATCAAATTTTTTATTAGCTACCAAGAGAGCATAGTGAAGAGAAATCTCTTACAATCAAGGATTTTTTTACCTTAGAGCCAAGGGCGAATTTCAATGAGCATTAAAGAAATTTTTACAACTTTAAGTTAATAGAGGATAATGGTTAGATATAATAAAAACTATAAAGAAAGTCAATAATATTAAAGAAGGTCCCAAGCAAGTTCTAAGAATAAGCTCCTCGTATAGCCTGGTGTATAGAAAATAATTTATGTAAGCCATTAATAAGATCTCGACATGTTCATACTGACAAGAGATGAGATGCCTAGAATTAACATCAATATCACCTATCATAAGTTGATAATAAAAAAGATGCAAAGCCTATTAAATAAAAGATAAGAAAGATAACAGCTTGCGAGTCGAGCCCATTAATGAGCAAGTGCAAATTTATTATATGTCAACTTCATACCATAAGTTCATTATCCAAGTAGATATCAAAGATAGTATTAGTGCAAAATCTTATGGAAGTAGAGAATATCATCAACTTTAGTAATATCAACTTAACATATCAAAAGGATAGGTACCCACTACCACAAGTTAATGCATTAGTCAACTAAATTATTGGCAACCTTATCATAAGTTTTTTATATGCATTCTCAAGCTATCATCAAATCAAAATACACATACATATGTATAAGAAAATAGTGTTTATCACTTATGAAGGCTTATTTTGCTATAAGAAAATGTCATTCAGTGTGAAAAATGTAAGGGAAACTTATCAAGGACTGATGAATTAAATATTTCAATAAAAATGGTAGAACCATTTAGGATATATCATTAGCTTGATGGTGTGATGGAGTGGTCACAAAGAGAACATCATATCAGATGGAAAAAGAAAAAGTGCTTCAAGATCTTCCACTCATCAAACTGTAAGAGATGCAAAAATATTACTTACCTAAGTAGAATGATAGAGAGAGATCATTGAATCCCTTAAATGGTCGATCACCAAACTCCAATCAAAGAGTCTTCACTCAAGTTTTTTTTGCATAAAACCAGTCTAATTTTCTTCATTAAGTTAGAAGAAGAAGTTATATAAGTTATAACAACCCAAGGGATGTGTCCCTTAGAAAAAAACCATTAAAATTTTGAAAAACAATTGGAAGCTATCATTTCATAGTGTCGAGGCATCACAGGCCAATGGTTAGGCACTTACTTCTCTATCTAGACACTCTATAAGGAACCAGCCGTAGCACCTAGGAATTATATTGCTGTTGCACAGTTGGCACTAAAACATTAAATATTTTCAGTCACAACATTCATACAACACTTAAATATTATCAAATACATCCACTACTATATAATACAACACATGGGATATAAACACAAAGTACCATAACACATAAAGTATAAAAAAAGTCCTCATAAGTTTAAGCTTTAGTTTGGGATCTTGTGACAAGTCATTTCATCCTTTGATGTGCTACATCATGGTGAAGGGAAAGTCACTGAAATAACATATTCAAGATCTCATGGAGATATTTACCACTCTCAAATAATACAACATGTGGCACAATCGACTAGATTGTATTTTTTGTATATGGTCAAGAAAGTTTTTGGGATATTACCTCTCATCAAAAGGCATAATGGTAATACTTAATAAGGTTAAAGCTATAATTAAGATGCCATTTTCAAGAATAACTAAAGAGGTATCACAACTAATAAGTGAGTGGCCAGACTTACTCATTTCATCTTCAGATCAAGTAAATGCTACTCACCAATCTTTAAAGTGGTCATAAGCACTAAGTACTTTGAGTGGATAGACAAGTGTGAATACACATTTTAGAGACTAAACATTCTACTCACCCTATTTCATCTACAATAAAGTCTAAGATCAAAATAAAATCAATTACTTTATTTATGAGTTAGAGAATATGTGGTGAGCATGATCTTAACTTAAGAAGAAGAGAAAAAGCAGTAGTGTATAATATGTCAACATGACCACCCAAGGAGTTGAGTTTTGATACCCAATGAAAGGAAATTAGATTTCTCCATTATCATTATCTTGTCATCTTCATCCATAATTCCAAATACATTTAATATAGGTCATCACAAACAGTGCACTTAAGTGAGTACTCACCAAGATAGATCATTCCAAGAGATTATTTATACGGTTGTCAAACTAAACAAGTTATATTATATGCCTCAAGTGGTGATCAAGAAACAAGTACTTACTAACTTCTTGGTCAACCTTAATATTCCAAACTTAAAGATAAAGTGAGTTAATAATAAATGTGGTCACTATATATAAATGGTGCATCAGGCAAACTAGCAATGGGAGTTGGAGTAGTTTAAAAGAGCCTATCCTTAATAACTCGCACTCACTCAATAAAACACAAAATTTGATGTTAACAACAAATAAGTCAAAACTGAGGCTCCACTCAGCAGACTAAGATTCGCATAAGGACTCAATGCTAAACACATAATGGAATACTTTGATTCACAAGTATTGGTGAATCAAGTAAATTGCAACTATAAAATATAAGATGAAACATTTGAAAGATATTTGTTCAAAATAATGGTGGAAATTAGCAAGTTAGAGCACTTCTAAATTAAAAAAATTCTATAGGAAGAGAATAAATTCATCAGCCTGCTATCTAACTCAAGCGACATAGGTGGCAATCTCCTTTACAATTAAGATATCCTAGCAATAAAGAAATTAAAATGCAAGTTAAAAAAAGAGCACTCACCCACCTAGATTGGCCTCTTCATCAAATTTTGAAGATAACATAAGTTACATAGAGTGTCAAGGATTCTAGGATATTCAACATCAAGCCTACTTAATACAACCTACTTGGAGGTAAGTTATTTAAGAGATCAATCACTTATTTAAACCTTAAATGCATCTAGGAAAATTAATAGAAAAATATTTTAAGTGAAGTATAGTCAAGTGAACACAACAGTAATTCAAGAGGAAGGACACTAACTCATAAAATTCTATGCCAAGGTTATTTTAGACAGCATTATAAGAAGGTGATGAAGGCTTCTCAAAAATATGCAACTAGTCTTAAAAATTTGCACCTATACAGCTATAATTTTAACACAAGATTCACTCCATTACTAGTCCTTAGCCATTTACTATATAAGACATGGAGCTAATGGACCTTTACAATTCACTAATTGTCAATGGAAGTCCTTTTTAGTAATGGTCAACTACTTTAAGAAGTGAGTTAAAACTATATATATATATATATATATATATATATATATATATATATATATATATATATATATATATATATATATATATATATATATATTCATAAAAATTATTGTATAAGTTATTTGTAATTTTATTTAGTCAAACATCATCAACGATTATAAGCTCCCTAACGATGATCATAATAACTAATGGACCATAATTTTTTGACAACCATATCAAAGAATTTTGTCAATCTTAATGCATTTTTCCTAGTGCTAAATAAAGGTTCAAGTAAAAGTAGCAAGCAAGTATAACTCAATTATTTAAGAAAGAAGATTTAGTTGGACAAACATAAATAAGTGACAGCACTGCCCTTAGTCTTATAAACACTAAAGATAACTCACCCTAAGACCTTCCAACATTAACCAATGCTGAAAACACTAATCATGACTTGAAGAAAATTGACTTAATTAGGACATGTGAGTGTAAGCATGAAATTGACTAACTTGAGTGAGGACCAAGTGTTAAACCATAGGGCTCTTATGGAAGATAAGATGATTCACTGTAAGAGAGTTGAGTCCTCCAAAAAAATGACCAATAGGGGAGACAAAGCACATAAGAAGAAGGAAAGTATGTGCCTAGAATTATTGCTTTCACTTGGGGTAAATCATTCTAAGCATTGAATGTATTCAAATTAGGGACCCTTAAATTTGTAGGTGACTACTTAAATGCTCAAATTTATGCAAAAACATATCTTTACTTTACAAGAACAAAAAAAACTTTGACTAAACTATTTGTAGTGAGATGACTCTTCCCCAACTAAATTTACAATGAGTAGCTCATGAGTCTCTCTTAACCAATAAATTTGGATGGGTGCACCTACAAAGACTATGAGTTTGGTGTATGATAAGGTACATTGAAGGTGATGTTTACAACTATAGTGATTTACCTCCTCCTTCTATGATAAAGTTTACACTATGTAATGTGTGGGTCTCTCTTATTAATGAGCTTTGGTAGGTGCCCTAGAAAATACTAAGAGTCTAGTGAAAGGTGAGTGTGCCTAAGGTGAATATTTAGTGACTCACAACAATACTACTTCAAGTACAATAATACTACTTCAAGTACTTTTGAGTACACATTAGAAGCCTACGTACTACTTAGTGCATACATAATCATTAACATTTCTATGTACATTCAAAGCAACCAGAAAAACACCATAAGCTCATGTGTTGATGAGTACATACAAAATAAGCATCTATCAAGTATAATAGTTTAATAAATAATAAGTATAAAAAATAACACAAGTATAAAGATGAATTAGGCAATATAAGATGAGTTTAAAGTAATTTTTTTATTTCATATTTTAAAAGTACTACAAAAGAGAAAGGAATGCAAGTATAAATATTTTCTTTCATTGCATATTCAAAACTATTATAATTATAATTCATATAAATGTATAAGAGATATAAGAAAAAAAAAGATAGTATAAATGCTAAGTTAGCATACAACACTAGTCTTATTGCTTTCATCAAAATTAGGTTAAAACTCAAATAAATTATTTACATATAAGAGCTAACTATCAAGTTCTACACTGGAAACAAATCTCTGATGATAGAATTGTGTTCTCTCCTCAAGCTTATGCATAATGTCCATATTATGCTACACTGAGTTCAAAAAAAATTTCTAAATTGTTTCCTAGAGTGGAACTTAGTTTCTCACTAATTAAATTCTCTTTCATGATAGGCTAATTTAGAAACAACCTTATTTCATTCTTTGACCTCCTTCTATTCCCTTTTTTCTCCCCTATGGTGGTTGCTCTTCATGTAATGTTGTTCATTGTGTGACACTCTACCTCTAATAGGTGTTAATCTAAACTCGTAACTGAGATCATAAGCAACCTATAACTCATAGAATGCACGTTTAACATAGCAAAGGGCAACTACAATAAAGGAGCCAATTGATCCTAAATTATTTATAAGAATATATAATCTTCTCAAAGGATCAATTATATGTTTGTCATAAGAGCCCACTTCTTGAGTAAGAGAAGTCAACTTTGTCCTCTTCATCTTCTTCATTTATTCATTTATTATTTTTTTTTGTAGATTTAGCATAAACTTTTTATTTTACTCTCCTTTATAGGTTCTCCACTAGACACTTCCTTGCTACTCTAGTTGCTAAGAGAGCCACCTCTTATCTTAATGTTGACATGTCATCCTCCTCAATCATCATATATCCTAGCAAGAACCTTAGGCTCTACCATAAAGAAAAAAATAATTAGGATCACCATGTCAACAACTCTCACAGATAAGAGGGGACCTCCAAATCCATCAAGTATGCCATAAGGTTAGCATTACATACAAAACCAACAATGAGTGCATCAATTAAACAAAATACTTTAATAGTAAAATGCAATTAATAGGACTTGAGTGTTAACTGTACAAATTATGGTATACTTTGCCACCATTGAAGTACAAGTCAATGGTGAGAGACTTGCTTAAAGCAATTTTAAAAATTCAAACTCTACCATGTTTAGTTTAGAAATTACCATTTTTTTCCTTCTTAAATAAAATAAACATAGTGGGCGTAGTCCACCTATTGACCTCATTTTTAGAATGAGCTCTCAACCCCTCCATCTTAGACATAGGATTCTTCTTAGAATCTAAGAGTTCCTTAGTCTTAAGACACATCTAGTGATTAGGTGGACACTCAACCTAGCTCTAGAAGACTTAGAAGAGTTAGCAATAGGAATAGGTCATGCCTTAGGGGTGTTAGGAAATTTGCCTACCCTTAGCCTAAACCATTCCTCACTTTCCTTCCTTTAAGTCAAACTCCAAATCAATCTCATTTAGTTTTTTTCAAACTCAAATCAATTCCATGATTGAAATTCATGATTGAAATCTTTGATTTAAACCCATGAACAAAATCCATCAAAATTCCTAAGTCCAAATTTTCCTAAGCCCTTAACCTTTCCTTAAGGACTTAACCAAAATTATGATCTAAACTAATTCAAATATTTGAGATCTTCCCATAATCTATTTATATTCTCGCTTATATTCATATATATATATATATATATATATATATATATGAAATATAAATTCAAACCCATCAAATCAAATTCAAAATTCCAAATCAATTCATGAAATTTTCCTTAAGTCTTTTAAGTTTTTCCTTAAAGACTTAGCCAAATCATGATCAAATCAATTCAAACTCATGGGATTTTCTCAAAACTCATTTATATTCTCATTTATATTCACATATATAAATGAAATATAAATATAAATCAATCAAATCAAATCCTAAAATTAAATTCCCAATTTAAAATCTTCTTAAGTCCTTAATTCCCCATTAATGGACTTAGCCTAAATCTTGATCAAACCATCTCAAATCATAGGATCTTCTCATAAATCATTTATATCCTCATTTATATTCACATATATAAATGAAATATAAATATAAATCAATAAAACCAAATTCAAAAATTCAAACTCCAAACTCCAAATTTTCCTAAGCATTTAAATCCTTCTTAATGGACTTAGCCTAATCAAGATCAAAATCGATTCAAATCCTTGAAATTTTCTCATGATCAATTTATATTCTCATTTATATTCACATATATGAATAAAATATAAATTCAAACAATCAAAACCAATTCCAAAAATTAAACTCAAATCCACTCAAAATCTAATATAAGCCTTTCAAGTCAAAATCATGAACTTAGCCAAATCAATTTCAAAACAAGCCAAACTCTTGATTTTCTATCATGATTCAATCAACCCTACAATCATGATCCCATATATAAATCCAAGCTTTAATCAAACAATCAAAACCCAAGTCAAAAATCAAAGCCAAAACCCCTTTCGTATTCTTCCTTTGAATATGAAATTGTCAAATGGATCAAAACCCATTTGGCTTCAAATCACTTGTAAATGGATTTATATTTCAATCATAAGTTCATAGACAAGATCAATCAAACTCAAATCAAGCTTTGACCAAGCCATTTGACCCACTTAGGCTCACTTGACCCAAAGTGACCGAAAGTGCCCTTATGAGCCAAATTCTAATCCTAACAAAATTGGATTGAACCAAACACATCTATGCCTCTCATCATGATCAACAATCATCATGGGATGATCAATCAATAAAATTGGATCAAACAAAGTCAAACCTAAAGGTTGACCAAGTCAACACTTAGCCCAAAATGAAACCTAACATAGCCAAATTTTACCATAGGCCAAATTGTTTGAAACCATTGATCTAAGTTTACTCATGACTTATGTTTGAACTTGACCAAGCCAACATCTGAGCCTAACCTAGCCCAATTGGCAACTTGACCCAAGTTGACCTAAGTTGACCTAAAGAATTTAAATGTGTCAAAACTTAATCTAAGCCAAATTGATTCAAACCAATGGATCAAGTCCATTCCAATCACTTGTGAAACTTGATCAATGCCTCAATTGGCTAACTAGACCTAACCTAAAGGGGTCATGTTGAGCCAAATTTGAACATAACCAAAATTGATTGGAAACAAAGACATCAATATATTCCATCTGACTAACCTAACCTAAACCTTCCCTTGACCAACCTCAAATTGGTCAAATGGGTCAAATAGGTCAACTTGACCCATTTGACCTAAATGTAGTCATATGAGCCAAATTCAAAACTATGCCAAATTGAACCAAACCAAAGCGACAAAAACATTTCAAATGGTCATATAAATTTGACCCAACCTTTGGTTTGACCCAATTTGACCAATTGGTCACCTTGACCCAAGTTGACCCATTTTGACCTAAATGGGTCAACATGAGCCAAACCCTATCAAATGAATTCCAAATCTCATGAAACTTGGCCAAACCTAGTTTCTCCACATACCCAACATATCCAAAGTGAAAAAGTAGCAAAATGAGCATTATACCCCTAGGCCATAGAACAAATTTTGCTTAATCCATGGGTAATTTGGCCATACCCTCTTCACATTCACTTGAGGCTTTCCTAAAAGCTCAAGGGGACCTAGTGAAGAGTGGTACACCTAACTCAATGGGTTTGGGTTAGCCCAATAGATCCCTAGACCAAACCCAACCCCATGGGTCAAAACTCCAAATTCAAACTCCCTCTCCCACTCAAATTCAAGAACATGGGAGGTTGGCAATCCACTCCTTGGCTCAAACTGACCATGTGCGCACTCCAAACTGATCAAAAAGCCCTCCCATTATGATCAATTAGATCAAAATGGCACACAATCTTGCAGCCGTTTGATGCTTCAAGGGAAGATATACCCCCTAATTCAGTTTCAATTGAACATCCACACATTTTATTGAGTAAGGGAGAGTGTTAGGAGCCATCAGAGAGTGATTCCTAACCTCCTAGAGCTCTTGCCATTTCCCCATTTCTCAATTTTTGAACAGTGAAAATAGGGGAGGTCTATTGAAGAGCCAACTTCCTCTTCACTCAATTTCCATCCAATTATTGTTGCATACTTCATCAAGGAGCTAAGTCGAGTGTACCCAAGCTTCTTTTGGAGTTTCCACAGTAAGGAAGAGTTGAATTGGATCAAGCCCACAAAGAACTTCAAGTGGTGTTGGTCCGTAGAGCAAGCTTAATCAAGGCCAGAACTTCAGGCTTTCTCCACCGACGGCTACCTCATTGATCTCGAGCGTCGGTGATCACCTTCTGTGAGGTATAAAATTTTCTAACAATTAAACTTAAGTGGTGTGGAGCTTTATGAAAGAAATTTTCATCCCATGGATTTTTTACCGTCGGATTTGTCGCTCTTTAGCTTTAGATAGTGTGGGTCGAATTTGGTTTGAATTGGAGCTAGATCGAGCTTGGATCTTCCCCTTGATCATGGACAGTATCTATTGATCAAGGGGAAGAACTTGGGATATCTCAGCTATCCATCCATGCATTTTGGAAGGACGGCTGAGATAATTCCCCAAGTTTAGATATTCGTTATTCATTTTAAAATAATGGGGAGATCTTTGGCCGTCTGATCTTTGATTGGATGACAGAGATCAAACTGCGTGCATCGCCAGCTGCCATTTGGGATTTGATAACCTAATTAACCCCCTCACGGTGTGACACATGTAAAGCGTGTTGACCGCCGTCGCCATGCGTCATGCCGTGAGCTAGGGGATTAGTTAAATTATTCTAATTAATCCTAATTAACCTAAGGATATTCTAAAATTCATAACTCCCTCTAGAAAATTCAAAAAAATATGAAATAAAATCCTATGGAAAGATAATTCAACCTAAAATATGGTTTTCTTTGATTTTGGGTTTTTTTGGAAACTTAATTTTGCTAATTATTTTTTAATTAAGCCTGTGATTAATCCAAAATTTCTTTGGAGTGTTTTAGGGGATGACTTCTGCCTCCCCTAACTTTCTTGAGATTTATTGAAAGCTTAATTAGAATAATTGTATATGGATTTCTTAATTACCCTCCTTATATAACTAAAGATAACTAAGGTGTAATTAGTGATTTTAATCCATTATTAGGGTTGATTAAGGTTAGATCTAGTAAGCAGGAGGTTTATGGAATAGTTTTGGGGCATTTCCCATAAGCTATTCCCTAAACCCCCTTTTTTCCCCTTAATCTCCTCTTAATTAAGGGTTAATTCATTAATTACACCTTAATTAATTTCTAAAAATTCTAAAAAGTTTCCAGAACTTAATTAATCTACTTTGGGTAGAGGCTTTGGTATTTAATAGCCTAAGTTCAATTAAGAAAATCAAAACCCAATTCAAAAGTATGAAAGGATGTTTTGAAATTACTTAAGCTAAACCACTTAGTTTAATTAACTTTTAATTGTGAGCCAAAATTGCATTAGGCCTTTTTATTATTAGGTGCATTACAAATTTAAATTCCTTGTGATTATTATGTCATCTCATTGGCTCATAATTATTTGGTTAATTATTCTAAGGTGGTGTATGCATAAAAATGGATCTAATCATCTAAAAATTAAATAAAAATGTCAAACACATGTAATAATGGGTTAGGAATAGCAAACTTATCCCACCTTTTCAAAATTAAATCAAACTCCAAGCTAAAAAAAAATCACTTTGAATTCACTTTGATTTATTTTAAACTTTCTTATTTTATAAGAATGTCTTTAGGATTTAATTGAAGTGAACTTGTTTGCATGCTTTCATTACTTTGAATCTTTCCCCAACATGTTAAACTTGTATGTAATGTGATTTCATGCATTCATATTTTTCAAATTTAAATTTAAAAATGAAATTATTTACTTTATGTCAAATTTGCATGTGTTGGCTAAAGTAGAAATATGAATGGCTATTGTCACTACTAAATCCAAATTATTTTCAAAACTTATAAATCAAATACCAAATCTGAAAGTATGCTACTTATATTCTAATTATGAGTTTGCATGTGATAGATTATAAAAGCATTCTTAGCATAGGTTTCCTTTCTTCTTTATGATTAGCATAGTTTTGAATAGGAATTTGATGAGATACATGGTTCATTTGAAAAGGACCTAATACTCACTTAATTCCATATCCTATTCATCCCTATGATATCACTCAAGAAGGGTTACCTATACTTGCACACATAAATTGCATAAACAAAAATGAATCCATTAATATAACTTTTGCATTCTTCTTTTCCATTTCATTTCCTTTATACACATATTTGTATTTAAGGAAAGTGGTATATTAGTCTGGACAATCTTGAGATTGTGAGGCTTTAAGTAGCCCTAAGTAGGTCTTGTACCTTACACCTAATGGTTAACTTCTCACTCACTTATGCCTTTCTTACTTTCATGTTTGTATGTGAAAATTTGGATAAGGAAACACTTTTCTACTTAAGAAAAATCATGCATATTCAACTTCTGAATTTTCTTAAATGTATTACTTAGTATGCATCATAATGTGTGTTAAATACTCTCATTTGTATGTGTAGATATACTTAGGGTCCATCCATATGCATGTTATATATGTTGGGAAAGAAATGAAGTAATGTGTGTTATGTCAATTTTGATTCATTTTATTTAATCTTAAAATGACTTTCTTTTGAATAGGTTTGTTTAGAGTTCATCTAAACTTAGGATTAATTAAAATATTTAATCAAAACATTCACCTAAATAAAACCAAAATATGAAGCTACTATAGAAATTACTTAGGTTAGGGAAGGAAAGAGAAGTTCTCTTCTCTTTCCCTCTCTTCATAACTTAGTAATTAATTGTAGGATCCACTTAATCCAAATCAAAACATGAAATAAAATCAACCCAAAAAAATTAAACAACTTAAATGAAACCCTCCTCTAAGTTGATCATGTTCTTCATACCTAGAAAATTTGAACCTAAAGACATAGCTAAGCATACCACACAAACCTTCAAAGCACACAGATTAGCCTAAGTCACCACTTCTAGCTTTAGTTAGGTCGGTGCATGGTTGGATGTTTGTTCTATTTTGTGATATATGTTTTCAATTGGATGTTAAGGTGTATGCTCGTGGAATGAATGGTAGGATGCTCTTAGTCTAATTGTTCTTTTCTGTAGGGGATTGTGCTTAAGGGGCACTATCATAAATAAAAATATAAATGCTCTTTCTTGCAGGTGCTTTATACCCCTAAGAATAATCCATAGGCCAGGTGGACTTAATCACCCATGTGTGGGGTGATAAGTCTAATACACATTCTTGGGATTTTGTGTGGTTTGTTTTAGCTAATCTTTATTCTGTAGGCATTAGTTAGATTTCCACTTTTCTTTTTCATGTAAATTTATACAATTAGAATTTTGGAATGATTGTTATAGGGATTAGGATGAACATTGGTCATAAGATCCTATATTATGTACTATGTGAAGCCTTGTAGCATCCACCTTCCAACCATCCAAAAGAAGGAACCATAATAAGAAAGAAGAAATAAAGCTTGAAGACCCCCATAATAATGAATTCCTTGCTTAATTATAATTTAATTCATTTGTAATCCGAGTTGTATAAGGGTAGAGCTAGGCTACCCAATTTGATATTTTTGGGTTTATGTGGTGGTGCCCGACCACGACAGCCTTTTATTCTTTTTGTAATTAGCTTTATAAATTGATTGATGATTTATTTAGCTTTTGCATTAAGTGGCATGCTCTTCCTAGTTTGTTACTTTCTTTATGTATGGCCTAGATGTGGATTAGGCTCTTTAGGAAAAATAAACCTTTTAGCCAACTTAATAACTCAAATTAAAAAATAAAGAACTCATAACCTCTCCTAAAGCTTAGGTTTAAAATCAAGATAAAATAATTAGCAACCCCTTAGCTGGATGAGCATTTCTTTTATAATATTATGCACAACTGCATCTTATTTCACTCTTGATTGAAGGGCTTTCACCTTTGCCAGAAAAACTTGGCTTGACCTTTGAGAGCCATGGTGGAAACTCGCCTCCTTCTCGCTAATTTTGGCCAATAACTTTATTTCATGCATTATAAAAAATCCTATTAGAGTCAAAATAATTATCCAAAATGAAAATAAAATGAAATTTGAATTGCATTAGATTTAGGTCTTTTAAAGCATGTCCCTTTACATGATTTAGTCTCTTTAGGGTGTGAGTTTAAGGACTTAGTCTCTTTCTAATAAATAATAGCCTAGCTATCTTGCATAAGCATAAAGACTTGCCTACATGTATTTAAAATCATAGGAGGAGTTAGTTGGCAGCCACCCCAAGGCAGTTGTAAGTCCAAGCTATCGGGTGGTTTGTCATCTCTTATGGTGGCAAACCAAATACCCCTCTTTCATCTTAGATTTAGGTTGTGCTTTTGTCCCTTGCCAAAGCTCCCTATATTTAGGTTCTGAGGTTGCTTCTCCCCTTTGTGCTCCATAAGCATAATTCCTCACCTCTTAGGCATTTCCTTAATCTTGTGTTAAGGAATCATAAGTCCTATATTTCTAATGAAAAACTCAACTCAAATAAATTAAATCAATTTCAAAAATATAAAGCCCAACTATAGGATAGTTTGAGATGCTCGCTAGGTTTCTTAGCATCATGGGCATCTCCTACTTATCTTCCATTTTGGGTTTGATAATAACTCCCTCTTTTAATTAATCCCATTTTGATCTTCAAAAATGAATTAATCGATTGATAGTCCTTTCCTATTGAAATCTTCAAAGACAATGATTATTTACCTTAATCGAGTGTTTTCCTAAGGAATCTCCATTCCTTTGGATGTAATTAACTATGGGGGCTTGCCCCTGTAGGGAACTTAATGAACCTAATTTAAAATAAACCCTACTTTACTTTTCTATGTAAAGTAGGGGAAGCATCTCTGGTACATATGCAGACCCATCATCCTTAGGAATCCTTATTGAGGTGATTAGGTCCATTAAAGGGTAGTGACTTCTATCTCTCAAGATAATACACTATTTCCTTGATGACATGCTCGATCACCTGAATAAGTACATCTACGGATCTGTGTGGCATCGTAAAAAGATGAATTTCTATATGCTCTTGTGTCTTCTTTCTTTTCCCACCAAAAGATATTAAAGGTGACTCCCACCCGCGTATAGGAATTTTTCTCCACAGATTTTTTTGGTGACTTTGCTGGGGATGGTTCCTCTCTCCATCTTTGCTAAATAATCATTGTCTTTGAGTATCGATAGTGGATTTGTACTTTGGTATGAATCCAAGAATATCCTATTTTCCATTGGAACTTGGCTTATTTCATTCTATAGTTGAGTTAGCCAACATCTATAGGTTTTAGGACCACATTCCTTGTTGGTCTTAAAACTCTCATTGGGTTCTACAATGGGTAAAATGATAATATCTAAATAAATAAGAAAACATTTTAAATGAACTTAAATAAAATATTTTACACAAAATTTTATCACCCTCAATTAACAAGTCTCCTAAATATTACATGTAGGGACTCTCAAAAATAAAATTAATTACATTTTCCAAAAGCACAAGTGAATATCTTCTTTCAATTCAATTTGATGAAGATTTCATTTTCAAAATTAAATAAGCAATCATCTTTTCAAAAAAATAATCACAATCATGATCATAAGGTTTTCAAAAGCACACATGAATCTTTCTATTTCAATATACTTATATTTATTGAATGGAAAGTTCATTTGTAAACAAAATTAAACTTTTCAAAAATACACATGAACACTTTCTTATAATCTATCAAATGAAGATTTCATTCCCAACTAAAAATAAATATCTTTTAGGAAATCTCACTTGAACATATCTCACATATATTTTAAGTTGGAATTCCTCTCTTTCAAAAATCAACAATCACTCATAAAACAAAAATTCCATATTTTAAAAATAATATTGATCTCCATTCTACATACCTAAATTTGTTGAATGGAAGACCTCTCTTTTCTAAAAATCAAAAATTAGCAATCATATTTCAAATTTGTTTCAAAAACACATTTTGTAACTTTATTTAGCACATTTAAATTTGCTAAGTGAAGTTTCCAAATCTAAAATCAAAAAATCAACAATCAAATCCAAAGTTTTTAAAACACATGTTGGAACTCTATTTAGCATACTCAAATTTTCTAAGGTTTCCAAAATCCAAAATCAAAATTTTCAAAACACATTTTTGAACTTCATTTAGCATACTCAAATTTGCTAAGTAAAGTCTCCAAAGCCAAAAAAAAAAACAATAATAAAATTTTTCAAACATCTTTGGAACTTCTTTTCTTAGCATATAAAATTTTCTGGGAGAAGTTTCCATTTTCAAAAACCAAAATGAAATCAAAATTTTAAACAGACCATTTGGAATTTTATTTAGCATACCCAAATTTGCTAAGTGAAATTTGCATTTCACAAAACTAAGTGGGACTTCCTCTTTAGCATACCAAATTTGCTAAAGTAAAGTTTCCACTTTCAAAACACATCAAAAATAAAATTAAACACTTAAAATTCCCTTAGCAAATCAAATTTGCTAAGGATCCTACCTTTTTCAAAAATCAAAACATTCCAAACAAATGAAACACTTAGGATTTTCTTAGCATACCTAAATCTGATAAGAATCCTATTTTCAAAAATCAAACAAAACACACTTGGATTCTTCACTTAGCATACCTAAATTTGCTAAGTGAGAATTCCAAAATTTTCAAAATCAAAACAAAATTCACAAAAAGAAACAATCACATTTTCAAAGCACTTTACTTAGCATACCAAAATTTGCCAAGTAAGTAAAATTCTAAAATAATCAAACAAAAATAAAATCAATTTGACCCATACTTTAACATACCCAAATTTGTTAAAAGAAAGGGTCCTCAAATCAAAAATTCAAATTCAACAAACATGAATATATGGAAGCGTCCTTATCAATCATTTTGAATCCATATTTCAACATACCTAAATTTATTGAAGTTGGATTCATATTCATATTCCTCTTTCAATCAATCTTCTCAAATCCATTTGAACCCCACTTAACACTTCCAAGTTGTTGGATGTGGGTTCAAATTTTCAAATTCAAAATTCAAAAAAATCTATGGAAATCACACAAGTTCATTTTCATCATATCTTCAAACAAGATAAAGTTTCGCTTTACTCTCTTTCAAATGGCAAGTTTGTAGACATTCACATGATATGGATCTAGTTCTAGATCAGGCTGACTTCCCCCGCCTGGACTATACCCACCTAATTCACTTTGGCCAGGGATTTAAGGGAGCCAGTATCACTTGTGAGGGCACTTCCCTCACCACAAAATAAGGTAACCAAAGTGATGTCGATCATCGATTGACTTACCTCTTTAATGTCTCTCAGAGGAGGAAAGATGTGGTCACAATATCAAGCAAAACATCAATTCATTCACCCTGAGTTCTCATTGCCTTTAGTGAGGGCTACTCCCACCATCTTTTCCCTCTAAGGGTGGCTCAGTCTCAAAGCTTGCCTTCCCTACATTTGAGTATGGGTCTCACACTCCTCCCATCCTACAACATAGGAATAAGAACCGATGATCAAGCACCACACCAAGATAAATAGGCGATTCGATCAACCGTTAATGAGTTTCTCATTGACACTTCATCACTGGTTATAGAAAACCAGTTCCATCCTCTCTCTAGATCAAACAGAGAGGATGTCAGGAGGATCCGTTTATCACCCCCGTTAGTGGTGCAATTTCAACCTCACCGTGAGCAAGAGGTCGCTATCGGCCTCGACCGCCTTACGCTATGCAGTATATGAACGCTCAGAGTTTGACACTCAATTTGATCTTTGATCTATTTCAGCATGAAGGTAGATATCAAGAGGCCCATGAGGCCACAACACATGGTACTAGTAGGATGAGGTTCAACCAACCACTTCCACTTTGATTGATTTTCTAGCTCGCGCTACCCGCACCGACCATATTGATAGTATCCTTCTCACTGAGACTACCACTACAAGAGGATACTTCCTGTGTATAGAGAGTCAGTGGTGTCTCCACCCCACCACTCTACCCCTCATCTGCCATCGCCAGTTTAGGTTACATCATCTCCCATTCCATCTAAAGCCATGAAGGCCAAATTTGGGGAAAAGTGCACCCCATTGGTGAACCGGCAATAGCCATGGGATCCTACCATTTCTACTCACCCATGGTAGGTTCTCCGCTTGACCTTATTATGGTGGTGAAGGAGTAGCAACCCCAAAGCATTGTGGTCGCCCTTCACCAACTCCAAGGGAGATGTGAGATGGTGATGCCATTACATATTCCGAGATAGTCAACTACACCACAGAGGAACATCCTAAGATTATTACCCCTCTTATAGCCAGTAGTAGTCAGGAGTGACAATCATCCAATGAGTCACCACAGATAGACTCTCCGAGTGAGGTCCGTGTCTCGGTAGATAGTGATCACACAGGTCAGCCTAGACTTTTTGTACCTACTTAGATAGATAATTCTTTAGATGAGATTGATGCACATTATTTCATGGAGAAGAAGGAAATATTCTGGTGAACGAAAAGAAAGTCACCATCCCAATGACTGATGACTCTGACTCATGGTCGCATTACCTGGGATCTCTTCTGGGGGAACAACAAATGGAAGGTGATGAGGTTGATCGAAGACACCACGAGGACCCAGCACCTGAAGATGAGTAGATTGATAGGATGGCATGTCAGTTACAAGACTTGTTAGTAGTAGTGTCAGTGCTTCAAAATCAAGCCCATTTAGTTCATCCTACTATAGTCGACGTTAGTCAGCCTGAGTTAGCACATGTTTGGGACCCAGTCAAGACTCTACCTCCCATTGAGCAATGTAGCACTAGCCTGTATAGGAAGGTAGTGGAAAGTACCTCCATATAAGAAAAGGACATAAAATCCATGGTTGAGCAACAAGTGAAGGAAGCTTTGGCTAAATCTAGGGAAGGATCATCGATTCGAAAGGGTAGACCCTACCCAGAGGAGGAATTCAATGTTATCCAATATCCCAAGGGTTACGTGCCTCCTTCCTTCAAAAACTTTGATGGCAGTGGAAACCCAAGGCAGCATATAGCACACTTCCAATTGTCACCGGATGTTTTGCTTTTTTCACCTTTTCATTATTAGCCTAGCGAGTATTGCTTTTGATTGGTATGTTGAACTACCCAACGGTTTAGTAAAGAAATTTGTTGAGTTAAAGCCACTCTTCATCAAGAGATTTGCTAGAGCTCAGTAAAGGGTTACTGTAGGTGATCTTGTTGTAGCACAACATCACTCTGGTGAGTCACTTGTTACTTTATTCTCGACGGCAACCCGAAAAGTGTGAATCAACTATTCAACAACACACCATTGAGATTCTCTTGAAGAATATCCATGGCCCGATCGCCTTCATGCTTAAGGGCTTCACTATCAAGACATTTGAGAAGCTAATCAATATGGTGGCTAGTCTATAAGGAGAGGCCAAACAGTTGTATTTTCAAGATCTGCCTCGTGAAGCGCATAAGGTTTACAGAAGCCAGTAGTAGTGGTTGATGGGGAAGCAGCCAGCTAGAGATCAGTTTGAGAGATCACAACTTTAGCAGTCTCTACCTCATTTGCCACCACCGAGGTAGCCCTACAGGCCTCCACAGTAGCCTCCATGGCCAACACAGCCACCACCTCAGCCATACCACCACCACCAGCATGCATACCCGCCGCCAAGTAATGATGGTCCACCTACTCTTTTAGATAAGTTAAACAAACCATATTCTTTTAAGAGGGAGGTAATCAAGAAGATCTTTAAGAATCTCTTAAAGAAACTTAATTTTTAGCTACCCAAGCCTAGGAGACCGGAGGAAGTAGGCAAGAGTCATGATACAAACTTTTGCCCTTACCACCATATGCTAGGCCACATTTTGGAGGATTTCTTCACATTCAAGGACTGGCTTGAACACAGTTTCAAGACCGGTGTTATAGTTATCTCAAAGGAATACCTTATGGAATAACCTTCTAGTTCCATTAGGGTAATCCTTGGGGATACATGTGATCCTACTAAAACTAAAGAAGGTTGGGATATTTCTTTATCCAAAACATCTAAGAAGATCATTTAGAAGATCAAGAAACTTTCCTTGCAAAAAGCCTCTCCAACACCAAGGAAGGTTTAAGTTGCCGTGGAACTTTAGAAAGTGGGAGCTCAGGATGTGTCAGATAGCCCTTTAGCATAGCCATCGACCTGCAGCTCAGCCTTTAGTTGTTCCACACCGATGACTTCTTCCATTCGTATTTATTTCTTCACTAACTTTGACGATATTGGCATCAAATCCCTTACTCCACTCACTCTACTTGACTTCTACTCTATACCTCCAAATAATTCCAAGAAATTAAAGAATAAAGCTAGCTTGAATTACATGTGTGTCACTTCTGATGGGTTGTCTTCTTCTATTCCTAATGGTAATTCTTCGAGTCTAAATAACTATAACAATTTTGATCTTCCTCTTTCTAATTTAGAGTTGGATTTTCCAACTCTGAATACTATGGGTTCACCTCTTGAGATAGACTTGGAATCATATGATGGGGTCCCATAAGAAGTGGTGAGCTCAAGTGTGTGAACCTTCCACCACATTGCCTCAAGAGATTAGTCAACCTCCAATGGTAGGTTCTACCTCAGAGCGCACCTCAAGATAGAGAGAAACAAGTCAATCAAGATCGAAAGCACTTCAGATGCTCCACCTTTGGATATGCTTGTGGAGAACCAGTTGAATGTGGACTACAATGTCTTTTCTCATCTAAGAATGTTATCATCTAAGCTAAGCATATATGATGCCCTTGTCTTATTTAAAGAGATGAGGGAATCACTAATCAAGGCTCTCCTTGATCCTAAAATATGCTTAGCTCAGCTGACTGCTATAGGTGAGGAAGCACATTATATAAAAGAAACCCAAGAGATCACCTTCACAGATGAAGACCTTTTTCTGGGGGACTTAGAGCACAACCATCCCCTCTACATCACAGTTGACATGGACATGTTCATACTCACCAGGGTTCTCATGGCTTCAGGTGCATCGGTGTATATTATAAGTCTAAAGACTCTTGACTATTTGAGGATCGACATCTCCACACTCCGAGGAGACTGGATGATGTTGAGAGGATTCAATGAACAAGGTGAGCGGGCTTTAGGTTATATAGTGTTACCATTGGAGATAGGTGACTAGAAGACTAAAGCTAAGTTCTACATCATTAATTCAATTTTCACACCGGTGACTTCTTCTATTTCAGCTAGTTCTTCTATTTCTTCCTCTAGTAAAACTCTTGTATTAGCGGATAAGGGCATCAAATCCCTTACTCCACTTACTCTACTTGACTTCTACTTTGTACCTTTAAAAATTTCCAAGAAATTGAACAATAAAGCTAATTTGAATTATATCTATGTCTCCTATAATGAGTCATCTTCTTCTATTCCTATCGATAAATCTTCAAGTCTAATTAACTAGAACAATTCTGATCTTCCTCTTTTTGATTCAAAGTTGGATCTTCCAACTCTGAATATTATGGGTTCACCAATTGAGATAGAATTGGAATCATCTGATTCTGAAAGTCCCATAAGAGAAGTTGTAGGTGAGCCTGAAGTGTAGGTAGAACTTACCACCACTTTACCTCCAGAGATTTTTGAAGTTAACCTCCGTAGTGGTAAGGTTCTACCTCCTAGGGCAGCACCTCTAGATAGAGGAAAACAAGTCATTTGTACTAAAGATTGAGAAGCCCTTCCATGGGATGCTCCACCCTTGGATATGCTTGTGGAAGACCAGCCGAAGGTGGACTACAATGTCTTTTCTCATCTAAGAAAGTTTCCATCTAAGCTAAGCATATATGATGCCCTTGTCTTATCCAAAGAGATGAGAAAATCACTAATCAAGGCCCTCCTTGATCCTGAGATATGCTTAGCTCAGCTGACCGTTATAGGTGAGGAAGCACAGTATGTAAAATAAGCCCAAGAGATCATCTTTACAGACAAAAACCTTCTACTAGGAGACTTAGAGCACAACCGTCCCATATACATTACAGTCGACATGGACCGGTTCAGACTCACCAAGGTTCTCATGGATTCAGGTGCATCAGTAAACATTATGAGTCTAAAGACCCTTGCCTATTTAAAGATCAACATCTCTACTCTCAGAGGAGATAGGATGATGTTGAGAGGATTCAATGATCAAGGCGAGCGGGCTTTAGGTTCTATAATATTGTCATTGGAGATCGGTGACTGGAAGACTAAAGCCCAGTTCTACATCATTGATTCGAATACTTCATTCATCGCTATGCTTGGTAGGCCTTTGATACATCAAAATAAGATCATTCCATCCTCCCTTCATCGGTGCATCAAGTTTACAAAAGATGGAATTGAGTGGTCAATGGGATGAAAAGCCATTCTCGAGAGGTTGAGATCTATGAGGATGCACCTATTTTTTCTCAAAATACCATTTCTAACTTGGAAAAAAATTCAAATGCAAATGCAAAAGTAAAAAGAAAATGAAGCAAAAGAAAATATAAAAGAAAACGAAAAGAGAAAGAAAAGTCCAAGTGAGCAAGAAAGGGGAATTGAAGAAGAAGTAAATCTACATATCACATTCCACCCACAGTTCATTCCATCATATGGACATGTGGGTAGATGGCTCAACCTCCACCGTGGAGGTAGGCAACAGAGGCGCCCCAGAGGTGGGAGACCCCTAGTTGGTTTCACCAATAGAGGTCGTTCATAGAGTACCCTACTATTCACATAGACTTAGAATCCTAGCTCGAGGATGAGTCTAATGTGATTAGTATACCACCCAATCTCTCTCAACAGGTTCCATTGGAGGTGACTTTTGATCCACCCATAGATGAAGACCAGGCCTCCAAGCAAAGCAAAGTATTTGAATATGGTTTAAGTGAAACTATTAGGCAGCAATTGGGAACCTTGGCTCTTTCCTCACTTATATCTTAGAAAGTTGAAGGTTTAGTAGTTAAGGAAGTCCCTAAGTCTTCCAGTGACATGAAGTAGAAAAGGTTCTTTTTGGGTTCATCATCCTTAAGTCCAGAGTTGGATGTAGGACTTGAGGAAGATACATTTAAAGAATTAATGGAATTATATTTTGACTTTCACTTACCTTGTGTTCAAAATCTTATACAGAAAGGTTTAGTTCCTTACACTTGGTCCACGTATAAGTCAGAATATTTTGAAAAATTATGGAACAATACAGGAAGGGAAGCACAATCAAAAGTAGAACTAGGATTTGACACAGTGGGTCCAATTGATGATGAAGATTATTGCCTAGTTGTTACCAACCATTTAGAATCTGATAGGTTCTTCTCACACATCCCCAACTCTTATGAGAATGTGTGTTTAGAAACTTCAGATGATCTCCATGTCAAAGAGGCACCGCCAGAGTTTGAAGAGGAGATTCATTCAACAATTGACAAGCTAAAAGAACTCAACCTTGGGATAGAAGAAGATCCTCACCTACATACATCAGGTCGTTGCTGAATGAAGAAGAAACCAATGACTTAGTTAGGCTATTGAATGAGTTTAAAGACTGCTTCGCATGGAGTTTTGAAGAAATGCTTGGATTATCTCCTGATGTTGCAATCCACAAGCTAGCAATAAACCCTAACGTTATCCCTATTAAGCAAGCTCTAGACGATCATGAGAAATTGAACAAATGTCATTTCAAGTCAAGAAACCGAACCGGTTTCATAAGGAAGAAAAATATCCTGGTTAGCTAGTGTCATCCGCTTAAGAAGAAGAATGGCCAAATTCACATTTATGTCGATTTTAGGACTTAAATAAGGCATGTCCTAAGGATGAGTTTCCTCCTATACCGTAATTAATGGTGGACATCACTCATCTCATACAATCTTCTTTCATGGATGGGTTATCCGGCTATAACCAAATCAAGATGTCTCTATGAAAGAAATACTACTTTTCAAACCCCATCAAAATATTTTGTTATTATAGGGTCATGCCTTCACCTTAAAATGTGCTACATACCAATGGGCCATGACTTAGATCTTCAATGAACTCATCCATCATCAGGTTGAGTGCTACATTGATGATCTAGTTGTCAAGAGCAGAGCAAAGGAAGACCATCTCTTTGACTTGAGAGTAGTCTTCAAATGGTTAAGATAATATAACCTCAAGATGAATCCCGTAAAGTGTACATTCGGAGTCACTTCAAGGAAATTCCTTGGGTTTGTTGTTCGACACTAGGGAATAGAAATAGATCCCAAAAAGATCAAAGCTATTTTAGAAATGCCATCTCCTAAGAGTTTAACTCAACTAAGATCCTTTCAAGGATGGATGACATATCTAAGACGCTTTATCTCAAACTATCGTGGAGATGCAAACCATTCTCGACTTGTCAAAAGGATGCCAAGTTCAAGTGGGATGATAAGTGCCGACACATTCAAAGACATCAAAGAATACTTGGTGAAGCCAGCTCTAGTTCTATCCCGCAAAGCCATTGATCCTTTATACCGCGCATTGATGACTCTCTCGATTCAAGCCCAATAAGGGGAAGGAAAGTGCACTCTACTACCTCGCATCATGATCCCTAAGCAAACTATCCACCTATTGAGAAACATTGCTTTGATCATCTGCTACGACACTACATGCTTTCTCATAAGGTGAACTTGATCTCTAGAACCAATCCATTGCAGTACCTCATGACATGGCCAATGCTTTCCAGATGTTTGGCTCATTGGTCCATGATACTCTCACAGTTCGATGTCACTTTTATACCCCTCCGTATGATAAAAGGTCAGACACTAGCAAATTTCTTAGTAGTACACCCACTTCCTACTTATTCTCCACTTAGTGATGATCTCCCCGATGAACAAATCATGAACTTACGGGAGGCTGGAAACTATCGATGGGAGATGTATTTTGATTGTGCTGCTTCTTTTCTTAAAGGTGAAGCACCACGATCTATTCTCCCAAGAATGGCAGGGGTAAGAATAGTTCTTCTGACTCTAAATCGTGATGTGATGAGATTCTCATACTATCCAATCCCTACACCAACAATGAAGCCGAGTAAGAGGCTTTAATTGTTAGTTTGGAGTTAGCCATCACTATCAATGTTAAGAGCATCAACATCTTTGGGGATTCTTAGTTGGTCATCAACCAGATTGCTGGGTCCTACTAGGTCCTCAAGCCCAAGCTTCATCATTACTACGAGTATACCATGAAGCTATTGGCCTAGATTTCCAAACTCACCATCTACAAGGTTCCTCGAGCAGAGAATGCAGTAGCAGATGCCTTGGTGAAACTTTCCAAAAAGTTGGCATGTCTGAAAGATGAGTCCATTTCAATAAGGATCCAAAATAGAAAGTCTTATCCCTTATTGATTCGAAACTCATTGAAAGACTTTCTCTTGAAGGGGAGATGATCGTTGCCAAAAAGGACAAGGAGCTGGATTGGAGGCAACCGTTCATAGATTACTTGAACATCGACAAACTACCTCAGGAGAAATCTCAAGCCCATCAAGTGAAAAGAGCTCTCCTATGCTCTTGTTGATGGCACCTATCTGTAGGTCCTTTGACCATATGGTTACATTGTGTAGACAAAAATGAAGCCCGTAAAATTATAACTGAGGTACACTTAGGTTTATGTGGAGCTCATCAGTCAGGTCCAAAGATGAAGTCGAATATCAAAAGACTTGGATACTACTAGCCTTCTATGATCACAGATTGCATGGACGTAGCTAGAAGATGCCATCGATTAATGCAGTGTGGTCCTCCCAACCACCCAACATTCTACACCTACTTTGGCTTCATGGCCATTTGAGTGTTGAATGCAGGCATTGTAGGTCTGATCGATCCTCCTTCTTCCAAGGGGCATCGATTCATATTAGCTACCATCAGCTACTTTTCCAAGTGGGCGGAAGCCATCCCACTCAGAGAGGTCACAGCTCACCATGTGCTTCAGTTTTTCAAGAACCATATCGTATATAGGTTTGGGGTGCCTCAAAGAATTATATTTGATAATGGTACTATATTAAAAAGAATGAAGATCAACAGCTTTGCTAGAAGACACGGTATAGATTAACGATACTCCAACATCTACCACCTCAGAGCTAATAGTTTAGTAGAAGCATTCAACAAACCTCTCATCTAGATATTGAAGAAGACTCTTGATGAAACAAGCGACAGTGGAAAGAGCAGTTGGTTGAAGCCTTATGGGCCTACCGCACCACATACCAACTCCAACCGTACCCCATTTTCCTTAGTGTATGGGTCTAAAGCGCTTCTTCCTTTAGAAGTTCAACTCCATCACTAAGGATAGCATTGGGTAACAAGATCACTACAGTAGAGTAAAAGTTGTTAGAAGAGCTCAAGGTTTAAAAGATAGCCCACGTGGAACCTCAAGTCAGTATAAGGCCAAAATGATTCAAGCTCACAACAAGGTCCACCCCTAGGTCTTTCGAGGGGAGAACTTGTGTTAGTCCTAAGGAGACCAATTATTGCCCTTCAAAGATGGGAGGCAAGTTTGAACCCACTTGGGAAGGCCCCTATGTCATGAGAAGGCCTACCAAGGAGGATCTTACTTATTGATTGTAAAGGGGAACACCCGATGCTTCCAATTAATGGGCTCTATCTAAAGAAATATTACCCATAAAACAAAACTTGTTTGAAAATAATCATTAATAAAAAGAATAAAATCTGATTCCATTCATCAAATCTTCTCTTCTTTCGAAGTGTTGTTTGCTTGTCTTGCGAATCCATGTGACGTGTTTAGGGTAGGTGTAAGAGTCCCCCATTGGCATCCTATCCCTCTTTCACAACACAAACACAATCTCTTATTACTTTTAGAATAGGTGTAAGAGAACCCAAGAAGCATCCTATTTTGATTAGCATAACTAAGTTAGGTGTGAGAGGGCATCCTTTCTTAGTGGGAATTCTTATTGCCATCCGTGGAATCATTTCATAATTCCCTCATGTTTTAAGGTGTAAGAGTCCCGTGAGGCATCCTATTCCTTTTAACACATGCACACAATAAACATAAATTTTTTGTCTCAAGCTATTTGATGTGGGAGCCCCCTGCACTCACTCATTAGCTACTCTAGGTCGAGTCTACATGCTACCTCGCTAGTATGTCACCCCAGTTGTCATTTATTGGAGGATGTGAGTCCCTACACTTTCTTCCTAAATTGATCATTACAAATCAAAGAGTGCTTTGTTAGTATGGTATACTTTTCTTCCAGTAAGCTACCTCATGTTGAGTTCATTTAAGAAGATGTGAGTCCCCGTGCTTTCTTCTTGAACTAGCCATCATGCTCTAACTAGGTTGAGTATATTTGAGGTTTAGGGTAAGTCCCCTGAGGCTCCTTTCCTCTTGACTACTTTGAGTTGATCTAAGTCCCCTAGTGGCATTCACTCAAGATTCACTCTAGGTCGATAGCACCGTCGAGAAGATAGACTATCCCAAAATCGCTCCATAG
This sequence comes from Cymbidium sinense, assembly GCA_021442155.1. Lineage (NCBI taxonomy): Eukaryota > Viridiplantae > Streptophyta > Magnoliopsida > Asparagales > Orchidaceae > Cymbidium > Cymbidium sinense. The sequence goes on along the minus strand of CM038224.1, from coordinate 68,090,222 downwards.
AGGATGTGAGTCCCCAGCTTTCTTCTAGGATTATGCAAACTGATGGGCAATTTAGGTTGGATGATGTTCGCTATGCTGACAGTGACTCACCTGGTGAGTACACCACTCTTGGCAGATATGAGTCCTTGTGCTTTCTCCTTGAGTTGGGCACTGAATACCTATTAAATTTATGACTAGCCATGTCATTTTTCTTTAGGGTGTTGGATTAAGCCTTTATCGGCCCCATCCTTGCGACACCATTTAGACACTACCCGGGTTACTTTTGGATTGGACAATTCCCCTTTCCAAGTAGCCCTATGGTTCAAAAATCTGTTCAGTGAATGCCCAGATTCTCCCTTGGTCCAGTAAATCTAAGATAGGTCTAGGCTGATATAAGCTTTTTCTCAATTTGATCCCTTACAAACTAACAAGGTCCATGATAAAACCAACAAACTAAATTCAACAAACTACAATAAACAAACAAAATTAATTCACTTGTGGATTAGAATTCAAGCCCCAAAGGGCCCCTTCCCAAAGTGCATCCTATCTTTAGTGTCACAGAACTCCCATAGGAATTGCCGACTACCGAGTTGAGATAAATCCTGTCGTACTCACTCAGTAGCCTAGGTCGGGTTCAATTTGTTTTCCACAAGCAAGTTACCCCGACAGTCATTCCGCTTTGGAAGATGTAAGACTATGATGCATTCCTTCTAGCCTGATTATCGCAAATCGACTGGAAGCCCTAGGTCAGATTAGATTTGTTGCCCAAAGCAATTGATCACCCCAATGATCTTTTCTAATGGAATATGTGAGTCCCCGAGCTTTGTTCCCTTTAATTGATCATTGGAAATCAAAAGGCACTCATTTGGTTGGATAGTTCTCCCATCTGAAGCTACTCCTTTGGTTCAAGAATTAAAGATAGTCTAGGCTTCTATAAGCTCCTTCTGTGATCCATCAAACCAGAAAATCCATCAAAATAAATCTAAAAATGAAATTAATCTTGACTTCTTGAGTTGATCTAAGTCCCTGTGGCATTCACTCAAATCGCCCTAGGTCGGTTTTGTTGCCCCAATATCACCCCTGGTTCCTTATTTCTAAAGATATGAGTCCTCATGCTTTCTTCTTAATTTGTACATTGAAAGGGCATTTCTCCTCGTCGGCTACTACTATGCTTAGTAGACTACCCTTTGGATTGGTAAAGTTAGGGTCTCCATGGGGTTCCTACTTAGTGCAGCTCATCAGCAACATGAGATCCATCATAATCAAAATAAATAAAACTAAAAAAAAAATGAAAATATCTTGACTATCTTGAGTTGATCTAAGTCCCCGGTCATTCACTCAATAATCATAGGTTGGGTTCAATCTGCTTCTTGCCAATAGATCACCCCAAAGAATTGGTCTTTTGGAGGATGAAGTCTACACTTTCTTCCTAGTACAACTATTGCATCGAAAAGGCATCCCTTTGGTTGCTAGTTCTACTATGAGTTTAGACCCCCTTTGGAATGGTAAAAGTTTTAGCCTCCATGGCTCCTACTTAGTAGAACCCATTGCAAACCAACAGGGTTTATCCTAAAATTCAAACCAAATAAAATTTGAAATAAATTCAATCTTCTCCCCTAGTGGAGATCTCTCCCTAGTAAGATTCCAATCAAATCAAATCTTTCATCCCCTTCTGGATGACTTGAACCTACTTCCCTAGTGGAAGGTTCACACTCTGGATTTCTTCCTCTCTATGTCTTGGACATAAGTAGAGCCACATTGCAAGCTCTGGATTCTTTCTTTCCCTTGGGTTGGGATAGATAGTCTGTTAGTGCTTGTGATCTCTGGTGTGTTGTTTATCATTTGTCAACACCAATGTATGGTTCGTCACACCACACCTATTGCCTTTGTTGACTCATTTTTAGAATGAGCTCTCAACACCTCAATCTTAGCCTTAGGATTTCTCTCAAACTTTAAGAGTTTCTTAGTCTTAGGACACATCTAGTGATTAGGTGGACACTCCCTTGACCCTAGAAGACTTAGAAGAGTTAGCCATAGGAATAAGTCATGCCTTAGAGGTGTTAGGAAAATTTTCTAACCTTAGCTTAAACCTTTCATCACTTTCCTTCCTTCAAGCAAACTTAAAATCAATTCTATTTGAATTTCTCAAAACTCAAATCAATTCCATGATTCAAATCCATAATTGAAATCCATTATTGAAATCTATGATTGAAAATCCATGATCCATCTTCCTCAAGTTCTTCCTAAGTCCTTTCCTTAAGGACTAAACCAAAATTATGATTCAAACCTATTCAAATCTTTGAGATTTTTTTATGATCCATTTATATTATCATTTATATTCCCATATATATAAATGAAATATAAATTCAAACCCATCGAGTCAAATTTAGAATTCCAAATCAATTCATGAAAATTTTCTTAAGTTCATTTAATTCTTCATTAAAGGACTTAGCCAAAATCAACTTTAAACCTTGATCAAATCAAATTCATGATTTTCAAAACTTATTTATATTCTCATTTATATTCTCATATATAAATGAAATATAAATATAAATCAATTAAATCAAACCCAAAATTAAATTCCAAATTTAAAATCCTTGAAATTCTTAAATCCCTTAATTTTCCATTAATGGATTTAACCTAAACTTCAAACCTATTCAAACTCATGGGATTTTCTCAAAATCATTTATATTCTCATTTATATTCTCATAAATAAATGAAATATAATATAAATCAATAAAATCCAATTCAAAAAAATTTCAAATTAAAAATTCTTAAATCCTTTAAATTCCCTTTAATGGATTTAACCCAAATCATGATTCCTTTCAAATTCTTGAAATTTGATCATTTATATTCTCATTTATATTCACATATAAATGAAATATAAATTCAAACAATCAAAACCAACTCCAAAAAATCAAACTCAAATCCATTCAAAATCTAATTCCTGCCAAAATCTTGAACTTAGCCAAATCACTTTCAAATCAAGCCAAACTCTTAATTTTCTCTCATGGTTTAATCAATCCTACAATCATGAGCTCATATATAAATCCAAACTTTAATCACTCAATCAAAACCCAAATCAAAAATCAAACCCAAAATCCCTTCATATTCTTCTTTGAATATGGAATTGTCAAATGGATCAAAACCATTTGACTTCAAACCACTTGTAAATGGATTTATATTTTAATCATAAGTCTATGTACAAGATCAATCAAACTTAAATCAAGATTTGACCAAGCCATGTGACCCACTTAAGCTCACTTGACCCAAAGTGACCTAAAGTATCCTTATGAGCCAACTTTTGATCCTAACCAAATTGATTGAGCCAAACTCATCTCTCATCATGATCAACAATCATCATGGGATGATCAATCAATCAAATTGAGTCAAACCAAGTCAAACCTAAGGTTGACCAAGTCAACACTTAACCCAAAATGAAACCTAACATAGCCAAATCCACCATAGGCCAAATTGATTGAAACCATTGATCTAAGTTCACTCATGACCTATGTTTGAACTTGACCAAGTCAACATTTGAGCCTAACCTAGCCCAATTGGCTCACTTGACTAAGTTGACCCATTTTGACCTAAAGGGCCAAAAAAATGTGTCAAAACTTGATCTAAGCCAAATTGAAACCAATGAGTCAAGTCCATCCAAAATCACTTGTGGAACTTGACCAAAGCCTCAATTGGCCAACTAGACCCAACCTAGCCCAATTGACCTTAGACCCAACATGACCTAAAGGGGTCATGTTGAGCCAAAATTGAACCTAACCCAAATTGATTGGAAATAAAGATACCAATCCACTCCATATGACTAACCTAACCTAAACATACCCTTGACCTATCCAAAATAGGTCAAATGGGTCAACTTGACCCATTTGACCTAAATGCGTCATATGACCCAAAACCAAATCTAATCCAAATTAAACCAAACTAAAGGAACCAAAACATTTCAAATGGTCATATGAACTTGACCCAACCCTTGGTTTGACCCACTAATTTGACCAATTGACCCAAGTTGACCCATTTTGACCTAAATGGGTCAACATGAGCCAAACCCTATCAAATGGATTCCAAATCCATTGAAACTTGGAAAAACCCATTTTATCAACATACTAAACATACCCAAATTTATAAAATAGCAAAATGACCATTTTACTTCTAGGTCATAGAACAAATTTTGGCCTAGCCCATAGGTATTTTGGTCATACACTCTTCACAATCACTTAAGGCTTTCATAAAAGATGAAGGGGACCTAGTGATGAGTGGTGTACCCAACCCAATTGACCCATGGACCAAACCCAACCCTTAGCCTTGAAGTTGAAATTTCAAACTCCCCCCTAAGCTCAATTGAAGCACATGGGGAGTTATCATTCCACCTCTGCCAAACCGACATGTGCATAATAATGCCTAAACAACAACCAACCTATAGTCAATTGGATCAAAATGATGATTGCGCCATCCATTTCCATAGGGGAGAGATATACTCCCCTAATTCACCAAATCAATTCACTCACACTCGATTGGGGGAACTTTAGAATCACCTAAAAGCTTTTTTAAGGTTCCTAGAGAGGATTTGGAATCTTTATTCTTCAATTTTGCACAGTACAAAATAGGGGAGGTCCATTGAAGAGCCAACTTCTTCTACACTTGATCTTAACCCAATTCCTTCTATATACATCTTCATCCAAGTCAAGTGCCAGAATCCATTTGAGTTCCCACGAAGGAGAGCCTCAATTGGATCAAAGCCAAAGGATATTGAAGAGGTTGGTCCACCCATTGATCCACTCAACCTCAAGTCTAGAATTTCAATAGGCTTGTCAGACTAAGCTACCTCATCATCGATCTCAAGCAGGCGATGACCTGGTGAGGTTAGTGATTTTCCAACCACTTAGATTAGCACATGTTGGTCCTTTGTGAAAGGAATTTTCATTGCATGTGAAATCCACCATTGGATTGGCCGCTCTACTCCTCTAGATGGTGTGGCTTGAGTATTGAATGAATCTATGCTAGATCCAGCTCGAATCTCCCCTTGGATCATGGATGGTTTACATTAATCATCACGAAAGAACTTGGCTCATCTCAGCCATCCATCTGCACATTTTAGATGGATGGCTGAGATTATTTGGCACATTTTATAAACCCCTTATTCAATTTAAACTGCGGGTATATCCTCAATCGTCTGATATTTGATCAAACGATTGAGGATAATAGCATGTGTGCCACCAGCCGCCTCCTGGATTTGACATTTAAGTGAATGGCTCACAGCATGATGCATGTAAAGCACACTGATCGTCGCCTCCATGCATCGTGTCGTGGGTTGGGTATTAAGTGGGGATTAGTTATTTAACTAACTAAATCCTAATTAATCCCTATATCTTCAAAAAATCATAAATCTTCATATAAAATTTAAAAAAATAAAAGGAAAAATGCTACGGATAAATAATTTCATCTAAAATGTATTTGATGAATCTTGGATTCCCCTTTTCTATGAATTTGGGTTTCTTTGGGACTGTTAATTAGTTAATTATTCTTTAATTAAGTCACTAATTGATCTCAAATTTTTAGGGTTCATTTTAGGGGATGACCTCTGCCTCCCCTAATTTTCTTGAGATTTATTGAAGCCTTAATTGGGAAATTGCCACTTCATTCTCTAATTACCCCTTTCATATAATTAAGGGTAATTAAGGTATAATTAGTGGATGTACCCTATGATTAAGTTTGATTAAGGTCAGATCCAGTAAGCAAGGGTTTTATGGAATAATTTTGGGGCATTTCCCCTAAGCTATTTCCTAAACCCCCTTTTCTCTTTTTAATCCCCTCTTAATTAAGTGTTAACTCATTAATTATCCCTTTAAACAATTTTCAAAAATTCTAAAAAGTTCTAGAACTTAATTAATCTACCTTGGGTAGATGCTTAGTTGTTTAATAACCTAAGTTCAATTAAGGAAATTAAACCCCTTTCATAAGTATGAAAGGGTATTTTAAAAGTACTTAAGCTAAAACCCCTTAGCTTAATTAACTTTTAATTGTGAGTCAAATTTCATTAGGCCTTTTCATTATTAGGTGCATTGCAAATTTAAATAGCTTGTGGGTTTTATGTCATCTCATTAGCTCATAATTACTTAGTTAATTTTTCTAAGGTGGTGTAGGTAATTTAATTGCTAATTCATACTTAACCTAATCAACCTTAAAATAGATTTAATTATCTAAAATTAAAACAAAAATACAAAACATATGTGGGAATGGGTTAGAATAGCAAACTCATCTCACTTTTAAAATTAAATCAAACTTCAAACTAAATAAAATCATTTTGAAATTCACTTTGATTTATCTAAATTTTCTTATTCTTTAAGAATGTCTTTAGGATTTAAGTAAAGTGAGTTTTTTTTTACATTGCATTGTTTTAGATCTTTCCCAACATGTTAGTTGTATGTCATGTGATTCATGCATTCATAATTTAATGTTTCAAAATTTTAAAATGAAATTGTTTACTTTATGTCAAATGCATGTGTTTAAAGTAAAATATGAATGGCTATTATCACTACAAAATCCAAAATATTTTCAAAACATATAAATGAAATATCAAACCTGAAAGTGTGTTATTCATATCTTAATTATAAGCTTGCATGTGATAGATTATAAAGTCATGTTTAGTGTAGGCTCTCTTTCTTCCTCATGTTAACATAGTTTTGAATAGGAGTTGGTAAGATGTAGGGTTCATTTGAAAAGAATACAACACTTACTTAATTCTCATCCCTACCATCATCTAAGAAGGATTGCTTATGCTTGCATGAATAAATTGCATAAACAAAAATAAATCAATTAAACTATTTTTGCATATTCCTTTTCCATTTCATTTCTTTTATATGATGTTTGTACTTAAGAAAAGTGGTATATTAGTCTGGACAACCTGAGGTTATGAGGCTTTAAGTAGCCCTAAGTAGGTCTTATACCTTACACCTCTGGTTAACAATGGCGTTGTACTCACTTATGCCTTTCTTACTTTCATGCATGTATGTGAAATTTGGGATAAGGAAAACATTTTCTACTTAAGAAAGTCATACATGTTTAACATCTTAATTTTATTTAAAAAAATTACTTAGCATGCAACATAAAGTGTGTTAACTATTCTCATTTGCATGTATAGATATGCTTAGTGTCCATCCATATGCATGTTATATATGTTGGGAAAGAATTGAAGTAATGTGTGTTATGTGAATTTTGATTCATTTTATTTAATCTTAAAATGTCTTTCTTTTTGAATAGGTTTGTTTAGAGTTTGTCTAAACTTAGGATTGATTGAAAGATGTAATCAAACCATTCACCTAAATGAAATTAAAATGTGAACTTACCTTAAAAATTACTTAAGGATTAGGGACTTCTCTTTCCCTCTCTCTTCATAACTTAGTAATTAATTATAGGTTTCACTCAAATAAAATTGAAAAATGAAATAAAATAACCCAATACACTTAAAAACAACTTAAATAACTATCCCCCCCCCTCTAAGTTGAACATGTTCTTCATACTTAGAAAACTTGAACCTAAAGTCCTAAGCTAAGCATACCACACAAACCTTCAAAGCACACACATTAGCCTAAGTCACCACTTCTAGCTTTAGGTTAGGTCGGTGTATGGTTCGATGTTATGTTTTGTTTTATGATGAATGTTTTAGACTGATGTTAGAGTGTATGCTCGTAGAATGAATGGTAGGACGTGATTAGTCTAACTATTCTTTTCAGTAGGGGATTGTGCTAAGGGGGTGCTATCATAAATAAAAATATAAATGCTACTTGCTTGCAGGTGCTTATACCCCTTTACATAATCCATAGGCTAGGTGGACTTAATTACTCATGTGTGGGGTGATAAGTCCAATATACATGCTTGGGATTTGTGTGGTGTGATTTAACTAACCCTTATTTTGCAGGGGTTAGTTAGACTTCCCTTTTCCTTTTCAAGTAAAAATTTATATAAGTAGGATTTTGGAATGATTTGTTGTGGGGATTAGGATGAGCATTGGTCATAAGATTCTCATCTTATGAACCATGTGAATCCTTGGAGCATCCACCATCCAACCATCCAAAAGGAGGAACTAAAAGAAGAAAAGAAGAAAAGAAGAGAAAGAAAGAAGAAAGAAGAAAGAAGAATAAAGCTTGAAGACCCCCATAATAATGACTTCCTTTGCTTAAATTGTAATTGAATTCATTTGTAATCCATTTTGTATCAGGGTAGAGCTTGGCTACCCACATTTGATATTTTCGGGTTTGTGCGGTGGTGCCCGACCACAAACTACCATTTATGTTTTCATGATTAGCTTTATAAATTGATAGATAATTTGTTTAGTTTTTGCATTAAGTGGCATGATTTTCTTAATTTCTTTCTTTATTTATGTATGGATTGGATGTGGATTAGGCTCTTTAGGGAAAAATTAATCTTTTATCAACTTAAAAATTCAAATTAAAAATAAAATAACTCATAACCTCACCTAAAGCTTAGGATTAAAATCAAGATAAAAGAATTAGCAACCCCTTAGCTAGATGAGCATTTCTTTATAATATTATGAACAAACTCATCTTATTTCACTCTTGATTGGAGGGGTTCTACCTTTGTTAGAGAACTCAACTTGACCTTTGAGGGCCGTGGTGGAAACTCACCTCCTAAACTTCTCGCTAATTTTGGCCAATAATCTGATTTCTCATGCATTAGTCATAAAAATCCTATTAGCCTAAGTTAAAATGATTATCCAAAAATAAAAATAAAATAAAATTTGAATTGCATTAGATTTAGGTCATTTAAAGCATGCCTTTTACATGATCTAGTCTCTTTAGGGAGTGAATTTAAGGACTTAGTCTCTTTTTAAATAAAAATAGCCTAGCTATCTTGCATAAGCATAAAGACTTGCCTAGATGCATTTAAATTCGTAGGAGGAGTTAGTTGGCGGCCACCCCCAGGTGGTTGTAAGTTCAAGCTATCAGGTGATTTGTCCTCTCTTATGGAGGTAAATCAATTACCCATTTTTTCCTTAGATTTAGGTTGTGCTTCTGGCCCTCGTCGAGGCTCACTAAATTTAGGTTATGAGGTTGCTTCTCTGCATTGTGGGACATAAGCATAATTCCTCACCTCTAAGGAATTTCTTTAATCTTAGGTTAAGGAATCTTAAGTCCTAAAATTCTAACCAAAAATACAACTCAAATAAACTAAATCAATTTTTAAAATGTAAAGCCCAATTTTAGGATAATTTGAGATGCTCGTTAGGTTTCCTAGCATCGTGAGCATCTCCTACTTATCATCCATTTTGGTTTTGATACCTTCAAAGACAATGATCATTTACCATAATCGAGAGTGCCCCTTAAGCACAATGCCCTACAGAAATGAATAATTAGACTAAGAGCATCCTACCATTCATTCTACAAGCATACACTCTAACATCTAGTCTAAAACATATATCAAAAAAATAAAATAAATATCAAACAATGCACTTACCTAACCTAAAGCTAGTAGAGGTGACTTAGGATAATATGTGTGCTTTGAAGGTTTGTGTGGTATGCTTAGCTATGGCTTTAGGTTCAAATTTTTTAAGTATGAAGAACATGTTCAACTTAAAGGAGGGTTTCATTTAAGTTGTTTAATTATTATGGGTTGATTTTATTTCATGTTTTAATTTGGTTTCAGTGAATCCTACAATTAATTACTAAGTTATGAAGAGAGAGAAAAAGAAGAGAACTTCTCTTTCCTTCTCTAACCTAAGCAATTTCTAAAGTAGGTTTACATTTTGGTTTTGTTTAGATGAATGTTTTGATTAAATCTTTTAATTAATCCTAAGTTTAGATGAACTCTAAGAAAACCTATTCAAAAAGAAAGGCATTTTAAGATTAAATAAAATGAATCAAAATTCACATAACACACATTACTTCATTTCTTTCCCAACATATATAACATGCATATGGATGGACCCTAAGCATATCTATACATAAAAATGATAGTATTTAACACACTTATGATGCATGCTAAGTAATCCATTTAAGGGAATTTAGAAGTTGAATATATGAAATATGACATAGTGAAGTACAAGACCTACTTAGGGTTACTTAAAGCCTCACAACCTCAGGGTTATCCAGACTAATATACCACTTTTCTTAAATACAAACATGCGTAGCAGAATGCAAAAGTTATATTAATGGATTTATTTTTGTTTATGCAATTTATGTATGCAAGTATAGGTAACCCTTCTTAAGTGTTAGCATAGAGATGAATAGGATATAGAATTAAGTGAGTATTAGGTCCTTTTCAAATGAGCCATGTATCTCACCAAATTCCTATTCAAAACTATGATAATCATAAAGGAGAAAAGAAACCTATGCTAAGCATGCCTTTATAATCTATCATGTGCAAACTCATAATTAGAATATAAGTAGCATACTTTCAGATTTGGTATTTGATTTATATGTTTTGAAAATAAATTTGATTTAGTAGTGATAATAGCCATTCATATTTCTACTTTAGCCAACACATGCAAATTTGACATAAAGTAACCAATTTCATTTTTAAATTTGATTTTAAAAAATATGAATGCATGAAATCACATGATATACAAGTTTAACATGTTGGGGAAAGAATCAAAGTAATGAAAGCATGCAAATAAGTTCACTTCACTTAAATCCTAAAGACATTCTTATAGAATAAGAAAGTTTAAAATAAATCAAAGTGAATTCAAAGTGATTTTTGTTTAGTTTGGAGTTTGATTTAATTTTGAAAAGGTGAGATGAGTTTTCTATTCCTAACCCATTCCCACATGTGTTTGATATTTTTGTATAATTTTTAGATAATTAGATCCATTTTTATGCATTAATTAGGTTAAGATATTAATTAAGTAACTTAATTAACCCTTACCTACACCACCTTAGAATAATTAACCAAATAATTATGAGCCAATGAGATGACATAAAAAATCATAGGAATTTAATTTGTAATGCACTAATAAGAAAGGCCTAATTTGGCTCACAATTAAAAGTTAATTAAGCTAAGAGGTTTAGCTTAATTTCAAAACACCCTTTCATGCTTATGAATTGGGTTTGATTTCTAATTGAACTTAGATATTAAACACCTAAGCATCTACCCAAAGTAGATAAATTAATTTCTGGAAACTTTTTAGAATTTTTAGAAATTAATTAAGGGGATAATTAATGAATTAACCCTTAATTAAGAGGAGATTGAGGGGAGAAAAGGGGGTTAGGGAATAGCTTAAGGTAAATGCCCCAAAAATATTTCATAAACCTCTTACTTACTGGATATGACCTTAATTAACCCTAATCATGGATTAAAATCACTAATTACACTTTAATTATCCTTAATTACATAAGGAGGGTAATTAAGAAATCCATATTCAATTATTCTAATCAAGCCTTTAATAAATCTCATGAAAATTAAGGGAGATAGAAGTTATCCCCTAAAACATACCCAAGAAATTTAGGATTAATCAGAGGCTTAATTAAAAAGTAATTAACAAAATGAAGTTTCCAAGAAAACCTAAAATAAGAGAAAACCATAATTCAAAATCCACTGAAATGAATTTTAAAATATCTAGATTGAATTATCTTTCCATAGAATTTTATTTCATATTTTTTGAATTTTATAGAGTGAGTTATGAATTTTAGATCCCTAGGTTAATTAGGATTATTTAGAATAATTTAACTAATCCCCTAGCTCATGGTGCGACGCATGGCAATGGCAATCAGTGTGCTTTACACGTGTTGCGCTATGAGGGGGTTACTTAAGTTGTCAAATTGTAAATGCTGGCTGGCGGCGCACACGGTTTGACTGTTGTCTGATCAAAGATCGGATGGCCAGAGATCTCCCCGCCATTTTAAAATGAAAACAGATATCTAAACGTGGGGAATTATCTCAGCCGTCCATCCAAAATGCATGGATGAATGACTGAGATCTCCCAAGTTCTTCCCCTTGATCAATGGAGATCATCCTTGATCAAGAGGAAGATTCAAGCTCGATCTAGCTCGAATTCAAACCAAATTCAACCCACACCATCTAAAGCTAAAGAGCGGAAAATCCAACAGTCAAAAATCCATGGGATGAAAATTTCATTCAAAAAGATCCACACCACATTGAGTTTAGTGGTCAGAAAATCCCATACCTCACCGAAGGTGATCACTGGCTCTCAAGATCGATAGGTAGCTTTGTCTGGTGGAGACGAAGCCCTATTGAAGTTCCTAGGCCTTGGGATTAAGTGGCTTGCTCTATGGACCAACACCACAGCTTGATCCATCCAACTCTTCCTTGTTGTGGGAACCCAAAGGAAGCTTGGGTGCACTTGACTTAGCTCCTTGATGAAGTATGCAAGAGCAATTTGATGGAAATTGAGTGAAGAGGAAGTTGGCTCTTCAATAGACCTCCCCTATTTTCACTGTTCAAAAACTGAGAAATGGGGAAATGATAAGAGCTCTAGGAGACTAAGGATCACTCTCTAATGGCTCCTAACACTCTCCCTTACTCAATCGAATGTGTGGATGTTCAATTCAAACTAAATTAGGGGGAGTATATCTCCCGTTGAAGGATCTGATGCTGTCACCATTTTTTGATCCACTGATCATAATGGAGGCTGTTTGATCAATTAAGAGTGTGCACATGGTCATTTTGAGCCAAGGAGTGGATTGCCAACCTCCCTTATGCATGAATTTGAGTAGGAGAGGGAGTTTGAATTTGGAGTTTTGATCACGGGTTTGGACTAGGGACCAATTGGGTTGACCCAAACCCATTGGGTTGGGTGCACCACTATTCACTAGGTTACCTTAAGCTTTTAGGAAAGCCTCAAGTGAATGTGAAGAGGGTATGACCAAATTACTCAGGAATTAAGCCAGAATTTATTCTATGGCCTAGGGATAGAATGGTCATTTTGCTAAATTTTTACCTTAAATATGTTGGGTATGTGGAGAAACTAGGTTTGGCCCAGTTTCATGAGAATTGGAATTATTTTAATAGTGTTTCGCTCATGTTGATCATTTAAGTCAAAATGGGTCAACTTGGGTCAAGTTGACCAATTGGTCAAATTGGGTCAAACCAAAGGGTTGGGTCAAGTTCATATGACCATTTGAAATGTTTTGGTGCCTTTGGTTTGGTTCAATTTGATATATTTTTTGATTTGGCTCATATGACTTCATTTAGGTCAAATGGGTCAAGTTGACCTATTTGAACCATTTGACCTATTTGAGGTCAAGGGTAGGTTTAGCTTAGGTTAGTCATATGGAGTGGATTGGTATCTTTGTTTCTAATCAATTTTGGTTATGTTCAAATTTGGCTCAACATGGCCCCTTTAGGTCATGTTAGGTCTAAGGTCACTTGGGCTAGGTTAGGTCTAGTTAGCCAATTGAGGCATTGGTCAAGTTCCACGAGTGATTTGGAATGACTTGACCCATTGGTTTGGAAATTAGCTCAAGTTTGACATATTTGACTTTAGGTCAAGTTTGGTCAACTGGGTCAAGTGGCCAATCAAGGTTAGGCTCAAATATTGGCTTGGTCAAGTTCAAACATAAGTCATGTGTGAACTTAGATGAATGGTTTCAAACAATTTGGCCTATAATGGAATTTGGCTATGTTAGGTTTCATTTTGGGCTAAGTATTGACTTGGTCAACCTTAGGTTTGACTTGGTTTGACCCAATTAGATTGATTAATCATCCCGTGATGATTGTTGATCATGATGAGAGGCATAGATGTGTTTGATTCAATCCAGTTTGGTTAGGATTAGAATTTGGCTCATAAGGGTACTTTAGGTCACTTTGGGTCAAGCGAGCCTTAGTGGGTCAAATGGCTTGGTCAAAGCTTGATTTGAGTTTGATAGATCTTGCATATGAACTTATGATTGAAATAGAAATCCATTTACAAGTGATTTGAAGTAAAATGGGTTTTGATCCATTTGACAATTTCATATTCAAAGGAAGAATATGAAAGGGGTTTTGGCTTTGATTTTTGACTTGGGTTTTGATTGTTTGATTGAAGTTTGGATTTATATATGGGCTCATGATTTGTTGATTGAATCATGAGAGAAAATCAAGAGTTTAGGATTTGAAATTGACGGCTAAGTTCAAGATTTTAACTTGGAAGGCTTAGATTAGATTTTGAGTGGATTTGAGTTTGATTTTTGGAATTGGTTTTGACTGTTTGAATTTATATTTCATTCATATATGTGATATAAATGAGGATATAAATTGATCATGAGAAAATTTCAATGATTTGAATCGATTTTCATCATTATTTGGCTAAGTTCATTAAGAAGGATTTAAAGGACTTAGGAAATTTTGGAGTTTGGAGTTTGAATTTTTGAATTTGGTTTGATTGATTTATATTTATATTTATATATGTGAATATAAATGAGGATATAAATGATTTATGAGAAAATCCATGACTTTGATGAGATGATAAGTCCATTAATGGGGAATTAAGGACTTAAGAACATTTTAAATTCGGGATTTAATTTTAGGATTTGATTTGATTGATGTATATTTATATTTCATTTATATATGTGAATATAAATTATAATATAAATGAGTTTTGAGAAAATCCCATGAGTTTGAATTGCTTTGATCATGATTAGGCTAAGTCTTTAAGGGGAAACTTAAAAGACTTGAGAAAAATTTCATGAATTGATTTGGAATTTTGAGTTTGATTTGATAGGTTTGAATTTATATTTCATTTATATATGTGAATATAAATGAGAATATAAATAGATTATGAGAAGATCTCAAAGATTTGAATTGGTTTAGATCATAATTTTGGTTAAGTCCTTAAGGGAAGGTTAAGGACTTAGGAAAATTTAGACTTAGGAATTTTGATGGAATTTGATCATGGGTTTAACTCATAGATTTCAATCATGAATTTCAATCATAGAATTGATTTGAGTTTGAAGAAAACCAAATGAGATTGATTTGGAGTTTGACTTGAAGGATGGAAAGTGAGGAATGGTTTAGGCTAAGGGTAAGAAAATTTCCAAACACCCCTAAGGCATGACCTATTCCTATGGCTAACTCTTCTAAGTCTTCTAGGGCTAGTTTGAGTGCCTACCTAATCACTAGATGTGTCTTAAGACTAAGGAACTCTTAGAGTCTAAGAAGAATCCTATGTCTAAGATGGAGGGGTTGAGAGCTCATTCTAAAAATGAGGTCAATAAAGGGTGCCGAATAGGTGTGGTGTGACTGATAAGGAATACCGCGTGTATTGGTGTTGACTGAAATGATCAACAACACCGAGAGATCACAAGCACTAATAGAAACAATCTTATCCTTAACCTAAGGAAAAGAAAGGATCAAGAGCTTAGTGCAATGTGGCTCTACTTATGCCTGAGACCTAAGAGAGAGTGAAGAATCCTCTAAGGGATACAGTGAGAACCTTCCACTAGGGAAGCAGGTTCAAATCAGCCACAAGGGGATGAAAGGTTTAATTTGATTTGAATCTCACTAAGGAGAAAAAATATTTGATCAAGTTTCAGAGGGGAAAAGTGTTGAATTTGTTTTAATGTTTTAGGTTTGAATTTTTAGATGAACCCTGTTGGTTTGTGATGGGTTACAGTAAGTAGGAGCCATGGAGGCTAAGACCTAACTTAGATTTACCAATCCAAATGGGTAGTCTACTAAGCATATAGTAGGACTAACTAACCATAGGGATGCCTTTCGGTATGCAGAAGTTGCTCTAAGAAGAAAGCATAGTAGACTTACATCCTACAAAGTAGAGACCAGTTGTCGGGCTAATCTATTGGCAAGACAACAGATAGAACCCAATCTAGGGCTGGCTATTGGGTGAATGCCACTAGGGGACTTAAATCAACTCAAAGATAGTTAAGATTGATTTCATTTTTAGATTTGGTTATTTTGCTTGTTATAGATCCCATAGGTTTGCGATGAACTGTATTGAGTAGGGGCCATGGAAGCTTAGACTTAACTCAAATTTATCAATTCAAAGGGAGTGGTCTACCAACCACAAGGTAGGACTATCCAATCAAAGGGAAAAATGCCTCTTTGTATACAATGGTCAAGACTTAAGAAGAAAGCATGGGGACTCACATCTTCTAGAAATAAGGAACCATTGGGTGATCAGTTGCTTTAGGCAACAAATCAAACTCGACCTAGGGCAGGCTATTGAGTGAATGCCACTAGGGGTCTTAAATCAGCTCAAGGATAGTCAAAGATTAATTTTCATTCTTAGTTTTATTTTGATGGATTCCATTGGTTTGTGATTTATCAAACTGAGAAGGAGCTTATAGAAGCCTGGACCTATCTCAGATTTACTGAACCAAAGGGAGTAGCTTCCCGACCGATGAGAACTATCAGACCAAAAGAGTACCTTTCAGTTTGCAATGATCAGTTGAAGGGAAGAAAGCTCGGGGACTCACATCTTCCACTAAAAAAGACCACTGGGGTGATCGGCTGCTTTGGGAAACAAATCACACTCAACCTGAGGGCTGCCCGTCAATTTGCGATAGTCATGCTAGAAAGAATGCGTCATAGTCTTACATCTTTCAAAGCGGAATGATTGCCAGGGTAACCTATTTATGGAAAATATATTGAACCTGACCTAAAGGCGATGACAGAGTGAGTACCAACTCGAGGATTTATCTCAACTCAGGTAGTCAGGCAATTCCTATAGGGAGTTCTGCTGACACTACCCTAAAGATAGGATGCCTTCTTGGGAAAAGGGGCCCTTTGGGGGCTTGAATTCATAATCCACAAGCGAGTTAATATTTTGTTTATCTTATTTATTTTAGTTATTTATTTGTTTTATCATGGACTTTGTTAGTTTGCGAGGGATCAAATTGAGAAGGAGCTTATATCAACCTAGACCTAGCTCAGATTTACTAAACTAAAGAAGAATCTATGCATCCCATGAACAAATTCTCTAACTATAGGGGTGGCTACTAGGAAAGGGGGACTGTCCAATCTAAAAGTAACTCGGGTAGTGTCTAAATGGACTTGATCTAAGTAGAGTGCCTACAGGGGATGGGGCCGCTAAGGGCTTAATCTAACACTCTGGAGAAGATGACATGGCTAGTCATATATCCAATAGGTATTTGGTGTCCAACTCAAGGAGAAAGTGCGGGGACTCATATCTGCCAAGAGTGGTGTACTCACCGGGTGAGTTGGTGTCAGCATAGTAAACATCAAGCAACCTAAGGTGCACATCAGTTTGCAACAATCAGCCTAGAAAGAAAGCTTAGGGACTCACATCTTTCTATAGCAAAAAGAATTGCTGGGATAGTCTATCTTCGGCTTGATAGGTGCTATCCGACCTAAGGTGACCATTGGGTGAATGCCTCTGGGGAATTATATCATCTTAAAAGTAGTCAAGAGGAAAGGAGCCTCTGGAGGACTTATCCTAAACCTCAAATATACTTAAGAAGAGGTAGTTCAAGAAGAAAGCACGGGGACTCACATCTTCTTAAACAAAGTTAACAAGAGGTAGCTTACTGGCTGGGCAGTGAAGACTACCATACTAATAAGACACTCATTAGTTTACAATGATCAAGTTAGGAAGAAATCTCGGGGACTCACATCCTCTAATAAATGACCATTGGGGTGACATACTAATGAGGTAGCACGTAGACCTGACCTAGAGCAGTTAATAAGTGAGTGTCACAGGGGGCTTGTTCCCACATCAAAATAGCCTGAGACAAAAGATTTGTGTTTAGTGTTTGTCCACGTGTTAAATGGAATAGGATGCCTTTGGGGGACTCTTACACCTACCTTAAACACGCTAGAGAATTTGATGAAATGATGCCACGAATGGAAAAAAGGAATTCCTACTAAGAAAGGGTGCCACTTGGGTTCTCTCACACTTATCTTAGTTGTGCTAATCAAAATAGGATGCCTCTCAGGTTCTCTCACATATATTCTAAAAGCATCGAGAGATTGTGTTTGTGTTGTGAAAGAGGGATAAAATGCCACTGTGGGACTCTTACACCTTCCCTAAACATGTCACGGTGGATACGCAAGGCAAGTAAAAAACACTTCGAAAGAAGAGAAGATTTGATGAACGGAATCAAATTTTATTCTTTTTATTAATGATTGTTTTCAAACATGATTTATTTCATGGGTAATATTTCTTTAAATAGAGCCCATTAATTGGAAGCATCGGGTGTTACCCTTTATAATTAATAAGCTGATAAGATCCTCCTTGGTAGGCCTTCTCTATGACATAAGGGCCTTCCCAAGTGGGTTCAAACTTGCCTCCCATCTTTCTACGGGCAACAATTGGTCTCCTTAGGACTAACACAAGTTCTCCTACTCAAAGACTAGCAACCGTTGTGAGCTTGAATCATTTTGGTCTAGTACAACTGACTGCACGTGGCGAATTCTCCTCTAAACCTTCGAGCTCTTCTAACCACAACTTTGTATTCTGCTCGGTAGTGATCTTGTTACCCAATGCTATCCTTAGTGATGAGAGTTGATCTTCTAAGGGAAGAAAAGCTTCAAACCCATACACTAAGGAAAATGGAGTAGTCTGAGTTGGAGTTCGGTATGTGGTGTGGTAGGCCCACAAGGCTTCAACTAACTGCTCGTTCCACTATCATTTGTTGTCATCAAGAGCCTTCTTCAGTATCTGGATGAGAGTTTTGTTCAATGCTTCTGCTAAGCCATTTTTTATAGGATAGTAGATGGTGGAGTATCACCAATCTATGTCGTGTCTTTTGGCGAAGCTATTGATCTTTGTGCTTATGAATGCAGTACCATTATCAAATATAATTCATCGAGGCACCCCAAACCTATATACGATATGGTTCCTGAAAAATTGAAGCACATGCTGAGATGTGGCCTCTCTAAGTGGGATGGCTTCTGCCCACTTGGAAAAATAGTCGGTGGTAGCTAAGATGAATCAATGTCCCTTCAAAGAAGGAGGATCGATCGGACCTACAATGTCAGTACCCCAACACTCAAATGGCCATGAAGCTAATGTAGGGTGTAGAATGTTGGGTGGTTGGTGGAGGACCACACCATGTAGCTGACACTAATGGCATCTCCTAACTACATCCATGCAATCTGTGATCATCGAAGATCAGTAGTATCCAAGTCTTTCGATATTCATCTTCATCTTGGCAGATGAAGTGAGAATTTAATATATCGACAAAACCACGAGCTTCGTGTTTGTCCAAACAACGTAACCACATTTGGTCAAAGGACTGGTGGTACAGGGTGCCATCAATGAGAGCGTAGGAGAGAGCTCTATGTTTCACCTGATGGGTTTGAGATTTCTCTTAAGGTAGTTTGCCGGTGTTTAAGTAATCTATGAACGGTTGCCTCCAACCTGGTAGGACCTGACAATCTGGTTGATGACCAACTCAGAATCCCTAAAGATGTTGATGCTCTTGACACTGATAGTGATGGTTAACTCCAAACTAACAATCAAAGCCTCATCTCGGCTTCGTTATTGGTGCAGGGGTTGGATATATAGTATGAGAATTTCATCACATTGTGGTTTGGAGTTAGGAGAACTATTCTTGCCCCTACTTTTTTTGGGAGAATATATCGTGGTACTTCACCTTTAAGAAAGAAGCAATACCATCAAAATACATCTATCAATGGTAGTTGTTGGACTCCCCTAAGTTCATGATTTATTCATCGGGGAGATCATCACTAAGCGGAGAATCAGCAGGGAGTGGGTGTGCTGTTAAGAAGTCCGATAGTGCATATCCTTTTACCGCACATAGGTGTACAAATGTGATGTCAAACTGTGAAAGTATCATAGACCAACGAGATAAACATCCAAAAAGCGTTGGCTGTGTCATGAGGTACTGCAGTGGATTGGTTTGGGAGATCAAGTTCACCTTATGAGAAAGCATTTAGTGTCGTAGCTTCTGAGAGGTAAAGATTAAAGCTAGACAATGTTTCTCAATAGGTGGATAGTTTGCTTTAATAGAAATTAGACGATGGTTGAGGTAGTAGAGAGTGTTCTCCTTCCCTTCATCATTTTCTTGGGCCAACAGAGCGTCGAGAGAGTCATCCAATGTAGCAGTGTAAAGAATGAGTAGCCTGCTCAAGATAGGGGCTGCTAGAACTGGCGACTTCACCAAGTATTCTTTGATGTCTTCGAAGGCATGCTGACACTTGTCATCCCACTTGAACTTGGCATCCTTTTTGATAAGTGCTGAGAAAGACTTGCATCTCCCTGATAAGTTTGAGATAAAGCGTCTTAGATACACCAGCCTCCTTGAAAGGATCTGAGTTGAGTTAAACTCTTAGGAGGTGGCATTTTTAAGATAGCTTTGATCTTTTCTCAATCTATTTCTATTCTCTGGTGTCAAACAATGAACCGCAGGAATTTCCTTGAAGCTACTCCGAATGCACACTTAAGGGGATTCATTTTGGTTATATTATCTTAATTGTTCGAAAACTACTTTCAAGTTAAAGAGATGATCTTCCGTTTCTCTACTTCTAACTACTAGATCATCAGCATAGCACTCAACCTAATGATGGATGAGTTCATTGAAGATCTGAGTCATGACCTATTGGTATGTAGTACCAGCATTTTTAAGGTCGAAAGGTCATGACCGTATAACCGAAGATTCTGATCAGGGTTCAAAAAGTAGTGTTTCTTTCATTTTTAGGAGACATCTTGATTTGGTTATAGCCAGATGACCCATAAAAAAAGATTGCATGAGATGAGGCAATGCCCACCATTAACTCTGGTATAGGAAGAGGAAACTCATCCTTAGGACATGCCTTAGTTAAGTCCCTAAAATCAATGCAAATGTGAATTTGGCCATTCTTCTTCTTAACTGGGATGACACTAGCTAACCATGTAGGATATTTTTCTTCCTTGATGAAACCAGCATCGATCAGTTTCTTGACTTCAGAAATGACCTGTTGTTCAATTATTAATCACATGTATCTAGGAGCTTGCTTAATAGGGGCAACGTTAGGGTCTATTGCTAGGTTGGGGACTGGTATGTCAGGAGATAATCCAAGCATTTCTTCATAACTTCATGTGAAGTAGTATTTAAACTCAGTCAATTTCCTAACTAAGTCATTAGTTTCTTCTTCATTCAGCAGCGAACTGATGTATGTTGGTCGTGGATTTTCTTCTGTCCTAAGGTTGATTTCTTTAAGTTTATTAATTGTTGAATGAATTTCTTCTTCAAATTCTGGCGGTCCCTCTTTGACTTGGAGATCATCTAGATCCACTGAAGTTTCTAAACACACATTCTCATAAGAGTTGGGGATGTGTGAGAAGAAAGCCGACCAAACCAAATAACTAAGCAATAATCTTCATCATCGACTGGACCCATTGTACCAAATCCTAGTCCTATTCTTGATTGTGCTTCCCTACCTGTGTTGTTCTATAACTTTTCAAAGTATTCTGACCTGTGCTTGGACCATGTGTGAGGAACTAAATGTTTATGTATAAGATTTTCAACACAAGGGGAGTAAAAGTCAAAAGGTAATTCCATTAATTCTTTAAAAGTATCTTTCTCAAGTTCTACATCAACTTTAGGACTTGCGAATGATGAACCAAAAAAGAACCTCTTCTGCTTTATGTCACTAGAACACCTAGGGATTTCCTTAATTATCAAACATTCAACTTTATGAGATGTAAGTGAGGTAAGAGCTAAGGTTCCCAATTGTTGTCTAATAGTTTCACATAAACCAAATTCAAATACTTTGCTTTTCTTAGAGGCCTGGTCTTTGTCTCTATCTGGATCGAAAGTTACCTCAAATGGAACCAACTGAGAGGGGTTGGCTGGTATACAAATCACATTAGACTCATCCTCCAAGCAGGATTCCAAGTTTATATGAATAGTAGGGGTACTCTAATGAACTGGAATAAGACTTCTGTTGACTGATGGCCAACTAGGGGGTCTCCCACCTCTGGAACTGCCTTTATTTCTGCCTCTGCCTCTACCTGGTAGAGGTTGAGCCATCCTACTCACATGTCCATATGATGGAATGAACTATGGGTGGAATGTGATATGCAGATCTATTTTTTCTTCAATTCCCCTTTCTTGTTCACTTGGACTTTTATTTTTCTCTTCATTTTCTTTTATTTTTCTTTTGCTTCATTTTCTTTCTTTGAAGGGTGTTTTGAGGAAGATAGTAGGTTGCATCCTCATAAATCTCAACCTCGCTAACTGAAAATGGCTTTTCATCTTTGTTGACATGGTATTCAATTCCATCTTTTCTGAACTTGATGCATTGATGGAGGGAGGATGGAATGATCTTGTTATGATGTATCCAAGGCCTACCAAGCAAAGCAGTAAATGGCTAGAGGTTGGACACGGTCGGTGGCTATGCCAAGGGGCTATCTCAGGAAAACACATGCTGCTGTTGCTGCTGCTGCTGCTGAGCTCCCACTTTCCTAGAGTTAGCACTGGCAACTTGCTAACCTTCTTTGGTGTTGGAGGTTTGAGCTAACTTAGGCACTTGCTAGGAAAGCTTCTTGATCTTCTGAATTATTTTCTTAGAGGTTTTAGACAAAGAAATTTCCTAACCTTCTTTGGTTTTGGTAGGATCACTTGTATCCCCAAGGATTACCCTAATGGAACTGGAAGGTTGTTCCACAAGGTATTCCTTTGGGAAAACGACAACACCAATCTTGAAAATGTGTTCAAGCCAATCCTTGAATGTAAAGCAATCCTCCAAAATGTGGCCTAGCATACGGTGGTAAGGGAAAAAGTTTGGATCATGACTTTTGCCAACTTCCTCCGATCTCCTAGGCTCGGGTTGCTAAAAATCAGGTTTCTTTAAGAGATTCTTAAAGATTTTTCTGATTACTTCCCTCTTAAAAGAATAAGGTTTGTTTAACTTATCTAATAGAGTAGTTGGAGCATAGCTACCTGGCGGCGGATATGCATGCTACTGCTGGTGGTGGTATGGTTGGGGCGGTGGTTGTGCTGGCCGTGGAGGCTGAGGTGGAGGTCAGTATGGATGCCTCGGTGGTGGCAAAGGAGGTGGAGGCTGCTGAGGTCTTGGTCATTTGGACTGATCTCTAGCTGGCTACTTCCCCTTGTCAACTGCTACTATGGCTCCAAGTTTCTTCTTATAGACCTTTTGGGATTTCTGCTTTGGCAACTGATCTGGAAAAGGCAACTATTTGGCCTCTCCTTGTAGACTAGTCACCTTGTTGATTAGCTTCTCAAATGTCTTTATGGTGAAGCCCTTAAGCATGAAGGTGACCTGGCCATGGATATTCTTCAAGAGAATCTTAATGGCATGTTGTATAGATAGTTGTGGTTCACACTTCATACTCAGGTTATACCATCAGAGAATATAATCAATAAATGACTCACCGGAGTGTAGTTGGCCTATAATGAGATCATCTACAGTAACCCTTTGTTGAGCTCCAATAAATCTCTTGATGAAGAGTTACTGTAACTCAACAAATATCAATATTAAACTGTTGGATAGGTCAACATACCAATCAAAGGCAATACCCGCTAGGCTACTGATAAAGAGTCTAAAGAGTAAAGCATCGCTACCACCTGCGTTGCAACAACTGGCCCTGAAATGAGCTCTATGCTTTCTCAGATTCCCACTTCCATTGAAGCTCTTGAAGTAAGGAGGCACGAAACCCTTAGGATACTGGATGGCATCAAATTCCTCTGAGTAGGGTCTACCCTTTGGAACTGATGATCCTCCCCGAGCTTAAGCCAAGGCTTCCTTCACCAGCTGCTCAATAATGGATTTCAGATATTTTTAATGTATGGAGGTACATTCCATGACCTTCCTATACATACTAGTGCTACATTGCTCAATAGGAGATAGAGTCTTAACTGGATCTAAGAAATGCACTAGTTTAGGCTGACTAACATCGACTATACTAGGATGAATTGGAGGAGCTTGTTTACAGCACTATTTAACAAGTCTTCTATGCCATCCTATCAATCTTTTTATCTTTCTACATTAACTGCAATCGGAGGTGTGGGCTAATTCTACAGTGTCTCCTTGATCAACCTCATCACCTTCCATGGCTTGCTACTCCCTAAGAAGAGAACATGTAGTATCTACCTTGTATATGCCAGCTTAATACCCCATCAATTCATCATCATTGGGATCGAACCTCACTCTTTATTCATCAGACCATGCATACCCTAAGATCTTCTTTTCTTCATAAAATAGTGTGCAACTATCTCATCTAAGGATCGATCTAACTTGGTACAAAAGCTTGGGCATCGGTGTGATCACATCAGAGGCGAGGCATCGGACCTCATCTATAACTTGGGAGTCAATCATATGCGGACTGTACTCACTAGAAGAATGATAATCCTGACTGATATTGGCTGTAATAAGGGGTAACAATTCTGGGATAATCCTCTACCACTGCTACAACTGAACTATCATTTGGAATATCCATGATATCTATCACCATCTCTGCATCCAGCCGTATGGGTGGAGTTGGTGAAGGAATGACCATGATGCTCTAGGGTCACCACTCCTTCCGCACCACCATTGGGGTAGAAGGTTGGAGTCCCCCAATGGGTAGCGTGGGAGTAGGATCCCTTGGCCATAGCCAGATCACCAATGGGGTACATTTTTCCCCTTCATGGCCTTGGATGGAATGGGTGATGCTGAAACCTGTACTGGAGATGGAGGACGTGGGGTAGAGGGGTGGGGTGGAGACTCCACTGAATCTCTGTGTACAAGAGCTGGCCTCCTGTGATGGTTGGTCCCTGTGAGGAGAATACTATCAATATGGTCAGCGCAGGTAGCGCGCTGAGCTGGAAAGTCAACCAAGGTAGAAGCGTCTAACTGACAGTTGAACCTCCCTCACTCTCTACTAATGATTTATGATGTATGAGCCTCACAGGCCTTCTCTTGGCAGATCTGCCTCCCCACACTATGAGGGATAATAGATTGAAGATCAAACTGGGTACCGAACTTTGAGCATCCGTATGCTCTGCTTACCTAGCGTAGAATAGAGCAAAGGCCGGCGTACGACCTCCTACTCCTAGAAACTACTGGCTATAGATGCACCACTGGTGGAGGTGACAAATGGATCCTCTTTGCATCCTCTCTATTTGATCTTGAGAGAGGATGAAATTGGTTTTCTATAACCAGTGGTGATGTGATCATAGGAGACTCATCCATGGCTGACCTAGCAGCTACCGCTAACTCTCTAGCTATCCGAGTATGGAACTATTTGACAATACAATTATTATTCCTGTGTTGAGTTTGAGTAGGACGAGAGGAGTGTGAGCTAGACCCGTACTCAAATGTTGGGGAGGCAAGCCCTGAAACCATGGGAGCCTTACCCTTTTAGGGTACAGATGATAGGGTTCTAGGTCGCACTAGGGCAACATGTGCAACTCTAGGATGAACTGTCACTGGAACTGGAACTGCCAGTATTAAAACCACTGAAGTCTATGGTACTACCACAGCTTTCTTCTTCAATGATGATACATCTGAATCAGAGGGTAACTCTACCCTGATGACTGGCTTCTGCCCGGCCACCCTCTTCCTACTAATGGTGGAGAGGGGAATGCCCTCACACGTGATCCTGGCCCCCTCAAATCCATGGCCAAAATGGATCAAATGGATATGATACAAATGAGGAAAGTAAGCCTAATCTAAGGCAAGGTCCATGCCGTGAGGAAAGGTAAAGATAAATTTTTGAGAGCTGGCCATTGCATTGACTAAAATTGAAACTGTACTTGCACTAAAAAGAATCTGCAATGAGAAACAAACTTGCATCAATTTTCTATCTCCATAGATTTTGAATATTTGAATTTTGAAAATTTCAACCCACATCCAACAACTTGGAAGTGTTAAGTGCGGTTCAAATAGATTTGAAGAGATTGATTGAAAGAGGAATTTGAATATGAATCTAAACTTCAACAAATTTAGGTATATTGAAATATGGATTCAAAATTTTGATAGAATGCTTCCATAGGTTCATTTGAATTTTCAAATTTGAATTTGTGATTTTGAGGACCCTTTCATTTAACAAATTTAGGTATGTTAAAATATGGGTAAAATGATTTTATGTTATTTGATTATTTTGGAAATTTTACTTAGCAAATTTTGGTATGCTAAGTAAAGTAAAAGTGAATTTGTTTCTTTTTTGAAAATTTTGTTTTATTTTGATTTTTTTTTTGGAACAATTTGGAATTCTTACTTAGAAAATTTAGGTATGCTTAGTGAAGAATCCAAGTGTATTTTGTTTAATTTTTGAAAATAGGATCCTCAATAAATTTAGGTATGCTAAGAAAATTCTAAGTAATTCATTTGTTTGGAATGTTTTGATTTTTGAAAATGGTAGGATCATTTAGAAAATTTGGTATGCTAAGGGAATCCTAAGTTTTTTATGTTTTTGAAATGATTGGAAGTGGAGATTCAACTTTTGCAAATTTTGTATGCTAAAGATGAAATCCCACTTGGTTTTGTGAAATGGAAATTTCACAGCAAATTTGAGTATGCTAAATGAAATTCCAAATGGTGTGTTTAAAATTTTGATTTCATTTTTTATTTTGAAAAATGGAAACTTCCCCTTAGAAAATTTGGCATGCTAAGGAAGGAAGTTCCAAAGGTGTTTAAGAAATTTTTGTATTGGGTTTGGAAACTTCAATTAACAAATTTGAGTATGCTAGGTGAAGTTCCAAAAAATGTTTTGAATTTTTTATTTGGAAATTTTACTTAACAAATTGAGGTATGTTAAATGAAGTTCCAATTATTGTTTGCAAATTTTGAAACTTTTGAATTTGGAGACTTTACTTAACAAATTTGGGTATGTTAAGTGAAGTTCCAAAAATGTGTTTAGAATTTTGAAAATTTTTGGATTTTAGATTTTGGAAACCTTGCTTAGCAAATTTGTGTATGTTAAATGAAGTTCCAAAATGTGTTTTGGATTTTAAAATTTTTTGGATTTTGGATTTTGGAAACCTTACTTAACAAATTTGTGTATGTTAAATGAAGTTCTAAAATGTGTTTAGAATTTTGAAAAAAAAAATATTTTTTTTGGATTTTGGTTTTTAGAAACCTTACTTAACAAAGTTGTGTATGTTAAATGAAGTTCCAAAATATGTTTAGAATTTTGAAAATTTTTTGGATTTTGGATTTTGGAAACCTTCCTTAATAAATTTGTGTATATTAAATGAAGTTCCAAAATGTGTTTGGAATTTTGAAATTTTTTGGATTTTGGATTTTGGAAACCTTAGTTAACAAATTTTTGTATGTTAAATGAAGTTTCAAAAATGTGTTTAGAAAAATTTTGGATTTTGAATTTGGAGACTTCACTTAACAAATTTGGGTATGTTAAGTGAGGTTCCAAAATTTGCTTTGAAAATTTTTGAAATATGATTATTGATTTTTGATTTTAGATTTGGAAACTTCACTTAGCAAATTTGAATTTTGGGATTTGGAGAATTTACTTAGGTATGCTTAGTGAGGATCCTATTTTCTTAGAATTTTAAAATATTGGTCATAAGATTCTCATCTTATGAACCATGTGAATCCTTAGAGCATCCACCATCCAACCATCCAAAAGGAGGAACTAAAAGAAGAAAAGAAGAAGAGAAGAGAAAGAAAGAAGAAAAGAAGAAAGAAGAAATAAAGCTTGAAGACCCCCATAACAATGAATTCCTTGCTTAATTGTAATTTAATTAATTTGTAATATGAGTTGTATAAGGGTAGAGCTCGGTTACCCAATTTGATATTTTCGGGTTTGTACGGTGGTGCCCGACCCCAACGGCCTTTTATTCTTTTTGCGATTAGCTTTATAAATTGATTGATGATTTGTTTAGCTTTTGCATTAAGTGGCATGCTCTTCCTAGTTTGTTTCTTGCTTTATGTATGGCCTGGATGTGGATTAGGCTCTTTAGGAAAAAATAAATCATTTACCCAACTTAACAACTCAAATTAAAAAAAATAAAGAACTCATAACCTCACCTAAAGCTTAGGTTTAAAATCAAGATAGAAGAATTAGGAACCCCTTAGCTGGATGAGCATTTCTTTCATAATAGTATGAAAAAATGCATCTTATTTCACTCTTGATTGGAGAGCTTCCACCTTTGCCAAAGAAACTTGGCTTGACCTTTGAAAGCCATGGTGGAAACTAACCTCTTCTCTTCTCACTGATTTTGGCCAATAACTTTATTTCTCATGCATTAGTCTTAAAAATCCTATTAGCCTGAGTCAAAATAATTATCCAAAATAAAAATAAAATGAAATTTGAATTGCATTATATTTAGGTCATTTGAAGCATGTTCCTTTATATAATCTAGTCTCTTTAGGGTGTGAGTTTAAGGACTTAGTCTCTTTCTAATAAATAACAGCCTAATTATCTTGCATAAGCATAAAGACTTGCCTACATGTATTTAAAATAGTACGAGGAGTTTGTCGGCGGCCACCTCCAGGCGGTTGAAAGTCCAAGCTATCAGGTGGTTTGTCCTCTCTTGTGGAGGCAAACCAAATACCCCTCTTTTGCCTTATATTTAGGTTGCGCTTTCGGCCCTCACCAAAGCTCCTTAGATTTAGATTATGAGGTTTCTTCTCTCCTTTGTGGGCCATAAGCATAATTCCTCACCTCTTAGGAATTTCCTTAATCTTGTGTTAAAGAATCATTAGTCCTAAATTTCTAATGAAAAACTCAACTCAAATAAATTTAATCGATTTCATAAATGTAAAGCCCAACTATAGGATAGTTTGAGATGCTCGCTAGGTTTCCTAGCATCGTGGGCATCTCCTACTTATCTACCATTTTGGCTTTGATAATAACTCCCTCTTTTAATCAATCTCATTTTGATCTTCAAAAATGAACTAATCGATTGATAGTCCTTTCCTATTGAAATCTTCAAAGACAATGATCATTTACCTTAATCAAGAGTTTTTCTATGGAATCCCCATTCCTTAAGATGTAGTTAACTATGAGAGATTTCCCCTATAGAGAACTTAACAAACCCAATTTAAAGTAAATATTGCTTTCATTTTCAATGTAAAGTAGGGGAAGAATCTCTAGTACATATGTAGACCCATCGTCCTTGGGAGTCCTTATTGAGATGATTAGGTCCATTAAAGGGTAATGACTTTTATCTCTTGAGATAGTACACTATTTTCTTGATGATGTGGTCAATCACTTGAATAAGTACATCTACAAATCTGCATGGCATCCTAAAAGATGAATTTTTAATGCTCTTGTGTCTTCTTTCTTTTCTCACCAACAGATTTGAAAGGCAACTCCCACCCGCATATAAAAATTTTTTTCCACACCACCCAATCAATAACTTTACAAAAAAACCTTATTATGCCAGTTTTTTT
Organism: Cymbidium sinense; assembly: GCA_021442155.1. Lineage (NCBI taxonomy): Eukaryota > Viridiplantae > Streptophyta > Magnoliopsida > Asparagales > Orchidaceae > Cymbidium > Cymbidium sinense. The sequence continues at coordinate 68,060,996 of CM038224.1, read as the reverse complement.
ACTTATATTGTCAACCTTGTTATTTTGATATGAATATCAAAAAATTATACACTTCCATCCTTATGGTCATCAATAACAAATAAGTAACTAACTAGGTTAAAACTTTAAGAGTACTCTCTACTCTCAAATAAGAGATGAAAGCGATGATACTTTCCACTAAAGTTTATAATAGTTTTGCCATAGCCAAAACCATAAAAGTAAGAGATGTGTGGTAACTCCGAGCATAGGTAAATCTCAGGCCAAGTGTAAAAAATGGTCAAAGGGAACACACAACTAATCTTGGTACACTGCATTAAGTCGCTCCTCTTGAAAGGTCATTTGGTGAAGTTTAACTCATAAACATCATATCTACTAATGATGTGGTTACATTTGAGGACTCATTCTGCTTTAACTCTTAGAATATGCAAGCACCCCTCCTTAAAGTAGCAAAAAATTCTCTTGCATAATCGACTAACTAGAAACAAATAGTGTACTTACATAAGAAAAATAAAAAGAGAGAAGGCCAAAGGAAGCATTGATAGTAATGAATTCATAACCACTCAAACAAATATTTATAGATAAAAATTTTAATTTTTGAAGTGATCAAGTCAAAAATTAAAAGCAAGGATCTAAATTTTTTATGATCATTACAAAATTTTGCCAACTTTGCACCACAAATTTGAAAAGATTACTCAATCTCAATATAGTAAAGAAAATGTGTATAACTCACCACATCACTAAAAGTATTAATACAAATAAAATTAGCTCAAGTAATAAATAATGAAGGCATGCTAAGATAAATAAAATCAAAACTAGGAAAATATAATTTTATTATAATTAAATTTATTATTACTTCACACTCTCCTAATATATTATATTTACTAATAAAGGAAATGCCAAAATAAAAAATCTAATACAGTACTTGGAGAGTTTGACCCTCTCTTTGTTAGCTGTTGTAGGACAAACTCATTATCTACCACAAACTAAGAGGACTTAAGACTTCATTAACTCATCATAGTAGTGAGATACTAGGATCTCTACATTTAGCTCCGTAGCTCCCTACATAATGACTCAACCACCTTTAGCAAAGTTACACTCATGCCTTTTCCAATGAGGCCATTCTTAATTGCAGTTCCTCAAATTATAGGATAAAGAATTTAATTTATGAGGCCTAAAAGCTATTCTTATCTAACTCTTCTAAACTTAACTCTAAGGTTGCTAAAAATAAGTGCTTAATTAGTCCCTATACTTGCTCATACCAAAAACAAGCCTCAACTTGCACAAGAGAAGAGATGGCACATAGCTCCCCCATTATGTGAGGAGGCTCACTTTGTTTTTGGGCAATAACATCTTCCACTTAAAAAATTAAGCAATAAAAGCTCATCACCTATTCTCTTTATATAGCTAGTGTTTCCCATATGAAATAAAATGATGCATTGAGTTCAAGAAGGTCCTATGCAAAACACTCAATCATAAAGTAATGAGGTGCTCCACTATGTTGATCATATTGGACTCAAAAACACATTGTAAGATCAATGAACCTCTCTCCCACTCGATAGTCAACCGAGAGACTTACCTATTATTAGGTTGATATTATGTTCATCTGGGCAAGAATATGCTAACTCTCTTAAAAGAAACTTGTTAAGAATAGAAAGCTTACTTTTAGCTATACTAGATAGTTTGTCACCTTCCACAAATGGATCAAACCTACTCACTAACCCTACATGTTTCAAAATGAATAATTTTAAGTATCGACTAATAATAAAATAAAAGTGTAATGCATGAAAAAATACCTCTATGAGATGAGAAAACACTTTTGCTCCATGAGTGGGAGACCTCCACTCATGAGAAATCAATTTCTTAACACACTTCCTCGTTAGAAGAATCTCTACCGCATTGAATTAATAAAGATCCACCATGGTAGGCGCCCACTCGATGCTAGGAAAAACTCAATAAGTGCATAACTCACCACTTCCTAGGACTAACTTGACCCTTACTCTATAGCTTCAATGGCCACTACATTACACTTTCATAATAGTGACTTCCACAATTGTTGACTGTTGATGCCACTTATCAACATGGGAGGATGTGGTGAATATTTTTTTTATCTTCATCTATCTTGAGAATAAATGAAAACAAAAAACACGCTTGTTGGACACCACGTAGATTCACAGATGTTCTCATTAGGGTGATCAGGTACAACATTGAAAATTGATGTACTATCTTGCGAGACAGAAGTCACCATCCTATAATGGACCTAATCACCTAATGAGGACTCCTAAGGGCAAAGGGTCTTCAGATGTACCAGATATTCTTCCCCTACTTTACATGAAAAAGTAAAGTAGGGTTTATTTTAAACTGGGTTCTTTAAGTTCTCTATCGACGCAAGCTTCCATAGTTAACTACATCTTAAGGAATGATATTCCTTAAGAATACTCTTGATTAAGGAAAATGATCATTGTATCCAAAGATTTCGAAGGTAGGACTATCAACAAATTGGTTATTTTTGGAAGATTAAGTGGGATTGATAAAAAAGAGGGAGTTATTATCGAAACTAAAGGGAGATGAGCAAGGGATGCTTATGATACTAGGAAGCCTAGTAAGCATCCCAAACTATCCTATGGTTGGGCTTTATATTTTTGAAATTTGAGAAGAGTTAATTATTTGAGTTGAATTTTTATTAGAAATCTAGGGCTTACAATTCCACAATACAAGATCATGAAAATACATAAGAGGTGAGAATTTATGCTTATAGCCCACAAGGGAAACATCAATCTCAGAACCTAAATCTAGAGAGCTTTGGCGAGGGCCAAAACATGACTTAAATCTAAGATGAAAATGGGTATACGATTTACCTCCACAAGAGAGGATAAATCAACCTACTGTTAGATTTATAACCGTCTGGGGTGGATGCCAACTAACTCCTCTTATGATTTTAAATACATGTAGGCAAGTCATATGCTTTTGCAAGATATCTAGGTTGCTGTTTATCTATATAGAAGACTAGGTCCTTAAATACACTCCCTAAGAGACTAGATCATGTAGGGCATGAATAATGATTAAAATCTAATGCAATTTTTTATTAAGTTTTATTTTCATTTTTGGACAATTTATTTAACACGAGCTATGGAATTCATATGCCTAATGCATAAGAAATTGGTTATGGGCCAAAATTAGCAAGAAGGAGGTGTGTTTCCACCATGGCTCTAAAAGTTCAAGCTAAGTTCTCTAGCAAAGGTGGAAGCCCTCCAAGAGTGAAGCAAGATGACTTTATGCATGATGTGAGACATACAACATCCAGCTATGGAGTTGATAAATCTTTTATTATCTTGAGTTATGTCCTAGGCTTTATGTGAGGTTTTGAGTTGTTAATTTTGATTTTGGGTAGATTAATTGGATAGAAAATTTATTTTCCATAAGTGCCTAGTTGCATCTAGGCCATTCATCAATCAATGAAGAAACTGGGAAAAATATGCCATCTTAATGCACAATGTAAACAAACATCAAATAATTTTATAAAGCTAGCATAAAAGAATAAAAGGTCGATGTGGTCGGGCTCCACCGCACAAAACTGAAAAGAAATATGGGTAGTCAAGCTCTACCCTAATACAACTCGGATTATAAATGAATTAATTACAATTAAAATGAATTCATGTTATGGGGATCTTCATTCTTCATTCTTCTTTCTTTTTTCCTTCATTTCTTTTATTTCTTTCATTCTTCTTTCTTCTTTATTCTTTCTTCTTTTAGATTTGGGATGTGGTTTGTTCCAAGGCTTCACATGGTGCATAAGACTTGGTCTTATGACCAATGTTCATCTTAATCCCCCCATAACATTCATTCCAAATCTTAATTGCAAAATTACATTAAAATGGGAAAGATAAATCTATATAAACCTACAGAATACACAATCCCAAGCAGTTATAGGAATGAATTAGACTTTGCAACTCACACATGGGTAACCAAGTCCACCTGTCCTAATTTGGATTATGCTTAGGGGTATAAGTAACCTGTATAGCAAAAAGTATTTATATTTTTATTACAATGCCCATTAAGCACAATCTCCTGCAGAAGATAATGATTAGCCTAAGATCATCCTATCATCTAGTATACGCACATGCACCCTAACATCCCATCTAAAAATATTACACCACAAAAAAATCAAGCATCAAACCATTCATCGCCCTAACATAGAGCTAGAAATGGTGTAATAATGCCATTTAAGGCTTGTGTGGCATATGTAGGCTTTAAGGTTGGAATTTTTTTTTAAGTGTGAAGGATTCAACTTAGAGGGTGGTTTCATTTAAGTGATTTAGTTGATTTGTTAACTTAGTTTGATGATTTTATTTAGTTTGAATGAACCTACATTTAATTACTAAATGTTGTAATGAGAGGAAAAGAGAAAAGAACTCCTCTTTCATCCCTACCTTAAGTAATTTTTAAGGTAGATTCATTAGTGATTTTTCTTTAGTGAAAGTTTTATTATGTGTTTTAATTAATCCTAAGTTTAGATTTTCTCTAAATAAATCTATTGAATAAGAAAGGCATCTTAAGATTAATTAAGGTGAATTACTATCGCATAACACTGAACCATTTCTTTCTTTCCAACATGTATATCATGCATATGAATAATACTAAGCATATCTATACATGCCAATACAAACCTTAGCACACCTTAATGATGAATGCAAAGAGATGTTGCTTAAGAAAATTTGGATATTCCATGATGCATGATTTTGTTAAGTAGAAAAGAGGGGGGATTCTTTTTTCCATTAATCAAATGCACATTTACATGTGTAAAAGATACAAGTGAGTATGGTGTCATTATTTTCTACACCAGAGGTATAAGGAACAAGATATTCTTGGGGATACTTAAAGCCTCGCAACCCCGGGTTGTCCAGACTAGTATACTACTTCTCTTAAATGCATGTGCATGTACAAAAAGAAGCAAATGGATGAAGAATCATGCAAAAGATTTTTGTGTTTGATTTGGTTATGCAATTTACATGTGTGAATGTGAAGATCCTTCTTCATTCTAACATAGAAGTGGAAAGGAATGGATTTAAGCAAGTGTTTTGTTCTTTTCAAATAAACTATACACTTTGCAAATCTTATTCAAATCTATGTTAAGAGGAGAGAAGGAAAATCACATAATACATTTATGCTATAATCACATGTAAGCTTATAAGTATTTATAAGTAGCATACCTTCATTTATAATCTTTGATTTAGAAGTTTTGAAAATAATATTTGATTTAATAGTGATATTAGCCACTCATATTCTTACTTTAGCCAAAACATGCAATTTGACATAAAGGAAATATTTCATTTATTTTGATTTTTCAAAAGATTTTCATATGGCACACAACATTTAGCATGCTTGGAAAGAAATAAAGTGATGTAACCATGCAACTTCTTTCACCCTAATTAACTTCTAAGGATAATCTTATAAGATAAGATTATTCAAAGTGAATCAAATTTCTCTAAAGAGATTTTTATTTTTATTTTGGGTTTGATTTAGGAAATGATTTATGAGAAAGAGTTTGTTGGTCCTAACCCATTTTCCCCATGTGTGAATCAATTTAGTTTAATTTTAGGACAATTAGGTTTATTTTATTTTCTATTTATGTTAAGGTGTGAATTAAATCCAGTAATTACCCCTTACCTATACCACTTTAACATAACTAACCAAACAATTATGAACCAACATATGATATGGAATCACATAGAATTTAAATCAGCAATACATCTAAGAAATAAAGGGTCTAATGTAATTGGCTCACAATTATTGATTAATTAAGCTAAAGGGTTTTCATTAAGTACTTTAATAACTTTCCCACACATGTGGGTTGGAAATGATTTCCTCAAACTTACCTTAGGCTCTTGAACACCTCAAGATCTACCCAGCAAGAGATTGATTAAGTTTAGATTGATTTTGAAAGTTTGATTAGGCTAATTAAGTAGATCATTAGTGGATTAATCATTAATTATGTTTGGATTAAGGAAGAAAGAGGTTTTAGGAAATAACTTAGGGAAAATACCCCAAACCCATTCCATAAACCTCCTATTTAGTTAAACAATATTTAATTATCTAAGTTAAATGATTAAACCACTGTTTACATGCTTAATTGCTCTTAATTACATTAAGGGGTGATTAGAGGTTCATTAATTAATTTCTTTAATTAACTCATTAATAAATTCCAAGAAATTTAGGGGAGGTAGAAGTCATCCCACTAAATATGTCTGAGAAACTTGGAATTAATTAATGAAGTAATAAGGGAAAAATTAAGGTAATTAAATTTTTAATTAAACTCTAATTAAGAAAAATCCATTATTCAAAATCAATTAAACTTAATTTTATTGGATTCCCCACTGAATTATCTTTAAAATGAACTTGAGTTTGTAGTTTTTGGATTTTTCTACATTTAGTTATGAATTTATAAAGTTTTTGTGATTAAAGGGTAATTAAATAGCCATAATTAATTAACTAATACCATCGGCGCCACGTGGACTGCTGATGCGGCGTTCTTTTCATGTGGCAGGATGGGATTGGTTATTTAAGTTGCACATCACATGCCGCGTCATCCAGCGGCGTAACACGCTTTCCCCTGGGCCGTCCAATCAAGAATCAGATGGTCAGGAATAAACCTGTGGTTTTAAAAGAATTATATGAGAGATCTAACACATTTTAATCAGGGACATCCATCCAAAACATGCAGAATGGACGACCCATGATTCATCCCTGCCTAGGCTGCGGGAGATGAAGATCGTCCATCTTCCATGGCTTGATCCAAGCTCACTTGAGCTCAGATTAGGTAGAGATTCAACTCACACCATCAAAAAGCATATGGAAGAACATCCAATGGTTGAATTTAATGGGATTACAATTCCCTTCACAAAGTACAAAGCATTTTTCAGTGGGGGATCAATTTTAAGTCAAACCTCGTCGGAGGCTATCATCGGTGCATCCAACAAATGAGATAGCTTCGTCTAGTAGAGATGAAGCTCTGTTGAAGGTTTCAACCTTTAATTTAAAGTAGATCTCTCAATTGACTAAGGCTCCCTCCAATGGCTTGTAGCTTTGGTCTAGGTCTCCCTTCCCTTGGCTTGGATGCTTAGAAAAAGCTTTGGGTGAGCTCGACTTGCCTCCTTGATGGTGCTTGCAAAGTGAATTTAACTTTGATTAAGAATTGAGTAAGTTTGAAATTTCCCTCACCTCCCCTATTTTAGCTTTGAAGAAATTCGAGAAGGGGAAATTCAAATGAGCTTGGGAATCCTTGGAGAGGCTTAGAGAAGCTTGCCTTTGATCCTTTGAGCTCAATCGAATGCAAGGAAGGTGGTTTGAGTGGGAATGAGGGGGAGTATATCTCCCCTGGATGATGGTAGGAGCACGCCATTTTGATCAAATTAAGGAGGTTGAATGGTTTATTTTGGTTGTTAGGAGTTCCATGTGCTTCAATTTTGGTAGCGGAGTGGAGGTGCACATGTGTTAAATGAGTGTGGGAGGTGATCCAAGTAGAGAATTTTGATTGGAGGGGTCGGTTTGGCCTTGGGTTGGGTCATGGCTGATCCAAACCCACTGGGCCATGTTCACCACCATCTTTACTGTCCATGTGGTCCACTAGGAGGATGTCAAGTGGACATGAAAAGGAATTGGCAAAATTTCAAGTGAATTTGGCCATAGGTTTTCCTTTGACCCAAGGGTAAAATGGTCATTTATCCTTAATTTTAATTTGGGCAAATTTGAGATGTTTCAAAAGTAGGTTGGGCCGAATTTCATAGAATTTGGAGTTGATTTGACATGATTTGGCTCAAGTTGACCCATTTAGGTCAAAATGGGTCAACTTGGGTCAAGTTGACCAATTGGTCAAGTTTACCAATTGGTCAAGTTGGGTCAAACCATGGGTTAGGTTAAGTTCATAGGACCATTTGAAGTATTTTGGTATCATTGGTTTGGTTATTTTATTTTGGTTCATTTGAGTTCACCTAGGTCAAATGGGTCAAGTTGACCAATTTGACCCATTTGACCTAATTGGATTAGGTCATGGGTTTGTTTAGGCTTGGTTCATCATTTGAAATATTTTGTAAGCTTCAGTTTCAATCAATTTTGGTTTGGTTTAATTTCAAGTTGATTTGACCTTCTAGGTCAAGTTGGGTTCATGGTCAAATGGGCTAGGTTGGGTCTAGTTATCCAATTGGAGCTTTGGTCAAGTTCAACAAGTGATTTAGAATGAATTTGACCCATTAGTTGCAATCAATTTGTCTTAGATCAATATTTGACCTATTTTGACTTTTTAGGTCAACTAGGATCAACTTAGGTCAAGTGGCCAATTGGGATTGGTTTGGCTCAATTTATGGCTTGGTTAAGTCTAATCATTGATCATGAATTGGTTTAGATCAATGGTTTCAATCAATTTTACCTATGGTGGATTTTGGCTAGTTTAGCTTTCATTTGAGCTATGTGTTGACCTGGTCAAAGGCTATGTTTGACTTAGTTTGACCCAATTTTAGTGATTGATCATCCTATGATGATTGTTGCTCACAATGTGAGGCCTAAATAGTCTTAGTTCAATCCAATTTGGGTAGGATTAGAATTTGGCTCAAAAAGGTGCTTTAGGTCAAGTTGGGTCAAGTGAGCCTAAGTGGGTCAATTGCCTTGATCAAGGCTTGATTCAAGTTTGCTTGAACTCACATATGGACTTATGATTGAAATATAAATCCAATTGCAAGTGATTTGGAGTCAAATGGGTTTTGATTTATTTGACAATTTAAAGTTCAAAAAGGTGAACATGGGTTTGATTTGGTTTAATTTGATTTTGGTATGATGATTGAAGTTTATGATTGAATTTGATTTGTGATTGAAGAAATGATTGTTTGGAGAGAAAATCAAAAGGTTTGGATTGATTTGAGTCTGATTTGGCTAAGTTAAAAAATTGGACTTGAAAGAGTTTAGGTTGCATTTGGATTTGAGTTTTGAATTTAGTTTTGGTCATTTTAATTTATATTTCATTTTATATTTGTGAATATAAATGAGAATATAAATGGGTTATGAGAAAATATTTTGAATTTGAGTGATTTGGATTTGATTTGAGCAAAGTCCATAAGATGAAATCAAAGGCTTAGGAAAGATTTTGGATTTGGAATTGATTTGAATTTGAAGTTGATTTGAATTTGAAGTTGGTTTGAATTTGAAGTTGGTTTGAATTTGAAATTGATTTGAATTTGAAGTTGATCTGAATTTGAAGTTTGACTTGAAAGAATGAAGTAAGTATTTGGTTCAAGCTATAGGGTAGGTAAGTTTTCCTAATACCTAATTCACCTAATCACTAGAAGTGTTTAAGACTAAGGAACTCTTAATGTCTAAGAGGTCCTATGTCTAAGAAAGAGAAGTTGAGAGCTCACTCCAAAAGTGAGGTCAACAAAGGAGCCCAATAGGTGGTGTGACTTACAAGGCACCACATATTTTGGTAGATGATCAACAATGCGAATGATCACAAGCACTAAGATGATCTACTCCCAAACCAAGGTGTAGAAGGAATCAAGAGCTTAATGTGCTCTACTCATGTCAACAACATAAGAGTGAAGGAGGAATCCATTGGGATTAGTATGTGAACCTTCCACTGGGAAGTAGGTTCAAGTCATCCACGAGGATGAAAGGTTTGATTTAAATTGTGTCTCGCTGGGGAAAAATTTGATTTGATATGTTGATTTAGGATTTGGTCCTCCACCAGAGATGAAAAAGTGAACTCTCCACTAGGGGGACAAGTTCAAGTCATCCACTAAGAAAAAGAGGTTGTGAAATTCGCTGGAGGATTATAATTCAGGATCCATTGGGGATGAAAGTGTGAACCCTCCACTAGAGGAGAAAGTTCAAGTTGGATTCAATTAGTTCCATCGGGGGAACTGGAAGGATTTGCATCTCACTGAGGAGTGGAGAATTGATTTGATTGATTTGATTGTTTGATTTGACTCCACTGTGGGAGGTTGATTGGATTTGTTTTGTTTGTTTAGTTTGACTCCACTGGGGAGGAGGGTTGAATTTGTTTCAGATTTTAAATTTTTAGATTTTGAGATGAACCATGTCAGTTTGCGATGGATCGTACTGAGTAGGGCCATGTCAGCCTTAGCCTACTTCAGATTTACCAATCCAAAGGGATAGTCTACCAACTACATGGTTGGATTATCCAACCAAAGGGGTTGCCTTTGTGTGCAATGTACTAGGAAGAAAGCGTGTAGACTTACATCCTCCAAAGTATTAGTTGTTGGGGTGATCTGTTGGCAGGCAGATTGAACCAACCTAGGTGACTATTGAGTGAATGCTGGGGACTTAAATCACTCAAAAATAGTCAAGATTAATTTATTTTTTTTAATGATGGATCCCATCAGTTTGTGATGGGTGCACTGGTAGGGCCATGTTGGCCTTGGTCTACTTCAGATTTACCAATCCAAAGGGGTAGTCTACTAACCACATAGTAGGACTATCCAACCAAATGGATTTCCTTTAGATTTGTAATGGTCAAGTTTAGAAGAAAGCATGAGGACTCACATCTTTGAAAACAAGAAACAACTGGGGTGATCGGCTACTTGTGTAATAAATCAAACCTGACCTAAGGCTGACTATTGAGTGAATGCCGCTGGGGGACTTAAATCAGCTCAAAGATAGTCAAGTTTAATTTCATTTTTAAATTTTTTTTTATGGATCCCATCATTTCGATGGGCTAGTAGGCCATGTTGTTGAACTTCAGATTTACCAATCCAATGGGTAGCTCGGGGGAGAACTATCCAACCAAAGGTTTTGATGGTTTAATTGAGGAGACTCACATCTTTCTGAATAAAGACCACTGGTGACACATTAGCGGTAACATGTCAGCCAACCTGCTTGTCAATTTATTAGAATGCATAGTAGACTTACATCTTCCAAAGTGAGATGACTGCCGAGGTAAATTGTTTATGGCAATACATTTTGAACCCGACCTAAGGGTGACTACGGAGAGAGTGTCGAGCTGGAGACTTATCTCAATTCAAGCGTAGTTAGGCAATTCTTGTAGGGAGTTATAGACCACCCTAAAAAAATAGGATGCTTGGGAAAGGGCCAAGGCTTGAATTCCTAATCCACAAGTGAATAGATTGTTTATTTGTTTTGTTTATTTGTTTATCGTGGACCCTGTTATTTGTGTGGGATCATACTGAGAAGGAGCTTATATCAGCCTAGACATATCTCAAATTTACTGAACCAAGGAAGAATCAATCCATAAATTCTCCAAATACATGGGGTGGCTAAGGGACTTTGTCCAAAACCTTGAAGAAGATAATATCAATAGGTATTCGTGGCCAACTCAAGGAAAAAAGCATGGGGACTCATGCTCAGAAATGTATCCACCAAGTGAGTGTTTGTCGACAGAAACATCAACCAACCTAAGGTGTGATTTGCAATCAACCTAGAAGAAAGCATTGGGGACTCACATCCTCCTAGACGATTGTTGGGATAGTCTTCGATGGGTGTTTCCGACTGGGGCACTCTTGAGTGAATGCCAGGGGACTTATATTACTCAAAGTAGTCAGAGGAAAGAAAGCCATTGGGGACTTATCCTAAACCTCATATACTCAATCAAGGTGCATGATGGTTAGTTCAAGAAGAAAGCGTGGGGACTACATCTTCTTAAATAAAATCAACATGAGGTAGCTTCTGCACAAAGGTTTACCATCCAAACTAAGGTGCTCATTGGTTTGTGGTTGGGGAAGAAAGCATGGGGACTCACATCCGTCGGATAAGTGACCACTAGGGTGACATGCTAGCAAGGTAGCATGTTAGCCCGACCTAGAGCAGGTAATGGATGAGTGCCACAGGGGGCTTGCTCCCACATCAAAATAATCTGAGATAAAAGATATGTGTTTATTTTTATTTTTGTTTATGTCAGAAGGAATAGGATGCCTCTCGTGTTCTCTTACATCTATCCTAAAAGATGTTGGGGATTCATTATAATGGTGCCATGAATGGCAGTTGGGATTCCACCAAGAAAGGATGCCACTCAGGTTCTCTTACACCTAACTTAGTTGTGCTAGTCGAAATATGATGCCTCTCGGGTTCTCTTACACCTATTCTAGAAGCATTAAGGAATTGTGTTTAATTTGTGTTCGTGTTGTGAAAGAGGGATAGGATGCCGCTCGAGCTCTCTTACACCTACCCTAAACATGTCGTGGTGGATTCGCAAAGAAGTAGATAATACTTCGAACGAGGAAAAGATTTTGATGAATTGGAATGAAATTTTGTTCTTGATGATAATTGTTTTCAAACATGATTTTATAGGTAATATTTCTTCAAATAGAGCCCATTAATTAGAAGCATCGAGTGTTCTCTTTTACAATCAATAAGTTGATAAGATCCTCCTTGGTAGACCTTTTTTATGATAAAAAGGCCTTCCCAAGTGGGTCCAAACTTGCCTCCCATATTTCAACGACAATAATTGGTCTCCTTAGAACTAATACATCTCTCCTACTTGAAAAGCTCTAGGGTGGATCAACTTGTTGTGACCTTCAATCATTTTGGCTTTGTATAACTCAAAGTTCTAGCATGCCCGTAGGCATCTCTCCTCCAAACCTTCGAGCTCTTCTAACCACAACTTTGCATTTCTTCTAGTGATTTTACCCATTGCTATCCTTAGTGATAGTTGAACTTCTATAGAGCGACTTGGACCCATACCAGGAGGGGTAGATTGAGTTCTATATGGTGTGGTATGCCCACAAGGCTTCAACCAACTGCTCATGCCACTCTCGCTTGTTGTCATCGAGTGTCTTCTTTAGTATCTGGATGAGAGTTTTGTTGAATGCTTCTGCTAGGCCATTTTCCCTGAGATAGTAGATAGTGGAGTACCTCCAATATATACTATGTCTCCTGGTGAAGTTGTTGATCTTGGTGCTCTTGAATGTAGTACCATAATTGGATATAATTCATCAAGGAACCCTGAGCCTATATACGATATGGTTCCTAAAAAAAGCACATGTTTGAATGACCTCTGAGGGATTGCCACCACTTGGAAAAGTAATGGTGCGGAAGATGAACGATGACCCTTGGAAGAAGGAGGATCGATAGGACCCACTATGTCGGTACCCCAACACTCAAATGGCCATGAGGCCAATATAGGATGTAGAATGTTGGGTGGTTGATGTAGGACCACACCGTGTACCTGACATTGATGGCATCTCCTAGCCACATTCATGTAGTCTATAATCATCGAAGGCCAGTAGTATCCTAGTCTCTTGATCTTTACTTTCATCTTCGGGCTGGATTGATGCACTCCGCAAAGACCTAAATGTACCTTAGTCACAATCTTATGGGCTTCATGTTTGTCCAAATAGCGTAACCACATTTGATCGAAAAGGCGTAAGGTGCCATCCACGAGCATAGGAGAGCTCTTTCTTCATCGATGGGCTTGTGATTTCTCTTGAGGTAGTTTGCAAGTGTTCAAGTAATCTATGAATGTTGCCTCCAATCTAGCTCCTCATCTTTGTTGGCAATGCAACCTCCCCTTCAAGAAAGTCTCGACGAGTTCATCAATAAGGGATAGGACTTGTCTATTTTGGACCCTTATTGGAATGGACTCATCTTCTGGACATGTCAATTCTTTGGCAAGTTTGGCCAAAGCATCTACTATTGTGTTCTCTCCTCGAGGGACCTTGTAGATGGTGACCTCGAGATTTGGCCAAAGCTTCATGGTGTACTTATGGTAGTGATGCTTAGTTTTAGAACCTTATAGGAATCGGTTGATGATGGGTTGAGAATCCCCTTAGATGTTGATGCTTTTGACACACACTGTAATGGCTAATCAATCAAAATCATACTATTCATTGTTGGTGCATGGATTGGAGAAATAGTATGAGAATCTCATCACATCGTGCAGTTAAGAGAACTATTCTTACCTGCCTTTCCGGAAGAGTAGATCATGGTTCTTCTCCTTTTGAAAGGAAGCACCATCAAAATACATCTCCCAATGGTGATTGTCAACCTCCCCAAGTTCATGATTTGTTCATCAAGGAGATCATCACTAGAGAATCGCAGAAGTGGTGTGCTCTAAGAAATCACTAGTGCTTTATCCTTTCACCATGCAGAGGGTGTGTAATATCAATCTATGATAGAATCATGGACCAAAATGGCAACCGTCTGGATAATGTCAGACATGTCATGAGATGCTACAGTGGATTTATTCTTAAAATCAAGTTCACCTTATGAGAAAGCATATAGTGTCGTAAAGCAAAGATTAAAGCTAGGCAATGTTTCTTAATAGGTGGGTAGTTCACTTCAACAGGGATCAAACAATGGCTGAGGTAGTAGAGAGCCCTCTCCTTCCCTTCCTCATTGGCTTGAGCTAACAAAGCACAGAGAGAGTCATCCAATGCAACTATGTAGACGATAAGTGGCCTACCCCGGATAGGGGCTGCTAGAACTGGCAGCTTCACCAAATACTGCTTGATGTCTATAAAGGCATGTTCGCACTTGTCATCCCACTTGAACTTGGTGTCCTTTTTGAAAAGTACTAAAAAAAGTTTGCATCTTCCCAATAGATAAGAGATAAAGCATCTTAAATATGCCAACCGCCCTTAGAAAGATCTGAGTTGAGTTAAACTTTTAGGTGATGACATTTCTAAGATAGCTTTAATCTTTTTTTGGATCTATCTCTATTCCCTAGTATTGGATAACAAACCCAAGAACTTCCCTGAAGCTACACCGAATGCACACTTCATGGGATTCATTTTGAGGTTATATTATCTTAACCATTTCTACTCTCAAGTCAAAGAGATGGTCTTCCTTTTTTTTCTTTTGACTACTAGATCATCAACATAGCATTCAACTTGATGATGAATGAGTTCATTGAAGATCGAGTCATGGCATTGGTATGTAGCATTTTTAAGGCAAAAGGCATGACCTTATATAATAGATTCGATTGGGGTTCAAAAAGTAGTGTTTCTTTCATCCTCGGGGCCATCTTGATTTGGTTGTAGATGACCCATCCATGAAGGAATATTACATGAGATGAGGATGTCCACCATTAATTTTTGGTATAGAAGTGAAACTCATCCTTAGGACATGCCTTATTTAAGTCCCTAAAATGATGCATATGTGAATTTGGCCATTCTTTTCTTAACTAGCATGACAGTAACGGGTAGGGTATTTTTCTTCCTGAAACCGATCATCGATTTCTTGACTTCAGAAATGACCTATCATTCGATTTCTAATCGCATGAGTCTAGGATCTTGCTTGATAGGGTTATCGTTAGGGTCAATTGCTAGTTTGTGGACCGCCAAGTTAGGAGATAATCCAGACATCTCTTCATAACTCCATGCAAAGAAGTCCTTAAACTCAATCAATAGCCTAACTAAGTCATTGGTTTCTTCTTCATTCAACAACGAACTAATGTATGTCAGGCATTAATTTTCTTTTATCCCGAGGTTGATTTCTTTAATCTTGTCAATAGTTGAATGGATTTTCTCTTCAAACTTTGGAGGTGCATCTTTGATTTGAAATCATCTGAATCATCTGAAATTTCTAAACATACTTTCTCATAAGAGTTAGTGTGGTTTGAGAAGATCCTATCAGACTCTAGATGAATGGTGACAACTAAGTAGCAATCATTATCATCGACTAGACCCACTGTATCGAATCCTAGTCATGATCTTGATTGTGCATCCTTGCCTCTATTATTCCATAGCTTCTAGAAGTACTCTGACCTGTGCTTGGACCATGTATAGGGAATTAAATCTTTCTTTGCAAGATTATGAACACAAGGCGAGTACCAATCAAAAGGTAATTCCATTAATTCTTTATATGAATTATCCTCAAGTTCTACATCAACTTCTGGACTTGAGGATGATGATCCCAATAGGAATCTCTTTGGCTTGACATTCATGGAAGACTTAGGGGCTTCCTTAACTACTAAACCTTCAACTTTTTGAGAAGAAAGTGAGGTTAGAGCTAAAGTTCCTAACTATTTCCTAATATTTTTACATAAACTTGATTTAAATACATTCATGCTTTGCTTAGAGGCTTGGTCTTCATCACTATTTGGCTCGACTGTCACCCACAATGAAACCCACTGAGAGGGGTTGGTTGGTATGATAATCACATGAGACTCATCCTTCGAGCTGGATTCCAAGTCTATGTGAATAGTATGGGTACTCTTATGAATTGGAACATAATGTTTGCAACCAGGGTCTTCCACCTCTAGAATTGCCTCACCTGCCTCTACACGTGGAGGTTGAGTCATCCTACCCATGTGTTCATATGGTGGAACAAACTATGGGTGGAATGTGACATGCGGCTCTACTTCTTCCTTGGTGTCCTTTTCTCGTTCACTTATACTTTCCTTTTTATTTTCTTTTTCTTTTTCTTTTTCTTTTTCTTTCTATTCTGCTTCTTTTTCTTTTTCTTTTGAATTTGAACTCAACCAAGTTCACAAGAAAAGGTGTTTTGATTTTGAGGAGGATAGTAGGTCACATCCTCATATATCTCGACCTCTCTAACTGAAAATAGTTTTTCATCTCCTTTGACACAATATTCAATTCCAACCCTTCTAAACTTGATACACTGATGAAGGGAGGATGGAATCATCTTATTCTAGTGTATCTAAGGCCTACCAAGCAAAGCTGAATGATGTATTCAAATCATTATATAGAACTTGGTCTTTGAGTCCTATTTCTAAAGGTAACACTATGGAACCTAAAGCCTCTCGCCATTCATTGAATCCTCTCAACATCATCCGATCTCCTCGAGTGTAGAGATGTCAATCCTCAATAGGCAAGGGTCTTTAGACATAATGTTCACGATGCACACGGATCAACTAGAACCCTGAAAGTCGAATCTACCCATATCCCTTTGTGAGGGCGGTTGTGCTCCATGTCCCCTAGAAAAAGGTCTTCATCGATGAATGTGACTCCTTGGGCTTCTCTTGAATAATGTGTCTTCTCTCCAATAGTGGTCAGCTGAGTTAAGCATATCTCTAGATCAAGAAGAGCCTTGATTAATGATTCCCTCATCTCTTTGGATAAGACAAGGGCATCATATATGCTTAGTTGCAACTTTCTTAGGACATTGTAATCAACTCTGGGCTGATCCTCCATAATCATATCCAGGGGTGGAGCATCCTATGGAGGGGCTTCTTGCTCTTTAGAACCAATGTCTTGTTTCCCCTTATCTTGAGGTATTGCCCTAGGAGGTAGAACCTTGCCACTACGGAGGTTAACCTCGGTGATCTCTTATGGCAGGTTAGTGGAAGATTTTACTTGCTCATCAGGCTCACCTATAGCTTCTCTTATAGGACCCTCAAAATCAGATGATTCCAAGTCTATCTCAAGAGGTGAACCCATAGTATTCAAAGAAGGAAAGTCCAACTCTGAATCAGAAAGATCGAGTTATTAATTATTATTAGACTTGAAGAGTTTTCTAAGAGAATAGATTAGACAACCCAGAAGTGACACTATGTAATTCAAACTAGATTTATTTCTCAATTTCTTGGATTTAGAAGGAGGTACATAGTAGAAATCTAGTAAAGTAAGTGGGGTGAGGGATTTGATGCCCTCATTCACCGATGTCTACTAGAAGAAGAGCTAGCAGAAATAGAAGTGCCAGTAGTAGTACAATGTGGAATGGAGGCTGTCGTGGTTGGTTGCTTGGCTATCTCGCAAGTGTGTCTCTTTTTGAACTCCACTTTCCCCAAGTTATCTTTGGCAACTTGCAAACCTTCCTTGATGTTGGAGGTTCAAGCGCCTCCAAAATAAAGTTTCTTGATTTTGAAATAATCTTTTAGAGGTTGGGATAAAGAGATATCCCAACCTTCTTTAGTTTTGAGAGGATCGCATGGATCCCCAGGGATTACCCTAAAAACTGGATGGTTGTTCCACTAGGTATTCCTTTGGGATAACTATGGAGCCTATCTTGTAGTTATGCTCAAGCCAGCCCTTAAATGTAAAGCATTCCTCTAAAATATGGCCTAGTATCGGTGGTAGGGGCAAAAGTTAGGATCATTGCTCATGCCCACTTCCTCCAATTTCCTAGGCTCTGATAGCTAAAAATTAGGTTTCTTAAGAGGTTCTTAAAGATTTTCCTGACTACCTACATCTTAAATGAATAAAGTTTGCTTAGTTTATCCAAAAGTGTAGGTGGATGGTAGCTACCTGACGACAGGTATGTGTTCTGCTGCTGTGAATATGGCTGAGGAGGAGGAGGAGGCATGCTATGGCGGTGATAGGATGAGTGGCGGTGGTAGAGGAGGTGGAAGTGGTGTGGAGCTCTCATCTTGATCTGGCGGTTGCTTCCCCTTGTCCATACTACTCTAGCTTCTTCTCATCGCTTTATGACTTTGGCTTTGTTGACTGATTTTGAAAAGGCAACTGTTTGGCCTCTCCTTGTAGACTAGCTGCCTTGTTGATTAACTTCTCAAATATCTTGATGGTAAAACCTTTGAGCATGAAGGTGGCGGGGCCATGAATATTCTTTAGTAGAATTTCAATAGCATGCTATTCAAATATCTACGATTCATATTTCATACTCAAATTGCATCATCTGAGAATATAATCAATGAGGGACTCATGGGGTGTTGTTACTACATCACCCATAACACCTTTGTTGAGCTCCAGCAAACCTCTTAATGAAGAGTTGCTCCAACTCAAATAAAAGTCTTCTCATTGGGGAGTTCCATACCAATCAAAGGCTATGCTAAACTGACACAAAAGATGAATAATGCATCACTACCACCCGATTGTACATTGACTGGTGCTATGTTGGCTTCTCTACCATCAAAGCTCTTGAAAGAAGGTGGCACAAAACCCTTAGGATATTGGATAGCATCAAATTCCTCGGTAGGGTCTACGGCGATGATCCTCCTCGAGCTTGCAGCTTCTCTCACTTGCTCAACCATGAGTTTAATATCCTTTTCTTATATGGAGGTACTATCCACTACTTCCTATACAAGCTAGTGTTGCCCTGCTCTAGGTGAAGTCTTGGCTTGATCCAAGACATGCAACAACTCAGGCGATAGTCTCCAATAGTAGGATGCTGTGGGGGATTCAGTAAAACTGCTAGCAAGTCTTCAAGCCTCTCTCCCATCCTATTAATTTTTTCATCCTTTTGTTTAAGTTGCTGAAGAAGGTGTTTGGTAGTGTCATCTGTTCCACAACACCTTCCAAACTGATCCCGAAGAAGAACCCCGTGTCAATATGCACACCTACTAAATCTTCCCAC